>WNWK01000511.1:310000-464000 GCA_009830355.1 Cherax destructor | reverse complement strand
CTCCTCTCGTTTCCAACCCTCTTGATCGCATCAAGAGAACTTTCAACAAGAAACTTAAGACTCTCTCCGACCTCTGTCCTTCTGACTTTAACCTTGTTCAACGTTTTCGTGTCATCTGTCCCTCTCTGCCCTATTTCTATGGCCTTCCCAAAACTCACAAGCCTGATATTCCTCTGTGTCCCATCATATCTTCTAGAGGTTCTGTCTCTTATTCTCCTGCTTCCTGGATAGCCAAAACCCTCACTCCCTTTCTTGGTACTTTTTCTCCTGCCCACCTTCGTCACTCTCAAGACTTCATCGAACGGGTTCGCTCTCTCCCGACCTGTAAGATGCTTAGTCTTGATGTCGAGTCCCTCTTCACTAATGTCCCTCTGGATGATGTTCTTAATTTTCTCGGAGAGAAGGCCAATGAAGGGTTACTTCATCTCCCTATACCTACTGATGTCTTTCTTGATCTTATCCGCCTTTGTGTGGACTCTAATTCCTTTTCTTTTCAAGGTAAATATTATTCTCAAACCTTTGGTGTCGCTATGGGCTCTCCTCTATCTCCTGTTCTTGCTAATCTTTACATGGAATACTTCGAGACTGTCCTTCTTCCCACTATTGATGTATGTACGTCCTTCACTCTGGCTCCGCTATGTAGATGACATCTGTGCTCTTTGGCCTCATGACTTAAGTCTCTTCCAACCTTTTCTTGATGCTCTAAATAATCTTGCCCCTTCCATTAAGTTTAAAGCTGATTGGGAATCTAATTCTTTGCTTCCTTTCCTTGATGTTCATGTCCACCGCTCAGATACAGGTTTTGCCATCTCCGTGTACCGCAAGCCTATGCACAGTGGCATGTACATTCATTACTTCTCTTATCATGCCTCCTCTGTCAAGAAAAGTGTTCTGATCGCCCTCTTTCTCCGTGCTCTTTGCATTTGTGATCCTCTGTTCCTTGAAGCAGAAATTTCCACTCTTCATAATTCATTTTCCCGCCTTGGCTACCCTTCCCATTTCATAGACTCTGCTTTCTCTCGTGCCAAACGGACTTTCTTCTCTCCTAAACCCTCTACTCCTGGGAACTCTCCAGTCCCCTGCCTTCCCTACATCTCTGGTCTCTCTAATCTCAGCAACTCTCTCCGTTCCTTAGACATCAAACTTACCTTTTGTCAGACTAACACTCTTCGCACTAATCTAGTTCATACCTTCCCTCCCTCTACAGATTCTCCTGGTGTCTACTCTATTTCTTGCTCCTCCTGTCCTCTTCAGTACTTCGGAGAAACTGGCTGATCTCTTTCTGACAGACTCAAGGAGCACAAAAATAGTGTTAGGCTTGCCGACACTAATAATGCTCTTTTCTGTCATGTCAGAAATCACAGTCATCCTATTGATTGGTCTTCTGCTAAAACTTTCTACCCTACGTCCAACTTTCATAGTCGCCGCCTGGTTGAATCCTCCCTTATACACAACTTTCCCTGTATGAATCTTAGCCCTGGCTTTGTCTCTGTTGATGCTTTCCTCTCCCATTACATTGTTAAATGCTCCAAACTTCAGAACACCCGTGACTTAACCTGATTCCTTCCCCTTTCATCTCTTCCCCCTTCTCCTTTTTCTCCTATGGGTTTTCTTTTCTTTTGCCTTGTTTTTGTCCTTCTTTATTTTATTCGTCTTTTCCTCCCTCTGTGTTCTCGTCCAACCCATGCGGGCTGCCAGCTTCTTTGCAGTGCTCCTTTCCTAGAATATGACTGTCTCCACTACTACTACTACTACTACCTCCATTATTACCCCACTCTCTTGTACCCTCCCCCTGTCTGCCTGCCTATAAATACTCCTTCCACCTGTTCTGTGTGTTAGTGTGACTTTGTAAATGGTCCAAGTCGGGCCGAAACGTCGTCGTAAGCTCCTCTCTTTTTATATGTGCGGGTTGTGTGTGTAATGTATCTCACCCCTCTTTCAGAGTGCAGCCATTGTAAATCCCACCTCCACAGTGCTGTCCCCTCAAGGGAGGTTCCTTGACGCTGGTGAGGGGCTCTTGATCTAGGGAATTGGATCTATGCTCCAGTTCCCTGAATTGAGCCAGAATACCTTCCATCCCCCTATGGGTTTAGTGCTCCCCCATGATTATAATAATAATAATAATCCAGGGTGCTATGAGGTTACAAAAAATACTCTGACCATTTCAAATTTAGGACTTGATTATAATAATAATAATACAAAAGGCATAATTTTGAGGGTTGAGTTTAGCACTTTCTAACCCATGTTATTCTATAATCCAGCATCACCCCCTGCCCTGCAGCGCTGTATGACCCTAGTGGGTTTAGCGCTTTTTTTATTATAATTAAAGGGCTGAGGAGAGGTTGTTGAGGTAGTTAAAGCATTTAGAAAGGAGAGAGCAAAATAGGATGACCACAGAGTGCACAGGCAGGCCCCACTTTACAACACTTCGCTAATGCAGGAGTTTTCAGTTATATCCATTCTTCATTTATTCAGACTTCCTACCCCTCAAGGGAGGTTCCTTTGATGCTGGTGAGGGGCTCTTGATCTAGGGAATTGGATCTGTGCTCCAGTTCCCTGAATTGAGTCTGAATACCTTCCATCTCCCCCCCCTCCCCACGTGCTGTATAATCCTACGGGTTTAGCGCTCCCCCATGATTATAATAATCAGACTTCCTACAATAAATACATTCACTACTCTCTATAAGCTAAGGAAGAAAATATTTTTAGGTATGTAATGTGTGTACTGTATATGCATTTTTCAGGCATAGGTCTATTGCTCACTTAAAGACAGTGAAAACATGTTATCAGGCTTTTATATGCATTTGAACGAGAAAAAAAGGCTGTGTTTCACCTTAAAGCAGTAGCCCAGAACCTAACCTGCTGCATAAGAGGGGCCTGCCTGAAGTGGAAGGAATTATGGGTAGGGGTCATCCCAGAAAGGGTTGGGGCTTGAGCATCCAGCAGGCTTGCACAAGCATTTTAGATTAGTTCATAAGATGAAGAGTGGCATTTATGGCTTGACATGTTGTTGGTGGGAGCTAGGTAACATGTATGCAAGGATTCTGGGAAAACTGGTTAGCTGAATTTGAGCCTTGGAGGTGGGAAGTAATGAACAATGCCTGCACTCTGAAGCATGGGTATGGATGTTGAATTTTGGAGGGTCACCTGAATTGTGATAGCACACTTCTGGCAAGACGGCTTTTTAATGAACGGAAGGTGAATGAGTTTCCTTTTTTGGATCCTACCTTGGTGGGAGATTACTAGTGTTAAAAAAAATCTGCATCGAGCTAAAAAAATTTAAAGAAAAATTAAAACAATCTTTTAATATATCACTATTTTACTGTTGCAAGTACAATCTCTCCTCACTTGAGTTCCGTTCCTAAGGCCACATCATTAAACGAATTCGTTGCTAGGTGAGGAGCATACTACAGTGGTCCCTCGGTTTTCGTGCATCTCCAAACTCAAACATTTATGTAAGTGTATTTTCGTAAGTGCTGTTGCAAGTATATTTTTGGGGGTCTGAAATAGACTAACCTACGTGACTATTTCTTAAGGAAGTAAATTCATTCGGTAATGGCACTTGAGCAGCATTCTGGAACAAATTTTTGGCGAAAACCGAGGGACCACTGTATAATGGAAGAGAGTTTGTCAACCATCTTTAATATTGTTTTAATGTCACCTTGGTTTAGCACTTCTTTTTGATTATAATAATAATGTCACCTTTGCACCATTTATAACATTTCTGGTATAGTATTTTTAAATGTTTGTACAGTAGTGTACTGTACATATACTGTACTGAAATAAACAGAATAGAGAAAATCAGCTCTAATATACATTATTTAGGTATGAATACTGGTCAGAGAACCCATCGTAAGTCTGAGGCATCCGTAAACGAGTACGTAGCTAAGTGAGGAGAGGCTGTATAATACTACATTAAAATAAAATCCAATGAAAACCTAAAAAATTCCACCAGCATTCCAGTAATGTTTAAATACTTCAATAGCATCTTAAAAAGTATGTCCTATATTAAATTGTTTGAGATTCTAGTCATACAAAATCATTGAAAAAAATTGGTCAAATATTAGCTATTTAACTGAATGCACATAGAATAGTGAAGAGCATATTATATTGGTGCTATATTGAAAGTATACTGAACCAGTACCAACTTGTATATGTGTAAGACCAGTAAAAAGGTTATCCTTGCTTACAAAAATATTGTAATTAAGTAATTACTGTAACAAAACAGAACTGTTTTATCACATGTTTAAAAAATTGATGTGCCTGATTTATACAAGTCTACTTGCAAAAGCTGTTATCAATCATACCCATCAAGAAAGGAGACGATGCTAGTGAGTGGCTCTTGATCCAAGGAATTAGACCTTTCCTCCCTTTCCTTGAATTAAACTTGAGTGCCTCTATTTCCCAAGTGCTGTATTACCCTTTTGGACCATACAGCTCTTGTAACCAATGATACATAGGATAAACAAGTAGAAATTTAAACACTAGAGTAACTGTACAATTAGATATTGGAAATGTAGGTTGTGCACACTGTACACAACAATTTAAGTACAAGTGCAAAATCATTGAGATGGATACAACTGCATCACGACCCAATTTCAACATCTCGCTAGGTCAGTAAAAACCTGATGCTATTATTGCCCTTACCATGAGGTCACTTTTTCTGCCTCGGACCTACTTTTGAACATAAGCTTCATATTATGGTATGTACACTTTCTACAGTTTTCATATTAATTTGCTTTAATCTTTCAGTAGGCTTGTTTGTGCCATTACATAGTATTTACAATATATACCGTGTGTGTGCTCATTTATTTGTGGTTGCAGGGATCTTGCATGTGTAAATCTACTTATTGTGCATGCATACAATGTAAATACAGTGCTTACACACGATGATATTTAGGTCCAAATCCTAAGGTAACTCCACAAAGATGATAAAGATTTATAACATGAACCTTGATGATGCATAGAATAGGCGGTAAAAAAATAAGAAAGATGACACCAAGAGTAATCAAGTACAGCCACAACTGTGTAAAGCGAGACGGTAACCACAAGACGGTGTAGTGCACAAGGCCAGACTTCTCTGCAAAAGTTTAACACATAGTGAATATTTACAAATTGAACAAATTAATTTTTATATTACCTCACTAAAATCGTTACGAGTTGTATAAATAATCTATGATTACAGATAATGGGGAAAGGGTAATGACATTTGGGAAAACTTTTGTCCATGCAATGTTTTCTCTAGATTAAAAAATGTTTTTAGTTGTGAATTATACTAAATTTAAACATCAAATCATTATTTGTGTGTGAAATTAGGGTACAGGAAATAATTTATATAGCAATGTGTGGGATGAATATTATGCAGAGAATTCATAGTGTGGAGTTACTAAAAGTATTATTCGGAGGGCATAGGAGGGGTTGTCGAGGTGGTTTGGTCATTTAGAGAGAATGGAGCAAAATAGGATGACTTGGAGGGTGTATAAATCTGTAGTGGAGGGGTAGGGGTCATCCTAGGAAAGGATGGAGGGAGGGGGTAAAAGAAGTTTTGTGTGTAAGGGGTTCAGGCATGTGTGAGTGTATTGAGTGGAGAATGGTTTTTGGGACTTGAGCTGTTGGAGTGTGAGCAGGGTATTTGAAGGGATTCAGGGAAACTAGCTAGCTAGACTCGAGTCCTGAAGATGGTTAGTACAATGCCTACACTTTAAGAGAGGAATTTGGGATATTTGCCATTTGGAGTGACATCTAAACTGTTACATCTGTGCACCTCTGCAAATACAGTGATTGTGTGTGAATGATGGTGAAAGTGTTTTTTTTTTTTCTGGGTCACCCTGCCTCAGTGGGAGACGACCAGCATGTTAAAAAAACAGCAATTTTTTAATTCGACAGCCATCTCCCACCAAGACAGGGTGGCCCAAAGAAGAAAATACATTCACCAACATTCACTCAAATGTTGTCTTACCTGAAGTGTTCTGACAACAATCAGATTACAATTGTATATATATTTTTATTTTTTCAACACACTGAGGCAGGGTGAACCAAAAAAAGAAGAAAAACACTTTCACCATCATTCACACACAATCACTGTCTTTGTAGAGGCGCACAGATGCGACAGTTTAGACATAACTCCAAACAGCAAAATTATTGGACAGCGAGAGCAATCCTCACATCAAGAGTCTGGGCAATGAAAGGGCTAACCTGCATGTTATGAGAGGATTTACTGTATACTGAAATTAAGTATAAATTAATTTCAAAACTTTATTTCCTTACCAATAACCGCTGCTCCATAGCCATACCGCTGCTTGCCCATCCTGTAGGAGCAGGTGGGAACTGTCACTTCATGCAGCTTATCTTGAGTTGTATCAAAATTCCAAATTTTCATTTCTTCTTTGAGAACATGAAATTCGTGGGCTTGTGCTTTGTCCTTAGTGCCAGCAAAATTTAAGGACTCGTGCTCATGCCCAGAGAATATAAAGGACGGATGTTCCTCTATTACTTTCTGCAAGAGATAAATTGCAAATGTTAATATACAATATACTAGTGGAAAATATCATCCATCATGACCTAATTCAGACTGAGTACAATGTACTAAATTTTACTAAAGAAAATTCAACAATGACGAAATTGAAGGTAGTTCATTAAATTACATTCATAATGCCTTATTTTGACCTTTATAATATAGAGTACTGTATTTGAATGATTGGAATCTTTATATGTTCTCTTATATTCTCAGCCAATATCTTTAATATTTCCCTAACCTCACTGTAATTACAATTACAGTACAGTGAGGTGGCTTCAGATTTTATTAATATTTTCTCATTGTACTAGTATACAGTGGAACCTCTGGACATGAACACTTCCGAACACGAAGAAATCGGTTCACGACCAAAAAATTCGCCAAATTTTTGCATCTGGTCACGAACACATAATCAGGTGCCGAACAAACACAGCCGCGCCAATTTTCACATTCCGTGCAATTTTTTTCACACGCCAATTTTCCCCACTTCCTGTTGTTTGTGTACACCTAACAAAAGTGATGTGATAAAAGCCATCATAGAAAAATGGAATGAGTGCCAGGATTTCTTTGAGAAGAACCACTCTGACAAAACTGTTATGAACAGTATGTTGAACATGATGGACGAGAACGTCATCTCTCATTTCCGTAACATTTTGATGCGAAGGAAAAGACGAGTCACATTACATTGGTTTATGGTGAAGTTTGATCCACCAGCTAAACGAGAGAAAACACCTGAAGGAGAACGTCCCTCCATCACGGAGGCAGACTCTCCCTCAAAACAGTAACATCCTCCCCACTTCCTTCAAGCCAGAAGTCGACTCATGCAAGGTTAGTTTTCTTGGTTGTTTACGGTATGTTTTTTTCTGTTAAGTTTTTTCTCTATTAAACTGCATTATTTTGTATAATTAAGGATTTTTCAAACTTTGTTTATTTTTTTCTGTGCTTAAAACTCTTAAAAGAAAAATTGTTTACAGCGAGTGGTTCGTAGGGGTCTAGAACGGACTTGTGCAATGTTAGTTTTCTCTGTTGTTCAAGGTTTTCTCAGTGTTATTCAAGGTTTTTACATTTAGTTTACTACTATTACACTGTGCATTCTATGGTATAATTAACTATTTTTGTGCTTAAAAATCTTAAAAAAAAAAATATTTACTTACAGTTCATAGGGATCTGGAACGGATTATGTAATCGTATTTACATACAGTCCAATTGGGATATTAGGTTCGGGTCACAACAAAAGTTTTGGCATGAACTATGGTCGTGACCAGAGGCTCCACTGTACCTTCCATTTCAAACTGTACACCCATGTATTTACTTTAATTTTATTTACTGTTACCAACCCCCAGCTGGCATCCATTTTTTTGTTATAGAGTAAATCCTCGTTTATTCAAATTTGGGTATACGTAGTACTATAAGTTTCCGATTTGGATTTAAGAATCCCCATGCACTGTTATATATTTTACCAAATGCAAATCTTACTGCCAGTGTAGTATTGTATCATATTATAGATTACCTTTCAGCGTTGCATGACCCTTGTGGGTTTAGTGCTTAGTTATGATTATAATAATAATAGATCACCTTATCAATCAGTGAGTAAAAAAAATCTGGTAATATTATGCATGCTGAACATAGTATTAAATTCTGTGAAGGTAATGCTAGACCATCTTAATATGACTGAAAATATTAATACTAACCTTAAAATAAATTATTAGTCTATACATTAATATTAAATATTCACTATACCCTATACTGTATCACATAAAATATTTTTCCTACAACATTCCTGTAATTTATTAAGAAGGCAAAGCAAGCTTTGTCAATAGGTTTATTTGGAAGATTACTTTAAAAATTCAGAGAAATATTGAGTTTATTACAAGTCTCTTACTAGTAAGCTATAAACACTGGATGAAAGTCATGGCTGTGTAAACATTCATGATACATACACTGTATATTCTTAAGTATAAAAGGGTGGAAGGTTTATCTACAAAAATTATTTGTCATTCTTCCTAGTAAAAAGAATGCTACCATACACCACAATTGCAATGACAATTGGGCACAAAAAAAAAATATTGGGACAATTTTCAGTCCTCCACAAAAAACAGACTAATAGTTGGTCATGCAAGTACTATATGATCATGGCAAGGAATACCAAGTGTGGTGGAGTATACTCCAAGTGGTGAACACGGTGGAGGTTCACACACACAATCCAGCACTGAGTGGAACTGCATAAGTGACAGTCCTGTAAGATTATTCTTCTTTATTTTAAACATATATTATTACCAAACAAACATTTTAAGTTTCACATTTCTTGTATGTAGAAGGAATGTAGGGAGCAAGAGGGTAGTAACCCCTTCTGTATAAATTACTAAATTTAAAAAGAAAAACTTTCTTTTTTAGGTCACCCTGCCTTGGTGGGATACAGCAGGTGAGTTGAAAGAAAGATTACCATACCCAGATTAACTCTGGGATTTTTAGATTTTCAACATTTTACCTATTAAAATATTTTTTTGCAAATACAGTACAGCATATCCTTGGTTCTGTCAATAAAAATAAAGGAGGAATACCAGGTAAGAGATTATAGCAAACAATACTCAAATAGTTAACCGTCCAAGTCAGACCGAACCATCACGAGTTTCATTCTCCTGTGTGCAAGTTATTTGTGAATTGTTAAAGCGACAGTATTGTGCTTATTTATTCATTAAAGAGCTGTATGACCCTTACAGGTATAGCACTTGGTTATGATTATAATAATAATATCCATTATATTTATTTTATTAACACATCGGCCGATTCCCATCAAGGCAGGTTGTCCCAAAAAAGAAAAACTTTTATCATTCACTCCATCACTGTCTTCCCAGAGGCGCACTTACACTACAGTTATAAAACTGCAACATTAACACCCCTCCTTCAGAGTGCAGACACTGTACTTCCCATCTCCAGGACTCAAGTCTGGCCTTTTGGTTTCCCTGAATCCCTTCATAAATGTTACCTTGCTCACATTCCAACAGCACATCAAGTCCTAAAAACCATTTGTCTCCATTCACTCCTATCAAATATGCTCACACATGCTTGCTGGAAGTCCAAGCCCCTCGCACACAAAACCTTTAACCCCTCCCTCGAACCTTTCCTAGGCCTACCCCTACCCCACCTTCCCTCCACTACAGATTTATGACTCGAAGTCATTCTATTTTGTTCCTTCCTCTCTACATGTCCTAATCACCTCAATAACCCCTCCTCACCCCTCTGGATAATAGTTTTGGTAATCCCGCACCACCACCTAATTTCCAAACTACGAATTCTCTGCATTATATTCACACCACACATTGCCCTCAGACATGACATCTCCACTGCCTCTAGCCTTCTCCTTGTTGCAACATTCACCACCCATATAATTGTGTTGGTATAACTATACTCTCTTACAGTCCCCTCTTTGCTTCCACGGACAAAGTTCTTTATCTCCACAGACTCCTAAGTGCACCACTCACCCTTTTCCCCTCATCAATTCTATGATTCACCTCATCCTTCGTAGACCCATCTGCTGACACGTCTACTCCTACGAATCTGAATACATTCACCTCCTCCATACTCTCTCCCTCCAATCTGATATCCAAACTTTCATCACCTTATTTTTTTTATCCTCATCACCTTACTCTTTCCTATATTCACTTTTAATTTTCTTCTTTTACATACCCTACCAAACTCATCCATCAACCTCTGCAACTTCTCTTCAGAATCTCCCAAAAGCACAGTGTCATTAGCAAAGAGCAACTGTCACAACTCCCACTTTGTGTTAGATTCTTTATCTTTTAACCCCACGTCTCTTGCCAACACCCGAGCATTCACTTCTCTTACAAACCCATCTATAAATATACTGAACAACCATGGTGACATCACACATCCTTGTCTAAGGCCTACTTTTTATAGCAAACAAATTAAAATAAAAAATTTAGTAGCTGCTGACTTACTCTTAAAAGTTTACTTTTGTTCCGTAATGATAATAGTAATAGCTCAATGTTTTAATAGTTCTACTCAATGATTTTTTGTATTTAATGTTTTAAGGGTAATGCAAAGAGAGAATATGAAAATAATATTCATCAATGTTATTTTGGTTAACACCACCTCTAGGGGGGGAGGGCAGACCTTTATAGATACAGACTGCAAATTAATTTTAGCAATATAAAAATAGGTCTATGCAAATTGTGTAAATGTTTTATAGTTGAATGTGCACAGATATATACAGTATGCAGTACAGTACTGCATTAAAAAATATTTAGAAAAGATATAAAAATTGAATGAAAACTTGCTTTTCCAAAACCAGAACCCAGAGGAATAAAAGTTTGTATGGAAGGATACTTTACAACATAATATGCAACATATAAATATCAGCAAACCTGTGTAATTCAGTCTCAATCATTTGGAATCAATCACACAAAATCATGGAAAAAATTTGAAGTCTGAGCAAGAGTATGAGAAAATGTTCAAAAGACCTGGATTTCCTCTAATATACAGTACAGTATTAAGAATGTAAATAGAGAATATTCTTAATAAATTTATAACAGAAGTATTCTACTGTGTGCCATAGAGATTTACCTTATGTACAGTGGAACCCCGGTTAACGAACACCCCGGAAATCGTGCAATTATGTAAGTATAATATTGTAAGTGCTTGTGGAAGTGTATTTTTGGGGGTCTGAAATAGACTAACCTAAATGACATTTTTTCTTAAGGAAGTAAATTCGTTCGGTAATGGCACTTGAGCAGGCTTCTGCAATGAATTTTTTTCGTTAACCGGGGTTCCACTGTATTTGTATTTTTTATTACACGGTATGGGCCCCAACTTACGATGTTCCTCACTTACTAAATATTAGTAATTTGGAAGCAATTAGTTATGAATGCTGACCTTCGGTTATTATTATTGCAAATTTTTAAACAAATTTTTTTTAACATCGGCCATCTCCCACCGAGGCAGGGTGACCCGAAAAAGAAACACTTTCACCATCATTCACACTATCACCGTCTTGCCAGAGGGGCACAGATACTACAGTTTAGATGTCCCACGAAATAGCAAATATCCCCACCCCTCCTCTAGAGCACAGGCATTGTACTTTCCACTTTCAGGACTCAAGTCCTGCTAACCAGTTTTCCTGAATCCCTTCATAGAGGTTACCATGCTCACACACCAATAGCACATCAAGGCATAAAACCCACTTGCCTGCACTCCTAACATGTTCCCTTCATAGAGGTTACCATGCTCACACTCCAATAGCACATCAAGGCATAAAACCCACTTGCCTGCACTCCTAACATGTTCACACACACACACCTGCTGAATGTCATAGCTCCCTCACATAGAAAACCTCCTTTACCTCAAAGCGAATCCTACCCTGGCTTCCCTGAAATACAGATTGATACACCCTCCAAGTCATCTTATTTTGTTCCATCCTCTCTAAATCTAAATATCCAAACCACCTCAACAACCTCTCCTCTGCTGCAACAGGTTATTTGCTATTATTTGGCGGAAACCATCTCTCGTACTATCTGGTGCACAACACCAGGATGGCACCTCCAGAACTGACTGAGCAAGACTTAACAAAACTTCCTGGTTAGACAAAAGCATTAACTGCAGTCATCTTTCAGTTAATAAGTGTGTCAGCAGACGAATCAGAAAGAACGCCAGGAGTCATACAATTTGTTGCCACTCCTGGATCTGCAGGCAACTGCCAGTAGTACTGCCATCAGACTCCAACAGATGATCACTAGATATATCACTGGAGGGTTACCTGACACCCTGAGATGATCCAGTTTCCATCAGGTGGAGTGACTGACCATCTCAGCAATGTCAAGGAAACTTGTTTAAGAAAATGGTTGATACTGATTTCTTTTCCCCTTCTTTCTAGGAGCTGAATTTCACAAAAGAGGATATCACTTACCTAATGAGGTCAAAAGGAGAGGGAGAGTTGAGGGGTAGAAAAATCTGATCCGAGGAAAGAGATAAGAAATCCAATTCTTTAGATCAAGGGCCTGTTTGCTGTAGCAAGGAATTTTCCCCTCCCCCCCATGCCCTGAAGTAGTAGTTTATCTAAGACAACACATCCTTAGTCTAGACTGTACAAGTCATTACCTTGCTGTAATACATACTGGTAGCTCACAATGCTACAGACTGAATGGTAATGAAATGTTGGAAGGCACCATACCTATCACTACAATCCATGAGTGTATTTTTATATCTTGTGCTGTATTATCTGTTACAACTGTGATTAATTACCATAACTGGACTAGTGATGTATCGGATATTTGCATCCGCATCTGCGGAACATCCGCACAATTTCTTACATTCGTATCTGCATCCGTGTTTCACAGCAAACAGATATCCGTATATACATCCGCATCCGAAATCCGCGGAACATCCACACAATTTCTTACATCCGCATCCGCGGAACATCAACACAATTTCTTACATCCGCATTCGCATCCGTAAAATGAGTAAGACATCCGTATACACATCCGCATACCGGATATCTATATTTTTCACATCTGATACATCCCTAAACTGGGCCATAATCCACCATTGTACCATGGAGACAGGTGAAACTGAAAAAAGCCCCATGAAAATTGGGAATTGTGATAAAATTTAAAAAAAAATATTACCAGATCATATAAATGCTGTAAGACATTCATAAGTATTATTGGGTAATGTTTAAAGCACCTTTGAAGTAGTATGTTACATATGGATAGCATTAATGTTGATGTTCAAGACCTATGCTTGAGCCAACCTGGAGTAGGTAGCTGAAGTATGGTACTCATATTTATAAAAGATAAAATATTTAGAGACATAAATAAATAAAATACAAAAAAGTTCAAAGACATGCAAAAGAATATATTCAAACTAAACAAATATTAATGTATTTAAAAAAAAGACGAAGCAGTAAACTTGCCTTCATTGGTAAATTGAAGAGGAGATATGATAACCACTTATAAGTTCATGTGAAGCTATAAAAAAACAGGAATTTGATTTTTAAAATGGCAACAATAATGTTAAGAGGACACAAGTTTAAATTACGAAAGAAGCAGTGTAAAAGCTATATAGTACATTATTTCTTTACAAACAGAATAATTAATTGAAATGGATTTCATGGGGAAGATTGTTTGCAACTATTGGAATACTAAATGTACTGGACAGTATCTAAAAATGATGAAGTCAGGAAACCACAAGCATAACTCTATTCCTGTATGGTGACTATATGTAGGATATTACACATGCACACACTTGAATAAGGGAAACAGGGATGAGTGTGTGTTTGCAGTAATATTAACCCTTTCAGGGTTTTTGACGTACTAGTATACATCTTACACACAAGGGCATTTGACGTACTAGTACGCATAAATTCTAGTGCCCTCAAATCAAGCAGAAAAAGGCTGGTAGGCCTAGATGTGAGAGAATGGGTCTGTGCGGTCAGTGTGCGCAGTATAAAAAAAAATCCTGCAGCACACAGTGCATAATAAGGAAAAAAAACTCCAACCGTGTTTTTTATTTAAAACCGACTTAGCAGTCTATTTTCGTATGGTATTTATGACTGTATTCTCGATTTTTTGGTCTCATTTGATAGAATGGAAGATATATTATAGAAATAGAGATAATTTTGATTGGTTTCATGATGACAAGTACCTTGAAATCGAGCGCAAAGTAGCGAAAATGATCGATTTTTGTCGATGTTCATGAGTAAACAAATCACGCTAAACGTCCAATACACATCAACTGGCGAGTCTAATATTCTTGCACAAGTGCACTGATATTATTTATACCATTTTTAGAATGATGCAGTAGTATACATAACAGAAAATCTTCTATTTTTTGTGAGAATAAAAACTCAAAATGGAAAGCAAAAGTAATGTAAGAGATGCCTGGAGACGTGACTAATGAACATATAAAATGTTATTTTAGTGCCAGGAATGTCTGTCTTGTTTATTCTGGACCCTATTTTGAAATTGGCATCTTTTGAAATTGGGCAAATTGCCAATTTCTGACCACTTTATTGGGTAGTTGAAATCGGTAAATTGGCAGTTTCTTGTACTCAATCGATAGAACAAATGGAATTCTAGCGAAATAGCTATAATTTTAGTAGACTGACACATTGGAATTGGCCGAAAATAGGGCTCAAAGTGGGCGAAATCGCTGATGCGTAAATATCGTCGATACCGCTAACTTTGCGAGAGCATAACTCCGTGAATTTTTCACCACATTTCATACTTTTGGTGTCATTATGATCGGAAAAAGATTCTCTATCATTTCATAAGAAAAAATAAAACAAAAATCCCGAAAATTTTTCGACCCTGAGAATGAGTAAAGAATCGGGGTCTCGACCCTGAAAGGGTTAATAATAATAATAATTATATTTATTATTATTATCATCATCATCAAGAAAATGCAATCTGGTGGGTCATTTGAAATGTGATATTTGCACACTTCTGGCAAGACAGCTATTGACTGAGTGATGGTGAAAGTGTATTTTTCTTTTTTTGTCACCCTACCTTGGTGGGAGATGGTTAAACAAAATATTCAGGAGGAAGTGCTAAACCCATAGGGGTCATACATCACATGGGGAATGGGAGGCAATCAGATTCAATCCAAGGAATGGGAAGGACAGGTCCACTTCCTTGGCTCAAGAGCCCCTTACTATCATTAAGCAACCTCCCTTGAGGGGTATAGTTCTATAATAACAAATTGATGGTTAAATAAACCAAGAAAAATAAACCCCACAGTACTACACATTAATACTTTTTAACCGGGTAGAAAATTAAAATTTTAATAAATGATAAAATATATAAACTGGAAAAATCTTTCATAACAGCCATATAATAGGAGTGAGGGGTGAATAAGAAATATCCATAATAATTAAAAAATGTAAATCGTCTCAGGTCTAAAAGTGAGTAATTATCGTATCATATCATCACTGAATTCTCCATGGGGAAGTGGAACAGAATTCTTCCTCCGTAAGCTATGCGTGTCGTAAGAGGCGACTAAAATGCCAGGAGCAAGGGGCTAGTAACCCCTTTTCCTGTATATATTACTAAATGTAAAAGGAGAAACTTTCGTTTTTCCTTTTGGGCCACCCCGCCTCGGTGGGATATAGCCGGTGTGTTGAAAGAAGAACGATCATCACTGAACTCAATGTAGAGGTAACAACGTAAAAGATTTTGGCTATGGTCTGAGAGATGTATAAGACTACATTGTAACATCATAACATTTTCAATCATAGCATAAATCCTAAAACAAAAAAGCTATAATTATAATTACCATAGCTACTTGTCAAATATATGTAATACACAGATAAATGTGTTTAGTGTAAATATTTAACCAGTACTGTAGTTAAAAATTAACAGATAAAGCCTTAACCAATACCAAACAAATAAATTATTCAAATTATCCACCAAGTAAAGTATTATTTTCCAAAAATTCTGCTAAAAAATTAATGAATGTAAAATCATATACTGTACCTCCTTTATTTTCTTCCTTGTAACTGGTAAGAGAGGTATGTGTGACAACAGTATGCGTATCCTTCCATCCTCATAGGGCAAAGTTCTGGTATTAATGTTGAAATTATCCAACACTTGAACCTGTAAAATCGTAGGCAAGAAGCAAAAAAGGAAAGGATGCCAGCTTAAAATATAAATAGAACCATATTATTTATATAACAGTATGATAATTCAGTCCATCCTAATAACTTATTGGTATTCTCATTATTCATGTCTACCTGGCAGTACTCACAAGTGGTCATTCACAGATTTTGTTTTGTAAACTCAACAGATAGTTTGAAGTGTGGCATAACCAACAAGTGATTAAAACCACATACTACTGCAAAAGAACTTCAGTCATACACTCTGGCTCCACCACTTCTCAGCACTAAATACAGTAAGTCCTTGAATAACACTGTTTCATTATAACATTGATGAGAAAAAAATTGATTCCCAGCCAGGGGCCAGTCTGCGTTGGGACAGTAAAATAAAAATTTGTAAAGTACGTATACGATAATCATACATATGCACAACAATAAACGATGCAGTATGAAAGCGCTCAGCGAGCCTGCCATATTTATTATTGTTTGTTATTGAAATGCGTGGTGGTAGGTGGTGCTCCTTACAATTTTAGCTTTGCAAACATTTATTCCTTGATTTAACCCTGTTGCAATGAGTGCTAAAGGTGCACTGTACACCCATGTCTGTGGCTTCCCTCCCTACCCGAGAAAAAATAGAGAAAAAGTGTGACATTAGAAACAAAACTAGAAATTTTAAAGAGGTCTGATGATGGACAGCAAGGTGTTGTTTCATTATGGGTCATTTCGCATCACAGCTTCCAAGAACCTATCAATGACACTGAGGACTTACTGTATACGTATAGTAAGTCGCTAGTTTTGATATGCTACATGCAGTGCTTGATTAAGCCTTCTATAGGTGAGACATTATACTAATAAAGGTCTCCTTTTGCTGTATGTCTATTTTAACCATTCAACACATTCTTAACTGATCTGCATCTTTTATTAATACAGTAGGACCCCCGTATCCGCGGGGGATACGTTCCAAGGACCTGCTGTGGATACTGAAACCGTGAATAGTAACAAACCCTATATGTACAGTGGTACCCAGAGTTTCAGCCACCTCCCAACTCAAACAATTATGTAAGTGTATTATTGTAAGTGCTTTTGTAAGTGTATTTTTGGGGGTCTGAAACGGACTAATCTAATTTACATTATTCCTTATGGGAACAAATTCATTTGGTAACGGCACTTGAACAGCCTTCTGGATCGAATTATGGCCGAAACTCGGGGTACCACTGTATATAAGTTCTATACATACCTATTATAAAGTTTAATTCATAAATTATACACAATAAGTGGAGAATTATCACTTTTTCACTAATGGGAAGCACTTCATGGCTTCTCTTAACCTTTAAAGAACTGCCAGCTTTTCTACTTTTGTGCTCTGGGACCATTATTATGCAAAATTAAGAGGTATTTTTGGGCCACAGTAAACTGTGGATAATTGAAACCGCAGATACCGAATCAGTGGATACGGGGGTTCTACTGTACTGTAATTAAAGAACACCAGAGTTTGAAGAGGATAAGAAATTAGTATCATCAATCAAAAATTAATTATAAATAACTTACCTGAATGAAGTCAATGAATTTGTACTGTAGAGTAGTTGACTGGTTGAAGATTGAATTAAATCTCTGAATTTTATGTGGAGTCACTTGGTCAGATCCCTCTCCACCAATATCATTGTCACCAGGCACAAATATAGTATGCTAAGGAAAAAATATTGTGTATTACTTTTGGTCACCTCTTAACCCTTTGACCAGTGGGTATTATTATTATTATTTTTTTTTAACAAACCAGTCGTCTTCCACCAAGGCAGGGTGACCCAAAAAAGAAGAAATACTTTTACCATCATTCACTCCATCACTGTCTTGCCAGAAGAGTGCTGATACTCCAGCTCAAAACTGCAAATATCCCCATCCCTCCTTCAGAATGCAGGCACTGTACTTCCCACTCCAGGACTCAAGTCCGGCTAACCGGTTTCTCTAATTACCTTTATGCATGTTACCTTTCTCACACTCGTGTTTGTGGCATTGTTTTTCTAGGTTCTGGATATTTTCTTAATGAAAAATTCCTAATTTTTTAGAACCAAAAAATTTCATAATCAATAAAAATATATTTTATGGAATTTTTATTCAAGAAATAACTTATTCAGCATTATGAAACTTTTCCATGGCTTTTTAAATTTCTTATTATTATTTAATGCGTGATACCTATGTGACAATGAAATATTTATCTGTATAGTTCACCAATTTTTCGGTTTAACATCAGTAAAAGGCTGAAACAGTTCCCAGTGCATTAGCAAATGCAACTGTTTTGTGTACAGTACACAGAGAATGGGTATTAAGGAAAATGGATAGACTCCACTAAAATATATATTGTGCCCTACCTCATTACATGTTAAAACAGAATTAGTTCTTTAGATAATCAAAACTGGTGTATTGAAAACAAATAAATCACAGTATTCTACTGTAACTGAAACTGAGTGATTGACAAAACTAGGAATAACAAAAATAAACAATCATATTGTATTTTTAAAAATTAAAATTGAAAATAGAAAGAAATAGTTACCTTCACATAGTCTGGAATGTACATTAGATTTTTGAAGTGTTGAACTAATGAAGAAAACTCAGAGTCACTAGCAATACTTCCATCATTGAGGAGATCACCTAAAAATACAACAATATCTGGCTTGCTCTTCCACAGTGCCAGGTGAAATCCACGACTAATAAATCTGAAAGCAGTTCAATAAATCAGAGTATGATCCATTACATTCCATAAGTATGTACTGTATCTGCCATTTATTGTAAAACATTACAGAACATTTATGGAAATAAATGCCATAAAAAATCAGCATTCTGTGTTACATAAGTAAGTTTTTATTTAGGCTTTGCATGTATGATATACAAAAAAATTCAATGGTTTTGAAGGCATACATGTTATGGGCTCAACAAAAAGTAAATCATGTAGATTTAACCTAAGATACTCAATAACGTTAAGGAATATTATATATACACTGTACCTGTTAGCATCCCAAGATGTAAGTATGCTAAATGGGTAGAAAGGCTCTGTCTGAGCACTCAAAATTTGAGGATCTGCTGCTATTAATACCCGAACACTGTCTTCACTGTTGTTAGTGATGACCGGCCAATTAGTGGCCGTGAAAGCATAGAAGATACATTCGTTCACTATTATCACACAAGTTAAAAATATAACAACGAAACGGTTCCTTGAAATCCTGAAATATAGAAAACAGGTTTAAGATAAACAATAAAGAATAAAAAGTCAATACTATGAATGAAAAAAAATCACAAATAACCCACACTTAGGAAAGAAAACTTCAGATGACATTTTCATCTGTCCTGGACACTCAATTGTGACTTGACAATGTTTCCTCTCCTAAGTGTGGATTATTTATGATTTGAGATAAGAATTCATTGTAAGGACTAATGGATAATGAGAGCCTGCAGTGCTTGTCATCCACCAAATCATTATAATATTTATGGGAAGCGCTAAAACTTTTAAGTCCAAAGAAGATGGAGGGTAGATAGAAAGAAGTAGATGGCAGATCCAAAGAACTGGAGGATAGATCCAAAGACGTGGAGGGTAGATCCAAAGAGGTAGAAGTAGATCCAAAGAAGTGGAGGGTAGATCCAAAGAAATGGAGGGTAGATCCAAAGAAGTGGAGGGTAGATCCAAAGAAATGGAAGGTAGATCCAATTAAGTGGAGGGTAGATCCAAAGAAGTAGAAGGTAGATCTAAAGAAGTAGAAGGGTAGATCCAAAGAAATGGAGAGTAGATCCAAAGAAGTGAAGGGCAGATCCAAATTAGTGGAGGGCAGATCCAAAGTGGATGGTAGCTCTAAGTCCCTGGATCAAGAGCCTTCACAAGCATCAAGGGGCCATTCCCCCCAACAGGAAAAAATAATATAATTTATTATGTACATTCTTTTTTATTAAATGAGTTACATAATGGAGTCAAGTTATATTTAAAATAAGAAAGAAGCTTTATTTTGTTAAGTTTAATAAAATAACCCAACCTAACCTAACCTAGAGCAGCTATAAAACTGCCAGTTAGGTTAGGATAAGTAACATTAAGTTAGGTTATATTAAAGAAATTGGGCTTTTTCCATAGGCACTACATATATATACACACCTCCATTGCACAGCACATTTAATACTGGAGAATTTACATAAAATAAGTCACCTGGGAATAAATTTTATATTGACCAAATTGTGTCTCAGACATTTTAACTGATGTAATCTATATGATTTATAGTTTTTATTGTTTTATCAAGTTTATATTAACTGCATATGCCCTCAATGGTTGTGCCTTGCTGCTGTGAGGGGCTCTTGATCCAAGGAACTGAACTTAACCTCCCCTTCCTTGGATCGAACCTGAGTGCCTCCGACTCCCCAGGTACTATATGACATTTATGGGTTTAGCACTTCCGATTAAAAATAAATTAGTTGCATATCAGACTAGTCAGACACAAATATCAGTGTATCTTTATTATTATTATTATTATTATTATCATCATTTTTATTATTCAGGGGAGTGCTAAACCTATTGGGGTCACTCTTTGTGAATGGCAGTTAATTAGGTTCAATGCAAAGAAGGGAAGGTCAGATCCATTCCCTTGGCTCAAGAGCCCCCCTCATCGGCGTCAAGAAAAATGCAGCTACAGTAATAAAAAAAATCCTTAGTTAAATATATAGTAACCTTGGCTGACAACAACACGCCCGTAAAAACATCTTGCTCTGTAGAAGCTTCAGCAGCTATTAACTATCGTAGTAACTCGATAAAAAAGCTTATAAGCTTTAGGGGCTGGAAAAGCTTCGCCCACTTATGTCTCACTCATTGTCCAGCTTTTGTAAAATTATGAAAAATAAAAATCTTAAATTAACTGGAAAGCTTATTGTTGTTGTTGTATTTAAAGGCTACTGTGGCTGAGACGTCTTGAACCTTACTGCCTGCAGTCTCAGGCTGAAATGCTGAAATAAAAAAAAAAGAATTACGCTTCAATGAATAGAAAAGAAAATAGGGAAAAAAATGTTCATGACCAGGACCTCGCTAGTGACACTGGACAGTGAGGACCCACACCCCACCAGACTTAATGACCGGCTTCTTTCCAAAGCCGTAAAAAATACACATTTAAAAAAAAACTGAAAATAAAACAATTTTGTCCCTAAAATAAGAATTTTGAGAATATATCACCTTCTCCAAGTGTAGAACAAGATGTCCATCCATTACCAAAACCAGCTCAAATATCCGACAACAGCTAAAACCTGTTGGCAGGTTTTTTTTTTTATTCTGGTGTCAGTGGGTTTGTTTACATCGTTTCTTAAGGCAATCGGCCATTAATTTTTTTCTGTATTAACAACTGTTATTTTATGTCTGGCATGAAATTTCTTATTAAATAATCCAGATTTTTTAATAGGGAATGTTATACTGGTTTATAAAATTTAATAACTTACGAAATAACTAGTGCGCAATACATACTGTGGCAAGTTGTCAGCCTTTATATATGTTAATAAGCGAGTTTGTATAGTGATTCACTTATCATTATAATAATAATAATAATAATAATAATAATATAATAACTTTATTTACTACAAGTACATGTACAAGGTATACAGTCCTAGCTGACATTAATGACATACTACTACATAGAAAGCCCCTTGTTATGCTGAGCATTTCGGGCAAATTAGGTCGGTGTCCCAGGATGCGACTCACACCAGTCGACTCACACCCAGATACCCATTTTACTGATGGGGAACATAGACAACAGGTGTAAAGAAACACGCCCAATGTTTCTACCCTGGCTGGGAATCGAACCCGGGCCCTCGCCGTGTGAAGCGAGAGCTTTAGCCACCAGAGCCCCAACAAGGCGCTAAACCCTCATAGAGCATATATTGCAATACATAAGTTTATGTAGTGCAGGTGTGTGTATATAAGTCATTGGACGGGTGGGATTCAAATCCACGGCAGGTGTATATAAATTTAGATATATCTGTTGTCGAGTGTATACTGAGATATATACACCCATGAATATACACTGAGGCATACACCTCTTGATGTTTGTACATTGAAAGATACACATCCTTTAATGTATATACCCTTAGAGATATACACCAATCAATGTTTATACACTGACCCCAGTGAAAATAAGATCACTTTGTGTGACTTTTTGGGTTACCCTAGGTAATTTACACACGTTACTATGTATGGTAATTGTACTTATGTGTAGGATTATCACTCATATGACTTATGTTCGCAATTGAAGGACCTGAGTTTGATCCTAGCACAAGTGGGAACAGTACCTGGAGGGGGTTTCGGGGGTCAACGCCCCCGCGGCTAGGTCCGTGACCAGGCCTCGTGGTTTAATTAAAAAAATAATTCCTCAGAGTGAATCTTAACAAAGGTCATGTGTGGTCTAGTATCATGTGGGCTGAGGTTTTGTAAGTAAGTTTATTCAAGTATACACAAATACAGTTACATAGATTATCATACATAGCAGCATATGTGTAGAGAACCTAGGATAACCCAAAAAAGTCAGACAAAGTGACATTGCCATTGGGGTCGTTGGAGGCTTAACTTTTTGATTAACAGTAAAAGAAACTGCGATCGGTGATGCTTCCAAACAGTCGTCTGTTCAACTCGGATCCAGTGAAAATTGATTCGGACCTCGTTGCAGGTGGCATTTGTCATTTATGTGAGTTATTTAAGCATTACTCCGATCATCCCTGTAACATTCATGTGTGTGTTCACTCGCTCTGATCAATATGAGAGATACTGAAAGAAGCAATACTTGCATAATCCAAAGTTATGACAAAGGCCACCTGATAAACTGGAAAGAGACCAGACTAAGAACGCAAGAGAAGGAACACTGAATTCAGCAGGCCTACTGGCCCATGCTAGGCATGTCCAAGTCACATACTAGCCTAAGCTACTGGCCGAAGCCAGTCAGGTCCAAGTTACATCCACTTAACTCCACTTAAGAAGGATGGAACACTCCACTTAAGAGTCGAACAAACGCAGTTCCAATACTCTGAATAAAAGGCAGGGAGTTACAAAATCTCCAAACACTACCGTCAGGTGACGGTAATTTCCTTTGTGGAATGACGTTTGTAGACATTTAATAGGAAACTTTTAGGTCCTGGACCCTCGTTCACTGCTACAATAGTAAAGTAAATTTTATTTCTTTGCAGATTGCAGATTACATAGGTATTGGTGATTACAATGTGAATTGAGTGCAAGGAGAGCCACTGACATGCCATGGCATTAGGGGCAGCTTAATCTAATAACTTAAAGACTATGTACTTAATATTAGAGAAATTTATTGAGTTTATTCTAGTTAAATTTTGTTTTCAAAATTACAATATGATGAAATTTTACTGTTTAAATTATTATATGATGATGATAGATTGTTACAGGTGTTTAGATTCTCGAATGGTAATATGGAATTGAGATTATCTTAAGGAAAATAACATTGAGCATTTTTGACATTAACTTATAATATGAGTATTTAGTTTTGATTGAGTAGGGGGTAACATGATAGTAACATATTATTAAAAATTGAGATTATCGTATAGGAAAGTAATAATGAGCATTTTTCAAAGTAGTTTATATATGATCAATGGGTAGAAGAAACATGATCAACCCACAGAGGACGTGAGTGAAGAGAGGTCAAGTTAAGCATTAGCATCAGTCACGTCAGGTTTAACTGACGTGTCTGATGACTGATTTAAAGTTTGTTCGCAGAATATACACACTGGGAGATCTGTGTCTGCGTGTATGTACACCGGGAGGATGTCTGCCTGTATATACACCAGAAGGTAACCTGTAAACGACTTTAGGGGTCACCGCCCCCGCGGCCCAGTCCCAAGTCAGATATCCTGGTTGACGGCCTGATGAACCAGGCTCTTGGTTGTAGCCTCACGCCTTTAGGTTTAACTGAAGTGACTGATGATAATGCTTTAACCTGACCTCACTTCGCTCACGTCCTCTGCAGCGTGATTATGTTTCTTGTACCCTTTGTATCGTAGCAGTGAACGAAGGTCCAGGACCTAAACGTTTCTTATTAAATGTCTGCAAACGTGTCTTTCCGCACAGAAAATTACCGTCTGCAAAAGGCAACTAGTTAAGTTGCCTTTTGCTAGTTAAGTTCTTAGCGTCAATTCCTGATCAGCCGGGCTGTGGTTCATAGACTGGAAGGCTTGAGGCCAGAACCAAGAGCCTGGTTCATCAGGCCGACAACCCAGATGTCTGGCTTGGGACTGGGCCCCGGGGGCGGTGACCCCTAAAGTCGTTTACAGGTTACCTTCGGGTGCATATACACGTAGACATCCTCCCGGTGTACATAGAAGCAGACACAGATCTCCCGGTGTGTATATGATGCAAGCAAACTTTAAATGATGGAAGCAGACATTGGTTAGTGTTCTCCTGGTGTATATATACACAGAGAGACAGACCCTGGTGTATATTCACGAACATATACACCTCTGGATGCATATACGCTGCAAACAAACCTTAAATGAAGAGAGAAGCCATTGTAAGTAATTTAGGAACAAATGCATTATTTTTTTGATGATTACAATGGTCTTACATAGTAACATATGTGTAAATTATCTAGTATAACTCTTAAAAAGTTAAAAAAAAGTGATTTATTTACATTGGGGAAACCTTGTAATGCCTATCAGCAGTCTATTAGATACAAAAACAAAACAAAAAAGTCATGATTACGAACAACAACAAAAAATAGACTGAATAAATCGAATACTTAAAAAATGAATTGCGATAAAAAGAAATATAATAGGAATAGAATATAGTGTTTTAATTACATAAATATTAAAAAGAAAAAACTCAGTTGTATATAACACAAATACTAACTATAGAAAAAAATACTATCCTCCCTCTCATTGATGAGAGACTTTTGAACCCTTTTGAACTGGTTTATGGGTTCACAGGTGGATCTCAGGTACACAAAGGCACAACTGGGAGGTAAGAGTACAGACGAGTCACAGGGATGTTAGGAAGTACTTCTTTAGCCTAAGAGTGGACAGGAAGTGGAATGACCTAGAGAGTGAAGGGGTTGATGTGGGGTTCATTCATACTGTAGTTTTAAGAATGAGTATGATAGGGCTTATGCAGTCAGGAGAGTGAGCCCAGTAGCAGGAGATAGACAGGGCCAGGAGCTGTGCCTCGACCCCCTGCCATCACAATAAGGTGACTGTAAGCGGGGTTCTGAGCACCTAAAGTAGGTGCTACAATACTGTGTTCACTTCCCTGTGTTGTCCCGGTGTATGTACAGGCAGGACACACACTCCCTGTGTATATACACTAACATACACTCCTCTGGGTGCATATACGCTGCGAGCAAGCCTTAAATGAGGGGAGCAGCCATGGTTTTAAAGATTGGTTAGTGTTTGAGTGTGGCGCGCATGGGCAGTGGGTGGGAGGGTCACGTGACGCCATACCTGCATTGATTGGCCAGCGCCGCGCCTGCGCACACCACACCCACTGATAGAGCTGTTTTCGCCATTTTGGTGCAAGTTCAGTTCAGTGTGGTGACGATCGGCTTGAATCCAAGCCATCTCTGTATGTGGGTGACTAAGAGGATTATATATTAGTGTAAAAATGAGTACTAACGCCAACAACACCAGCAAGGTGTCTACGACGGATAGGGTCATCAAAAGTAAGTATAAATAGCGTTTTGTGTAGGAAGGAAAAGAATAGGGTTCGTATATCAATGGCGGCAAAACGTCAGCTCTGTCAGTTAACGGGTTGTATTTTGGTTGGTCAGCTGGTCAAGCTGCGAATGCTGGTACGAGGAGATGCGGTGACTGCAGCAGGAGGCATCATATGCGTAGATATTTACATTCACCTGCGTAGAACAACAAGAGAAGAGTTAGAGACATTGTCGTCTGCTTGGCATTCCTATGGAGAATTCGTCTGCTACCTCCCAGCTGTTAATCTGTCAAGCGTATCATTGATTATATTACATAATTGTGATGCTATTAAGGGATCTTCATGGCTGTGGCAGCCGCAGTACCCACAGAATAACACTAGTCTGTGTCTTCAGTTTATATGTCATGTCTGGGAACTCGTTTTGTGATTAAATAATGTTGCTCATGTTAATTTGCATGTTGACATGTTAAGGTTGAATTTTATAATAATGTAATGATTTCAATATGTCAAGGAGGGGGGTTGTAGATGTGGTAAGGGGGTGTGGTGGTGAGGGGTGTATTAACCTTTTTTTTTATAGTTGCAGGGGTCGAGTCTCGGCTCCTGGACTGTTCTATCAGCTCGCCACTGCTAGGATCACTCCTCGCTTTGTGACCTCCATCATAACAGCTCTTAAAGCTGTGTATGGATCCTGTCTAATGGTGTTTGGTGGGGAGTGTTAGTTGGGGGAGGAGGAGATTGGTGGTTGTGTGGTGAGGGGAGGAGGAGATTGGTGGTTGTGTGGTGAGGGGAGGAGGAGATTGGTGGTTGTGTGGTGAGGGGAGGAGGAGATTGGTGGTTGTGTGGTGGGGAGGAGGAGATTGGTGGTTGTGTGGTGAGGGAGGAGGAGATTGGTGGTTGTGTGGTGAGGGGAGGAGGAGATTGGTGGTTGTGTGGTGAGGGAGGAGGAGATTGGTGGTTGTGTGGTGAGGGAGGAGGAGATTGGTGGTTGTGTGGTGAGGGAGGAGGAGATTGGTGGTGTGTGGTGAGGGGAGGAGGAGATTGGTGGTTGTGTGGTGAGGGGAGGAGGAGATTGGTGGTTGTGTGGTGAGGGGAGGAGGAGATTGGTGGTTGTGTGGTGAGGGGAGGAGGAGATTGGTGGTTGTGTGGTGAGGGGAGGAGGAGATTGGTGGTTGTGTGGTGAGGGAGGAGGAGACTGGTGGTGTGTGGTGGGAGAGGAGATTGGTGGTTGTGTGGTGAGGGAGGAGGAGATTGGTGGTTGTGTGGTGAGGGGAGGAGATTGGTGGTTGTGTGGAGGGAGGAGGAGATTGGTGGTGTGTGGTGAGGGGAGGAGGAGATTGGTGGTTGTGTGGTGAGGGGAGGAGGAGATTGGTGGTGTGGTGAGGGAGGAGGAGATTGGTGGTTGTGTGGTGAGGGGAGGGGAGATTGGTGGTTGTGTGGTGAGGGAGGGGAGATTGGTGGTTGTGTGGAGGAGGGGAGTTGGTGGTGGTGTGGGAGGGAGGAGATGGTGGTCAGGTGGTGAGGGGAGGGGAGATTGGTGGTTGTGTGGTGAGGGGGGAGGAGATTGGTGGTGGGGGAGGGAGGAGGGAGATTGGTGGTTGTGTGGTGAGGGGAGGAGAGATTGGTGGTTGTGGGGGGAGGGGGAGATTGGTGGTTGTGGGTGAGGGGAGGAGAGATTGGTGGTTGTGTGGTGGGGAGGGGAGATTGGTGGTGTGGGTGGGGGAGGGGGAGAGTGGTGGTTGTGTGAGGGACGAGGAGATTGGTGGTTGTGTGGTGAGGGGAGAGGAGATTGGCGGTTGTGGGAGGGAGGAGGAGATTGGCGGTTGTGGGGAGGGAGGGGAGATTGGCGGTTGTGAGGGGAGGGAGATTGGCGGTTGTGAGGGGAGGAGGAGATTGGCGGTTGTGAGGGGAGGAGGAGATTGGCGGTTGGGGGAGGAGGAGATTGGCGGGTGAGGAGGAGGAGATTGGCGGTGGAGGAGGAGGAGATTGGCGGTTGTGGAGGGAGGGAGGAGATTGGGGTGGAGGGAGGAGGAGATTGGCGGTTGTGAGGGGAGGAGGATATTGGCGGTTGTGAGGGGAGGAGGAGATTGGCGGTTGTGAGGGGAGGAGGAGATTGGTGGTTGTGAGGGGAGGAGGAGATTGGCGGTTGTGAGGGGAGGAGGAGATTGGTTGTGGGACGGGAGGAGGAGATTGGCGGTTGTGAGGGGAGGAGGAGATTGGCGGGTGAGGGGGAGGAGATTGGCGGCTGTGGGGTGAGGGGAAGGAGATTGGCGGTTGTGGGGTGAGGGGGAGAAGGAGATTGGAGAGTTGAGGGGTAAGGAGGAGGAGAAGATCTGGCGGCAGGGGTGAGGAGGAGTGGGGAGTGGTAGGAGGGGAAAGGTGCAGTTGGTGAGGAGGGAAGGGCAGCTGGTTGTGAGGAATAGGCAGCTGGTCAGGAGGGGAAAGGCAGTTGGTTGTGAGGGGAATAGGTGCAGCTGGTCAGAGGGGAAAGGGCAGTGGTCAGAGGGAATAGGCAGCTTGGTGAGGGGAAAGGCAGTTGTAGGAGGAGAAGAGTAGCAGGTGTAGGGTGGTGGTGGAGAGCAGGAGGGAGTATAGGAGACTGGGGCAGTAGCTGAGGGCAGTAGTGGTGGTGGTAGCTGGCGGTGGAGGGCAGATGGGGCAGCGGGTGGGAGGGCAGTGGGGCAGCTGGGGAGGGAGTTGGGCAGAGTGGGGCAGCTGGTGGTGAGGGCAGCAGTGGGGTAGCTGGGTAGAGGGAGTAGTGGTGGTAGCTGGGGTGAGGGTAGAGTGGTGGAGTTGGTGAGGGTAGTAGGTGGCGGTAGTGGTGGTGAGGGCAGTAGGGTGGTAGGTGGTGGAGGCAGTAGTGGTGGTTTGGTGGTAGGTAGGAGTGGTGGTGGCAGCTGGGTGAGGGCAGTAGTAGTGGTGGCAGTTGGTAAGGGGAGCAGCAGGGGGTGGCAGTGGCGGAGGGCAGCAGCAGTGGTGGTGGTAGCTGGCGGGAAGGAGAGTAGTGGTGGCGGAGCTGGTGCGGAGGGAGCAGCGTGGTGGCGGTAGCTGGCGGCGTGAGTGGCAGGCAGCTGGTGAGGGCAGCAGTGGTGGTGATGGTGGTATTAGTACAGGGTGGTGGTAGTTGGGGTGAGGGTAGAATAGCAGCAGTGGTGGTGGAGCTGGGGCGAGGGCAGTAACAGAGCAGTGGCGGAGTATGGCGGTGAGGGCGGTGGCAGTGGCGGTGAGGGGAAGCAGTGGCGGCAGCTGGTGGAGGGCAGGAGTAGCAGTGGCGGTAGCTGGCGGTGAGGGGGGAGCAGGTGGTAGTTGGTGAGGGTAGGAGTAGTAGTGGTGGTAGTTGGTGGTGAGGGTAGGAGTAGTAGTGGTGGTAGTTGGTGGTGAGGGTAGGAGTAGTGGTGGTAGTTGGTGGTGAGGGTAGGAGTAGTAGTGGTGGTAGTTGGTGGTGAGGGCAGGGATAGTGGTGGTAGCTGGCATGGGAGGGCAGCAGTGGTGGTGGTAGATGGGGAGGGCAGTAGTGGGTGGCAGCTGGCTGAGATAGACGTAGTGGTGGTGGCAGCTGGTGGTGAGGGCAGCAGCAGCAGCAGCGGCGGTGGTAAGGGCGGAGGGCAGCAGCGGCGGCAGCTGGCGGTGATCAGCAGCAGCAGCAGTGGCGGCAGCTCGGCGGAGCAGCAGGCGGCAGTCAGGCGATGGCAGCAGTGGCGGAGTGGTAGAGGGGCAGTAGCAGTAGCAGTGGCGGTGGTAGCTGGCGGTGAGGGCAGTAGCAGTAGCGGTGGCTGGGGGAAGGATAAGAGCGGTGGCTGGTGAGGATAGTAGTGGTGGTTGGTGGTGAGGGTAGTAGTGGTGGTTGGTGGTGAGGGTAGTAGTGGTGGTAGTTGGTGGTGAGGGTAGTAGTGGTGGTGGTAGTTGGTGGTGAGGGTAGTAGTAGTGGTGGTGGTAGTTGGTGGTGAGGGTAGTAGTGGTGGTGGTGGTAGTTGCTGAGGGTAGTAGTGGTGGTAGTTGGTGGTGAGGGTAGAGTGGTGGTGGTAGTTGGTGGTGAGGGTAGTATAGAGTAGTGGATTGTAGTGGTGCAGAGGGCAGTAATAGCAGTAGTGGTGGTGAGGGTAGTGAACAGAGTAGTGGTGGTGAGGGTAGAATAGGAGCAGTGGTGGTGGCAGCTGGGGGAGGGCAGAAAGCAGCAGTGGTGGTAGCTGGGGGAGGGGGTGGTGCTGGGGAGGGCAGGAGAGTAGTGGGGCAGCTGGCAGGAGGGCAGGGAGCAGAGTGGTGGAGTTTGGGGGAGGGCAGGAGCAGAGTGGCGGAGCTGGTGGTGGAAGGAGGAGTGGGGTAGTTGGGGAGGGCAGGAGCAGAGGGTGGAGTTTGGTGGGAGGGCAGAGTAGAGTGGGAGTGGTGAGGGCAGAGCAGGGGGAGCTGGAGGGAGGGGGGTGGGGTGGTGGGGTAGCTGGTGGGGGAGGGTGTAGAGTGGAGGGGTGGTGGAGCTGGGGTGAGGGAGAGTAGCAGGGTTTGGGGTGAGGTTTAAGTGGTGGCTGGTGGTGAGGATAGAGGGTGGTTTGGGAGGGAGCAGTGGTGGCTGGGGGGAGGGCAGCAGTGGGGTAGGTTGGCGAGGGTAGAGGGTGGGGCAGTTGGGGTGAGGGCAGCAGAGGGTGGGGAGCGGTTTGGGGAGGGAGCAGGGTGGTGGTGGTAGTTGGTGGGAGGGTAGCAGTGGTGGTGGAGCTTTGGTAGGGCAGCGGGTGGTGGTAGCTGGCAGAGGGAGAAAGAGTGGCGTAGTGGTGGGAGGGGTAACAGTAGCAGGGGGTGAGGGCAGCGGCAAGCAGTGGGGGAGGCAGAAAGCAGAGGGGGTGGAGCTGGGGCGGAGGGCAGAAAGAGGCGGTGGCAGTTGGTGGGAGGGGCGGCGGGGGTAAGTGGTGGGGAGGGGGGAGCGAGTGGTGGCGGGGGGCTGGGGGAGGGCAGGAGAGGTGGTGGCAGGGGGGGCGAGGCGGGGACGGGAAGTGGATGGCAGGAGGGCAGGGGAAGCAGGGTTAGTTGGGGAGGGTAGGAGCAGAAAGGGCGGAGTTGGTGGAGGGCAGGAGCAGCGGTGGCAGTCAGAGGGCGGACAGAGTGGTGGCAGCTGGTAAGAGGGCAGGAGCAGCAGTGGCAGAGGGGAGGGCAGGAGCAGCAGTGGCAGCTGGCGGGGCGGAGGGGGAGGGGGAGGCGGAGCGAGTGGTGGAGTTGGATGAGGGCAGAGGGTGGGGAGAGGGGTGGGGCAGCAGGGTGGAGAGGGGGAGGGGGGAGTGGGGTGGCAGTTAGACGATGGTTTAGTGGCTATGGTGGCATGGGTCTGGTGGGAGGGTGGCAGCAGGCGGGGTTTGGCAGGTAGAGGGGTTGGAGTAGTGGGGCGGTGATTGGAGGGAGGGCAGCAGAGTGGCGGTGGCACGGTGGTAGGCATTAGCAAAATTGGTGGGGCGGTGGTTAGGGGAGAGTGGTGGCGGTGAGGGGTGGGTGGTTGGTGGGAGGGAGAGGGGTGGTTGGCGGGAGGGCAGAGGGTGGCGGGGCGGTGGGCGGGGTGGCTGGTGGTGAGGGCAGAGCAGTGGGGCCAGCTGGGGGGAGGGCAGCGGTGGGGGGTAGCTGGGCAGAGGGCAGAGCGGGGGGGGCAGCTGGGGGGAGGGCAGCAGAGGGTGGTGGCAGCTGGCGGTGGAGGGCAGCAGCACAGCGGGCAGCTGGTGGGAGGGCAGAGGTGGTGGCCAGGTGGAGGGGCAGGAGGGTGGTGGCAGCTGGGGAGGGTGGGTAGCAGTGGCGGCTTGGTATGAGGGCAGAGTGGTGGGGAGTTGGGGGGGGGCAGCAGCAGTGGGGTGGTGGAGTTGGCAGAGGGGAAGAGAGTAGTGGTGGTGGCAGGAGGGCAGCAGAGCACCCCTTTAGTTTGGCGGAGGGCAGTAGCATTAGGGTGGCGGTAGCTGGGGGAGGGCAGAGAAGGTGGCGGTGGTGAGGGCAGGAATGGGGTAGCTGGGGGGAGGGCAGCAGGTTCGAGTAGCTGATCATTAGTGGTGGTGGCAGAGCTGAGATCATTAGTGGTGGTGGAGCGCAGTTACTTTTGGGGCAGAGGTGAGGTAGCCGATGGTAGTGGTGGTGGCAGTTAGTGATAATATATTTATTTACTACAAGTACATGTACAAGGTATACAGGCGTAGCTGACATCAATGTCATACTACTACTATATAGAAAGCCCCTTGTTATGCAGAGCATTTCGGGCAAATTAGGTCAGTTTTGTCCCAAGATGCGACCCACACCAGTCGACTAACACCCAGGTACCCATTTTACTGATGGGTAAACATAGATAACCATTGTAAGGAAACAAGGCCACGGGGCACCGTGGTCTTGTGGTAGTTGGTGGTGAGGGTAGTAGTGGTAGTTGGTGGTGAGAATAGTAGTGGTGGTGGTGGTTGTAGTAGTGTTGTATTAATGTTGGTAGAATTACCCACAATGTTAGGTAAAAGGAAACAAGTTCAACTAATGTGACATTTTACTGTTGCAACGTTTCGCTCTCCTGGAGCTTTGTCATGACGTTACGGCTTGACAAAGCTCCTGGAGAGCGAAGCGTTGCCACAATAAAATGTCACATTAGATGCACTTGGCCTTTTACCTAACATGTATTAGTGTTGGTGATAGTTGGTTTTGTATCATCATCTGCAGATAATAAAATAAGCATGAAGTCACTACGGTAGAAGACACTGAAAAAATACACGAAGATATAAGTAGTGTTTTCCAGTGGGCAGTGGAGAACAACATGATGTTCAGTGGTGATAAGTTCCAGCTGCTTAGTTATGGAAAGAATGAAGATCTCAAAAGGAACACTGTATACAAAACACAAGAGGGTCTCCAAATAGAACGATAGGAACACGTGGAAGACTTGGGAATAATTATGTCAGCTGACCTTTCTTTCAAAGAACACAAGATAAAGATCACGACAGCCGGGAGGATGATGGGGTGGGTATTGAGAACTTTCAAAACAAGGGGAAATAATCCAAATGGTGCCACTTTTCAAATTCCAACTGCTCCCTCGTTTGGAATATTGCTCAGTGTTGACGGCCCCGTTCAAGGCAGGAAAAATATCAGAGCTGGAGCAAATAGAGATCATGTATAGCCCACATAGAGCCAGTAAAGCCTTTAAATTACTGGGAACGCCTTGAAGTCTTGAACATGTACTCTCTGGAGCGAGGGGAGAGAAATGATAATATATACCAGGAAAGTACTCGAGGGCCTGGTCCCAAATCTGCACACTGCCATAACAGCATACCGGAGCGAGAGATATGGGACTGCAAAATTCACCCAGTGAAAAGCAGGGGTGCGGTGGGCACAATAAGGGAACACTGTATCAACATTCGTGGCCCCAGACTATTCCACATCTTACCAAGAGGAAACTGGACAAGTATCTTCACTAGGTGCCAGATTAACCAGGCTGTGATGAATATGTGGGGCAGCGGGCCACCAGCAGCAACAGCCTGATTGACCAAGCTAACACCAGACGAGCCTGGCCCATGGTCGGGCTCAGAGGGTGGTAAGACTCGCAACTCGTCAAAGATCCACGTACATAGGAGGGTAGTAGTAGTGGTGGTAATTGGTGAGGGTGGTAGTAGTAGTTGGTGAGGGTAGTAGTGGTGGTAGTAGTTGGTAGTGATAGTAGTGGTGGTAGTAGTTGGTAGTGATAGTAGTGGTGGTAGTAGTTGGTAGTGATAGTAGTGGTGGTAGTAGTTGGTAGTGATAGTAGTGGTGGTAGTAGTTGGTAGTGATAGAGGGCGTAGTCAGCAGAGGATAGCAGTGGTGGAGTAGTGGTAGTGATAGTGGTGGAGTAGTGGTAGTGGTGGTAGTGTTAGTGGTGGTGGTGGCAGCAGTTGGCAGGTAAGTAGCAGGTGGTAGAGCTGGAGGCATAGCAGCGGTGGCAGCAGCTGGAGGATAGCAGGGGAGTGGAAAGTCAAGAGGGGGCAGAGGGGAAACCCCAAGAGGGAGAGGGAGGATAGGGGGGATTATGATAGGGGGAGAGGGTGATAGGTTGGAGGAAGTGGGGTAGCGGGATGATAGGGGGAGAGTTAGGATAGTGGGGAGGGGTTGTGGGGAGGGATGGGTGGAGTGGAGTGAAGAGGGGGGTGGGGGTTTAGAGGGAGGATAGAGGGGGAGATGGAGGAAGGGGGGGAGAGTGGGGGGAAGAGGGGGAGCGTAAGGAAAGTGGGGAGAGCTGGAGGGGAAGAGGGGGGAAGGGGGAGAGCGGGGGGGAGAGGGGGGGGAGCTGGGGGGGATGGTAGTGAAGGGGGGGGGGAGCTGTGGAGGAAGGGGGGGGGGTGGAGGATGGGGGGGAGGGGCCCCGATGGAGTGGATTGGGGGATAGAGGGGGGAGGGTAGAGTAGGGATGGTAGGGCGAATAGGGAAGAGAGACATTTTGCAACATAGGGAATCTTTATTGAAGAAATTTCCCCACACAGTGGCTTCATCAGTCCAGAAAAAGGAATAGGTGTAAGGAGAGGAGTAGTTTGAGGAATCAGCCCTCAGCCTGGAGTAAATGTTTCAGTCCATCAGTCTTGTGAAAGTAAGCATAGGGCCTAGAAGTGGCTTATATACTGTAGTCGGGGGAACGAAGCAGGAGGAGGCGGGGTCATAGTGGTACCATCCACTAGTGTAAGTAGGTTTTCGTCCAAAGGTTGGAAAGGTTGAAGAATCTTTGTATCAAGATCTAAAGGATGTTGCAGTGTCACAGATGTTGCATCTGGAGGTAGGGGTGTGGCGGTTTTTAAGGAGGTAGGACGGGTGTCCTGTCGAGGAGGGCGGTTTGGGGAAATTAGGAAATGGTTTGGGAGGAGGGGAAGCGATTGGGAGGAGGGGAGTGGGGTTTGGGAGGAGGGACGAGGGGGAGGCGGTTTTGGGAGGAGGACGAGGAAGTGGCGGTTTGGGAGGGAGGGACGAGGGGAGTGGGGTTGGAGGGAGGCCCTAGGGGAGTGGCGGTTTTGAGGAGGGACTTAGGGGGAGGGCTTTTTTTGGAGGGAGGTAGGGGGAGGGCGGGTTTTGAGGGAGGAGGAGGGGGGGTTTTTGAGGGTAGGGGGGGTTTTTGGAGGGAGGGGAGTGGCAGTCTTGGGAGGGAGGAAAGTGGCAGTCTTGGGAGGAGGAGGAGAGCAGCTTGGGGAGGAGGGAGAAGTGGCAGTCTTGGGAGGAGGGAGTACAGTTTGGGAGGGAGGGAAGGCTTGGAGGGGGGAAAGCAGTTTGGAGGAGGGAAAAGTGGCAGTTTTGGAAGGAGGGGAAAGTGTTTAAGGAGGAAAGCAAGCTCTGAAGGAGGGAAAATGACAGTTCTGAAGGAGGAAAGCATAGCATTGAAGGAGGAAAGTGCAGTTTTGAAGGAGGAAAGTGCAGTTTGGGAAGGAGGAAATCACACTTTATGGGGGAGGGGAAAGTGGCAGTCTTGGGAGGAGGGGAAAGAAGGCAGTTGGAGAGTGAGGGAAAGTGGCTTGGGGAAGAGGGGAAAGCAGTTTTGGGAGGGAGGAAAGTGGCAGCTTTGGGAGGAGGGGAAGTGGCGGTTATGAAGGTGGGAGGAGGAGTGGCAGTTTTAGGTGGGTGGGTGAGGTGGAGGGAGGGAGTGGCAGTTTTAGGTGGGTGGGTGAGGGGGGAGGAGTTGCGTGGCAGTTTTAGGTGGGTGGTGAGGTGGGAGGAGTTGCTGGCAGTTTTAGGTGGTGGGTGAGAGGAGGGAGGGCAGCTTTAGGTGGGTGAGAGGAGGAGGAGTGGCAGCTTTAGGTGGGTGAGAGGAGAGGAGTGGCAGTTTTGGAGGAGGGAAGAGTTGGGTGGTTTTAGGGAAGGAAGGGGAATGTAGGTTTTGGGGAGGTGAGGGAGCTGTGTTTTGGGGAGGGAGGTGAGGGGTTGCTGTTTTGGGGAGGAGGTGAGGGAGTTGCTGTTTGGGGGAGGGAGGTGAGGGGAGTTGCTGTTTTGGGGAGGAGGTGAGGGGAGCTGTTGTTTGGGGAGGGAGGTGAGGGGAGTTGCTGTTTTGGGGGAGGGAGGTGAGGGAGTTGCTGTTTTGGGGAGGAGGAGGTTGAGGTGAGGGAGTTGCTGTTTTGGGGGAGGGAGGTGAGGGAGTTGCTGTTTGGGGAGGAGGTGAGGGAGTTGCTGTTTTGGGGAGGGAGGTAGGGAGCTGTTTTGGGGAGGGGGAGGAGTTGCTGTTTGGGGGAGGTGAGGAGTGCTGTTTGGGGAGGAGTGAGGGTTGCTGTTTTGGGGAGAGGTGAGGGGAGTTGCTGTTTTGGGGGAGGGAGGTGAGGAGTTGCTTTGGGGAGAGTGAGGGAGTTGCTGTTTGGGGGAGGAGGTGAGGGGAGTGGCTGTTTTGGGGGAGGGAGGTGAGGGGAGTTGCTGTTTGGGGGAGGGAGGAGAGTGTGTTGGGGAGGAGGAGGGAGTTGCTGTTTGGGGGGAGGTGAGGGAGCTGCTGTTTTGGGGGAGGGAGGTGAGGGGAGTTGCTGTTTTGGGGAGGGAGGTGAGGGAGTTCTGTTTGGGGAGGGAGGTGAGGGAGTTGCTGTTTTGGGGAGGGAGGTGAGGGAGTTGCTGTTTGGGGGAGGGAGGTGAGGGAGTTGCTGTTTTGGGGAGGAGGTGAGGGAGTTGCTGTTTTGGGGGAGGGAGGTGAGGGAGTTGCTGTTTTGGGGAGGGAGGTGGAGGGAGTTGCTGTTTTGGGGGAGGGAGGTGAGGGAGTTGCTGTTTTGGGGGAGGGAGGTGAGGGGAGTTGCTGTTTTGGGGGAGGGAGGTGAGGGGAGTTGCTGTTTTGGGGAGGAGGTGAGGGGAGTGCTGTTTTGGGGAGGGAGGTGAGGGAGTTGCTGTTTGGGGGAGGGAGGTGAGGGGAGTTGCTGTTTTGGGGGAGGGAGGTGAGGGAGTTGTGCTTTGGGGGAGGGAGGGGGGAGTTGCTGTTTGGGGGAGGGAGGTGAGGGGAGTTGCTGTTTTGGGGGGAGGGAGGTGAGGGGAGTTGCTGTTTTGGGGGAGGGAGGTGAGGGAGTTGCTGTTTTGGGGGAGGGAGGTGAGGGGAGGTTGCTGGGGGAGGAGGGGGGAGTGCTGTTTGGGGGAGGGAGGTGAGGGAGTTGCTGTTTTGGGGGAGGGAGCTGCTGTTTTGGGGGAGGGAGGTGAGGGAGTTGCTGTTTGGGGAGGAGGAGGGAGTTGTGTTGGGGAGGGAGGAGTTGCTGTTTTGGGGGAGGAGGTGAGTTGCTGTTTTGGGGGGAGGGAGGTGAGGGGAGTTGCTGTTTTGGAGGGAGGGAGTGGGGTTTTGGAGGGAAGAGAGTAGTGGTCTTTGGTGGGTGAGGGGTAGGAGTGAGGTGCGAGTAGGGGGTGTTGGTGAGAGGGATTGGGGTTGTGATAATGGGGATTGGAGTGTGGGTGGTATGGAGGTGGGGTTGATGGGAGTTTGGTTTTGGGGTAGAGTTGGGATATGCGTGGAGATGAAATGGGAGTGAGATGGGTGGGTGGGATTGTTATTGGAATGGTGGGATGATTGGGTGGGTGGGATGTTGATTGGGTAGGAGTTACGTATGGGGATGAATGGGTAATGGTGGTGTGTGGAATTAGAAGTGGGAGTGATGTGGTGGGTGGTGTTAGGATGATAGTGGTTGGTAGTGGGGCGAGGGTTGGTTGTGGTGGTGGGTGTTAGTACATTGCCTTAACCACTTCCTCCATCCACCGACTTGCATAAATAATGTCTGTTCTTTTTAGATACTCGGGTGACAAACTTGCATCATACGGCAAACATTCAGGGTATTGATATTTGCTGTATTACAATACACTCCATTGATGACTGTAACAAATTATATTCCCATCCGTCAAGCTTGTTAATAGTGGTAAAATTAGCTGACTAAGTGTATTTAAACAGTGTTTCACAACTTGGGATAATGACAGTTCTTACATAGTAACTTGTGTAAGTTACCTAGGATATAACTCCCCAAGAATAGTCAGTGGCTTATTTCCAATGGAGTCCTATGATCCCTGCAGAGTAACCTCAGGATGTCTTAGTTTATAGCGTCCTTCGCTCATAGAGGGTCTGGGATCAATTGCTGGTACGGGTGAAACGTTGGGCATGTTTCTTTACACCTGTTTCCCTTGTTCACCTAGCAGTAAGTAGGTACCAGGGTGTTAGCAGACTATTTTGAGTCTCATCCTGGGGACAAGGTTAACCTAAGTTGTCTGAAATGCTCTGCATAACCAGAGGCTTTCTGTATAGTATGGCAGTAATGTCAGCTAGGTTTGCGAGGGTTGTATTATCATATACTTGTAGAAATAGGTTTTATTATTATTATTGTGCCCGGTAATTTGACTTCCAGTATGTCATTACACTGATATGATACTAATGTATTACTTGGGTATCTTTATTATGAAATAGATACACATATGTTGCAAGTCTTTTCATTTCTGTATTTAACTTGTCATTTTCACTCCAATAATTTCACGCCTATGTAAAATCCCAGCATTGATTTTTTTTAAATGCTTAAAAAATATATAAAAGTTGGTTTATAGTTAGGGTAGGTTAGGAGGAAATGGACACTAATGCGTTCACTTAGAACTAAATTTGTTGACGACGTTTTGGTCAATGGCCAGTGACCACTTCAAATACTTTAAATATTTGAAGTGATCAAGGTCCAAGGACCCACAACTGCCAACTAAATCCCAGGTATTTGTTTACTGTTTGGTAGATTGTTTTTTTTTATTTCCAGTTACTGCTTTTACACGTACAATCAGAATGTGCAGTAGGTGTCAGAGCCTTGGCCATGTGCCCCACCTTTGAGGGGTTAGACCCTTTCCTCTGTAGCGAGCCAAGTGTACTAACCAGTTCTCTTAGGTACGACTGAGTCCTTTTACATTAAGCAGTCTTGTGGGAGTTACGATATACTGGTTATGAACCTGGCTGATAACTAGATTATAATGTACTATATATAAATAAGCTATTTTTTATAGTACTGTATACAATACAGGAGCTATGCAGTGTTGCAAGAGCAGCAACAGGTAGATTCAGGGGGAAGTTTTCTCAAGATTAAAGCTGCATGTTTATGCCGGCTTACCTGTTGTTGCTCTTACAACATTGCTTAGCTCCTGATGATTCACGGAAACTTGTGAAAGATCTTGAGCTGAAGATTTCCATCCACGGCTTGTCTTGCATAGTATTATATATAAAGTACATGTTCAGGTTCCCCTTCTTGCTGACTCCTGTTCTGGTCTTCTCTACCTTTTCTGACTATAATGGTCTAGGGCCTGGTCCCAAATCTGCACACTGCCATAACATACTGGAGCAAGATATATGGGAGGAAGTGCAAGATAAACCCAGTGAAGAGCAAGGGTGCGGTGGGCACAATAAGGGAAAACTGTATCAACATTCGTGGCCCCAGATTATTCAACATCTTACCAGAAGATATCAGAAACACTGCTGGAACAAGTGTAGAATAGAAGTCTTCAAGATAAAACTGGACAAGTATTTTCACCAGATGCCAGATCAACCAGTCTGTGATGGATATGTGGGCCTCCAGCAGCAGCAACAGCCTGATTGACCAGGATAACACCAGGCGTAGAAAAACTTAAAAAAAAAAAATCATCAAAGGTAAATTAAGGGTAGGATGGACTGAATTTTTTTTCCTAATCTTTCACCTCTAAGTGTGGGTTATTTGTGAATTGTTCCAGCTATGATAGTGTGACTTCTATTATGACTCACGAAATTGTAGTAACACGCCTGCAAACAACTCACAGAATTGGTTGGGCTTAGAGCTCATGGCAGAGAAGTCCTGAGACTCCCCCAGTGACTCGTTTTGTGTGATTTGTGACTTCCGTTCTTCAAATAGTATATGTACAGTACTAATTATTTTGTAGAAATGCATGCCAGGTTGACTGGACGTTCATAAGTGTTGATGCTACTTTTTTTATAAATAGGAAGTGAACTTAGGTTGACGTAACATACCTGTGTAATTACAATTAGCTTTTAGAAACATGTTAAATATGATACTGTATATGTGTAAAGCTTTATGGTTCTTGAACTTGTTTAATATTTGATACATTTTTCTTCAATACAAATACTTAACAGTACTATGTCTGTTCATTATTGTATGTGAACTATACAATTGTTTTAAGCTTTACCCGAATGAAGGAATTTAACTAATAGCGGTTCACACGTTTATAACGGATAGGTCACAAGAGCATAGCCACAGCCTGGAGATGTTAAGTCTTCCAGTGCCTTGTTTTAACTCTCTCTGCTTGGAATACCCTTGGGAGTTTCGTTTTGTGCATGTGCAAATAGCACTGCCGGTCTTCCTGACCGTTAGGAAGGCACTGACTTTTGCTGACCTCGCTGAGCTGTACTGACAGCCATTACTTTATTACAAGCCAGGAGGCGTGGTGTTTGACCGGACCACAGGGAGGTTCTCTCCGAAGCATCCTTCAGTAGCCTTTGAGAGTTCTTTCAGCTTTACCTGAGTGAATGAGTTCTGCTAATACGTAGTTGAGTATTTGTATTTATTACCAGATAGGTCACATGAACACAGCTGCAGGCAGATATGTTAACTAGTCCAGTGCCTTGTTTGAATTGCCCTGGTTTGGGATGCCTTGGAGCATCTTAGCATTCTGCGCATGTGGTCTGAGTCACCGTTAGGGAGACTGTGACCTTTCTGACCCCACCGACCAGTACTCACTCATTCATGTAGGTTTGCCAGGACGGGTCCTGGCCCGGGTCTTCTCCATGTGGTGACCCGGCAGTGGCTTCCGAAGGAGTGTCGGTGTGTACACGTGATGTCCCGTTTACAATCCTATGGCGGGGGCACGGTGAGCATTCCTGTCAAGTGTAATACAGCTTACAGCCCTATGGCGGGGGCAGCCCTATAACATAGGCGCGGTGAGTCGTCTTCATGTCAAGTGGAGTACCGTTTACAGCCCTATGACAAGGGCACGGTGAGTCAACTCCATTTGAGCCATTCCTGGCACTCAGGCCGCAGCCCGAATACCAGAACGACCTATTTTTTCTTAAATGTACATTACTGCAATAGTTCATCTTTTTATACAGAATTTTCCTGTATTACTATACTGTACCTGTTAATACTTTTGCAAACCCCAAATTTTACTGAACTTGAGCGGAAATTTATAATAGGTTCGCATCGACGTAATTTATTAGTATCAAGTAATGGTAGATTGTTCTCTTTTAAGTGCTTGAAATACTACACACAATTTTTTAAAAAATGTAACATTTAAAAGTCGTGTATTACCTGGTTACTTTTCGTGTAAATAAAATATCACGAGGGACTGGTTTTAATTACATGTCTGTCATAATCCAGTGTTAATATACTAATGCCATCACTTAAAAGAAAATATTTTACCCTGTTTGGGTTTTTTATTATTAATTTGCCTGAGACTTTTGATACAGTTGACTAAACTTTTGATTGCTAACTGGATGCCTTTGGCATCAGGAGGTATACGTACAGTACAGCTACTACAGATCTTGCCTAACTGGCACCAGCAGTCATAATTGGCACTTCCTCAACTACCCTACCAGTTAAATTTGGTGTTCTCAAGGTAACATTCTGGGTCTTGTATTTTTCACTGGTTTCCTGATGATTAACTAAAAGGGCTGTACACATGGTTGATAAATTCATCTGTAATATAGACAAGACATAACTTTGAAAATAAAACATGTTTACAAAATTGATGAATCCAAAATAGAAAAAATGGATGAGGGTAAGATTCTAAGTCAGATCATAGCTATTAAAATAAAATTTATTCCTCATATGCAGCTCATAATTAAAAAAAACTATAGGTACACGGTTCTTAAATTTGGCATCATATAACATAATTTAGGCTACTAATACTCCAAATCACAGAATGGGTGGAGATCGAACCCATGGCAAGAGTACTATAACACGCAGGTCAGTGTGCTAACGACTGGTCTATGCCGGCCTGGACCAGTGGTTAGCACACTGGCTTGCAAGTTTTAGGACACACTTGTCATGGTTTAAGCCACACCCGTTCTGTGATTTTGTTGGCAGTCGTGTTATGATTTCAAGAGTTATTAATGCTCCACTTCTCGTGTACCCATACTTCACCTGTGGAATCCCCATCTTGCGTTCTACTTCTGGTATCCACTGCAACCAGTCATCGTACAAAAGCCAGTTATATGAACTATCATTTTTTTAGGCACTAATATAACCTTATTCAGCTCCCTAAACCTACTAAATATTAATGCCATATTCTATCTACTACTGTACACACGTCTTCAAGATGCTACACTCATTGCTGATGCTGACCTAAGACACTTGCTGGAACATTGTAACAGAACACACGGGCATCGCTGAGTAAATAGGAATAAAAACTTAGTTTGTGCTTGATATGTATTTCCCTGTACATAGCAATTTTTAATGCCACTTAAATTGCCATTAAACTTTTAAATTCAAAATTAAACCGTGTTCCTTAATTAAAATTTAATCATTATTATTGCCTTAGTTGCTTTTTAATTCTTAGTTAAATTTTCATTTAATGTTAAATTGAAATTTAATATAAAATTCAAATTTCTCACTAAATGCTGAATTTTCACTTTAATCTCTCTCTCTCTCTCTCTCTTTCTCCCTCCTTCATGGTTATGTCAACTATCAAACACTACACCAGTTTACTTAAGTATAAAATAACCATCTTTATCTATTATTATTATATATATATATATATATATATATATATATATATATATATATATATATATATATATATATATTATTTGTGGAAATTGAGATTGACATTTAATAACGATGTCAAAGAGCTTTCCAGTAAATCAGCTCAAGGTGTCGAGAGACTTCAGTATACGTATCTCATCGGGTGCCGATGTACCAGGTTTGGGGTTTATCGTCTAACCTTTTAGGGTTTTTTTCCAATCAATATAATGCGTGTCATTACGAACCTGGCATTCTGTATTGTGGATGAAGCTTCGCGAGCTTTCAGCTGTAGGTTGTGTCTCTGTACGACCCTTTACGGGTTTAGCGCTTGCTTGTGATTATAATACACAGTTTGTGCAGGAGGATGAAAACCTTGTCCTTTATACGTTTGTACTTTGGATGGGTTAATGGTTTTCATACTTCCTCAGCCCGGCACTAGGCTACGCTTGTCTAGTGCTGGCTTGGTCCACTAGGCACTTACTGCTGGCAGCATGCTGGCCCACATGTCCATCATAGCTATGGCACCTTTGATTACTGGTTGCCTGTCCCTCTGAGTGGTAGGAAACTAGTAATCAATTTAGATCCCAAAGGGCATTGTCCATATAGAATCTGCCGAGGGAAGTCCATGGATTCCGAAGTTTGTACACACTTCTGAAAGACTAGAGAGAGCGACTCGGCTAGCAGTATGGCGTCCGAAGACTGAATCGTAGAAAGTCTTCCTCATACGGAAGGAGTGAATTGAATTGAGGGAATGGAGCAAGGGCGTGTGCTTGAATACTGGAAAAGGAGCTGCCTTAACTTCAAGGGATGTCACATGCTGTTTGTAAGATACTGCATTGCATGGATATCTTCCTCCGAATACAGGATTACTTGCAAAGATCTTGAGTTTTCTTTTACATTCTTGAAATTGCCGTAGACGCGACTTTCAGCAGGACGGGAGTTTCCAACGCATTTGCACACATTTTTGTTTTCCTTTTATTTACAACCCACAACAGTCAAGTAACAAAGGCTTTAGGGACGGGAAGGAAGGAATGAATGGGGGTTTAGGAACACTGTCCGTAATATCACCATACTTACAGCATGAGTTATTTAAATCTTGTAGAAACTACAAGACCTGAAGGTTCCCTTTAAGAGGGGCCCATGATGATGGTGAAGGGTTCCAGATCCAAGCTACCCTTCCTTGGATCAAATTTGAATGCCTTCCAATACCCTGAAGATGTGATGTTTCCTTGTGAATATAACAATCGCCTTATGATTGCTACCTTCTGAATTTTGTTTCTGAACACCCAGAAAGCACATTTAAACCATGGCGCAAGTATTATCTTGGCCACAACTGTAATTTATCTTAGTCTATTCTTGTCTGGCTTTTTTCTTTGTGTTTGACTGGGAGTGCACACGAGGTAATTACAGCTTGTAATTAGTGATGTGATGAAGACGTGAATGTTTTCACCATGTTGGGCTCATCATAGGACCAGCTTTGATACAGCTGCCAGAGTACAACAATCCCATGCAGCTGGAATTAGCGCAGCACGATGCTTCAGTTTTTAACTAAATAAATTGATCATGCCTTTATTCCCCACCTGCCCATCTTCAATAGAAGCTACACATTACAGGTTATTATTAACCTTCATAATACTTCAGGTTAATACTTGTGTTCAAGTTTTGAGTAAGAGCACGTGAATTAATTCTCTTATTATGACTAGGTTTAGATTGTGGCTATGTACAATACTCTGTGTGCCTTGTGTTGGAATTTTTGTGAATATCATCTTTGTGAGGCGCTAACATGCCTCGTGGTTTACTTATCTCCGTAAGGCAGTGGCCTAATGTTATTCGGTTATTAGGAAAATCATCAAAGATTGGTCACGTGTAATGACTTGCACATTAGTGCCTATGACTTAGTGGCGGTGGCAGGGCAAGAAGCAACCACGATCGTGCGCTGCTATGTTAATGTCTAATAACTGATACGAACATGATAGTAGTTTGCTCTGGCAGTCGACTGCAAGCTCCCGATGCAAGGTGGAACAAGGGTTACCTCAAAGTCAGGAGCGTGTCTCTGTTCCTGTTACAAATGAGTGACAGGTGCTGGGTTGTGGGAAGACTAGAGTTACTCGTGTTGGAGATGACAGTGCGTCGAGGAAACTCAATTACACCAGCCTGATAAATTAATGATGACATCTCGCAGCCTAAAAAAAAAAATGTATCGATCGAGCTGGGTGGCAGCGGGGCGGGCCTTGGGCTGGAAGCACCCAGGTTGAGGTGAGGGTGTGGGTGGCCTGCAGTGCCAGCAACAATTATTATTGCTTATTTCATTATTTCTTATTTGATGTTTATTAGTCCAAATTATTTATGCTAATTCGGTTAGTTTTTATTTTATTAATATTTCAAACGAGGATTTGAACCCATGGCAAGATAGTCTTAAAACGAGCAGACCAGTTCTCTAGCCACTGTACCATCCTGCCTGTTCTGTGCGGTGTTTACGATAGTGCTATTACAATTTTGCGAGTCAGTGCTAACAAATATAGAGGATTTAAATAGTAGTTGGTGGAACTGTGGTTGTCGAGTGTAAGCTTGGGGGAGGGGGTGTAGCCTACCTCGCAGTGTGTTTGGGTCTGGTTAGCAAGGTGTCGCAGCCGTGTTCCAGGTTCTCGGTTCATTGATCAGACCTGACGCATGCCACACGTAGTACCATCACCTTGTCCACTTCCTGATCCATTACTCTTCATACCTATTGTTACTGATGAAGGTTCCCCTAGGAATTGGAGATACTTTTCTCGGATCAAACCTCTTTACCTGCCTCTAGGCGCTGGTATGACCCCAAGTCTTAGTATTACGTCGCAAATAAAAGCACTTAATCTTTCTACACATCACACAGGCTTCGCGTCTCTTCTGGTCTCGCTTGACTACCAAATCACCTGGCATTCCCACACATCATTCATCCTCACCTCACTCCATTTTTTCCACAACGTTGATTTGGATTTCTTAGATGGAACTTAATTGAACCAACTTTAACCTTACTGCTTGTTTTAGCCATTTCTGCCATTTTTTTCCCCTACAGCCATTCAGATTTAGTGGTTTTGTAAATTTAGTAATAAGTCACTAGAAGACGAATTAACGGTAAAGGTTCCTCTTGAAAATTAACATTTGCTCACGAAATATTTAGATCTGACCATCCGGGTTGTTTTGCCTGTGTGAGCCTGCGGGTCGCTAGCACCAACAGCCTAGTTGATCAGCCTACAGGCAAATTGGTTTCAGACTGGGTTGCAAGGCTTATCTGAGATTATATATTTGTGTGCGTGCGCCGAATAAGTAAAACTTACTGTTTTACCTATTCGGCACGACATGTATGTAATGATAATAGAAGGTTGAAAATTTGCAAATCTGTTCGATGCTCTTGTGCTTATTGCACCTGGCTGTGTGCAGTTAGTTTTTAGGGCCTTTGGACTCTAACTAGTTTACTCTTCTAAATTCCACTAGTGTTCCCATTTGTTTATCGTATTTCACTGTTTATACATACATACATACACGCGCGCGCACGCACGCACGCACACACGCGCGCACACACGCACGCGCGCGCACACACACACACACACACACATATATATATAATATTGTATGTGTGTGTGTGTGTAATTTGCAAGAGGAGTCTGCTGTGTAATTGGGATACTAGATATGCTATTCTTTCAGGATTTCACATATTTTTTTTCTGCCTCTTAAGTTAAGGGAAAGGGCAATGGTGTTTATTTTTTTTAGATTTTGCTTTTTTTTTGTAAAGGGCTTAGTTCCTCTTCCGTATGTGTTTTTTCCTATGATTATTTCTGTGCAATACTTTTTATGTGCAGTCTCTTTTATTTCAGATTTTTCTTTTTGAGTAATCAGCCACCACCTGCCTTGTCAGAGACCGGGCCGTGGTGAATGACCTACATTAGCTTAGCATTTCAAATAAATCTTAATAATTTAAGCATTTGCTTTCTCTTTACTCCCTTTTAGAATTTTATAGGTGGGGCCTGTTTTACACTCTGTATCCTTCTCTAGCTACATGACCCTGCTACGTTTAGCGCTTCCTTTTTGATTATAATAATAATAATGTATACTTCTCTAACATTTCCAAGCATTTGTCTCAGAACAAAAGGGCACAATATCGTGACTGGAATACACAAATAGCCCACACATAGGAGCTTATGACGTTTCGGTCCGACTTGGACCATTTACAGAGTATGATTTTGTAAATGATCCATGTCGGACCGAAACGTCGTCATAAACTTTTCTCTATGTGCGGGTTACCTATGTATTTCTCAGTTCTTAGGACGGATTACCAGAAAATTCAACGAATGTTCCCAATTTTTTGATCATTTGGTCTGAATCGTTGTTATTCACTGATTTTTTATAGCTTTTTTTTTTTTACTTGATCATTTGCTTTGTGTTTTTTACTTGGGATCGATTATGTTTGTTTCTAAGTTGGACATCCTCTAACCGTGCTCTTTTTATCCCTTGTGTAGGCTTTGTCAAAGAATTTAATGGTTCACTATTTTTAAATTAATGCTCTTATCTGTGATGGTTCCAGCGATCTACCTTTATTCCTTCCTCAACATCCCCAGACTAGGTCTCCAAATTAGAAACAAAATAAGAATTATTACTAAGAAACAGATTTAATGTAAGTATTATCCTAGTGTTCGTGAGATAAGGAAAACGGCAATCCTGGTAAATTATTTTTTTTAAATATAATATATACTGCTTTAATGCAAAACTTGAAACTGGATTCAGTTTCACCCTCTTATGACAGGACGGAAGTACTTGACTGAATGATTGCTGTCTTTTACTTTCCTGCATATGTCGTAAGATTTGATTTCTTTAGGTATTTGTGCGTTGTGGGGTGTTTTGCACTTGATTTTGTGTGGTCTTGTACGTTGTGTGGGGTGCAGGCATGTTACTGAGGTAGCCGCCTGCCTGGGCTCGCTGAATATAGACTTGTATCAAGAAGGTCACATGTGTGGTTGTGCCAGATAGACGATTATTATTATTACAACTCCCAGTGTGGCTCAACCCTCCCCAACCTTCCCCTCCCCTCCCCTCCCCTCCCCTCCCCTCCCTCCCTCCCCTCCCTCCCTCCCTCCCTCCTCCCTCCTCTTTCCGCTTCTTTCCTACCACATTCATTTTTCCTATCTTACCTACTTTTCGTCTAGTTTTCACTTCGTTTTCTCCGCCCGTCTATTTTTCTCCTGTTCCTTGCTTTTCCTCAACACTCCTCGTATATACACTCACTTCCCCCTCCCTCTACTTTAAACCTCTTCTTTCTTTCCTTTTCTTATTACTGGTTGAGAGGGTAGGGAATATTTAGGACGTGCAAATTACATTGCTTAAATTATGTGTGATATGATTTAGTTTTGTGGGGTTTCGAGTGGTGGTGTCTTTAAGTGTTGATTAGTTGGATTGAGGTCTGGCTTAGCTGCTTGCTTAGTTTATTTTTGTATTAAATTTGTATGTTTCTGAGGAAGAGCATATTCTGAATATACTAGTTTTAGTTGAAGCTTTAGCTAATTTTTGTTTTGGTTATATTTTTTATAGTTTCTTTTAGTTTTTGTAGCTTTGGTATTTTTCCTGTAATTTGGTTATAATTTTAGTTTTAATTTTTTTTATTAAGTTTTATAGTTTTTAGCTTGTTTTACTTAGTTTTAGTACATTTTAGTTTTATTTTGCTTTTTTAAGTTTTAATTAGCTTTTTTCAGTTTGTTTTAGGTTTAGTTTGGTTTGTTTCCCGTAACTGGCAACTCGCAAAATTTAAAATGGTTGATGTTCTCAGTTGCACTGGTGCACTCTCCTTGTTCACCGACAGTTGTATACAAATATAACTTTTCTCACAATTTATTATACGTAGTTATTGGTAGTGATTTTTTTTTTATTGGCTACGTGTATTGACTTGCAGCGTCAGGGCTTTTGCTTGGACTTTGATGACTGGATTGGCTTGATTTAGGGGGTTTGAGGGAGGCGTATATTGGCATATTTAATTCAATAAATCCCATTGTGGGCGAAACTTGTAAAGATGCTCAGGTATTGCACAGTTTCATTCACCAAAAGACGTTAATTTTTGTTTGTCATCACATGCGTTTATTAAAGACGACATTTAAGCAAGTTGGCACGTACGTGACTTCGACTTGGAAGTAATGGGTGAAGGATTTAGATAACGGGTCCCCTCACCTCTTGACCTACCTATCCCCAGACAGGCTGCCCTCCCTCCCATTCATCCAGGACTCTTGTCTTATTTCCATTGGGGTCTTTCAATCTTGTCCCCCAGGATGCGACCCACACCAGTCGGCTAACACCCAGGTACCTACTTGCTAGGTGAACTTGGACAGCAGGCGTAAGGAAACACGTCCAATGTTTCCACCCGGTAGGGAATCGAACCACGGACACTTAGTGTGAGGCTAGAGCGTTGCCTACCAGGCCATGGTCCTTGCGCCGTACTTATTGAATGTTTGGATTCCAACGGATTAAGCCACGTGGGAAGGAGGCTTAGTGTGCATTTATTCTGCCGTCGTTGCCGTATTCAGGATTATTATTCTAGTTCTTTAAGTTCGGTAATTCCTTTCACTGCCGCCAGGATAGGCCTAGGCACGCATGCGCGAGCTGGGTGCTTGGATAGGTACCGTGCTTGATACATAATTTTCATTCCTTGAGTAAATTAGTGTAGCATTAGTTATGAGTGCTGGTAGGCATACTGCGTTACCCACTTCATTATAAGTTCATCCTGTCCTCGTTGATAGTTTGATAAGATTTCTTCGGATTTTTAACCCCGGAGGGTTAGCCATCCAGGATAACCCAAGAAAGTCAGTGCGTCATCGATGACTGTCTGTCTTATTTCCATTGGGGTCCTGAATCTTGTCCCCCAGGCTGCGATCCACACCAGTCGACTAACACCCAGGTACCTATTTGCTGCTAGGTGAACATGACAACAGGTGTAAGTAAACACCTTGAAATGTTTCCACCCGCCGGGAATCGAACCCGGACCCTTCGTGTGTGAAGCGAGAGCTCTAGCCACCGGGCCACCGGTGACATGTTGCGTGTGCATGTTTGGAATCAAAACACGCAAGAGCGTGCAGGGCCACACCTTCAATGAATCTGTAATTCTCGCAGTATTATACCCGGTATTTATCATAACTCAATTTCACATGGTCATGTAACAGTGGTCAGAGCAGTCTTGACTTTGAAGCCTGGCGAGGGTGACATGTAGAGGAGTCTCTCCTGTTTCCATTTTCTTTACTCATAAACCTAGAAGACATATGTAGACGTGTATATTTTGTCTTTATTTTACATATTGTACTTTAGTATGGTTGTAGAGGTGGTTATACAGGTTGTTGATAATTTGCTGTTTCAAAACTAACCCACATTTTAGGGAAGAAACTTCGGACGTTTCATGTCCTGCAATTGATAATGGTCCAAAACGAACATAAATGTTTCGATTTTCTTCTCCAACGAGTGGGTGGGTTTGTTTCGAATTATTTCAGCCATAGTATTATGACTTAAATCCATTAGAATGATGGCAAGTTTTTATCTTTGTGTGTGCGTTTTTTTATCATATACCGCTGAATGACGTACGATTCCAACCACTTTTATAATGTTGCACAATCTTGACCTGGGTATGTGGCTGCTTTTTGCACTCGAGGCCCCTGCTAGTGGGGGCTAATGCGATTCTAATGATATTACACCTTCTTAAAATAAGTACAATGGTATTCCTTGCCGTATTTCTCCTTAGCGATAAAAGGCAGCTTTAGTCCTTACGAGCATCTTGCAGATGAGGTTTTTTAAATGTTAATTCGACCGTAAATGATAAGCACATCTCGGGCTAATGTTGAACGTTGCTGGGCTAGGGAGAGGTGGTAGGTCTGTATAGTTGATGCTGTGGACACGCACTTGAAGCTTTTGTTGAGAACTTTTCTCTTTGTGTAGAACTTTATAAAGTCATGACGTTATAAATCTATATAATGAGAGCTTGTATTGCAACCTGTCTTTTGTACTTGTCGGCAATACGCCTTTTCGTCCTAGTGATGTCGCTTTTGTTTTTACAGAATACAGACTGTTGGCAGTTTCAAAATATTCTCGTTTAAACTTTAGGTTTCGTGAGGTGTAGAGAGAGATCATTTGATCGATATGCAAGTGGCTGGTGTTGACTAGCTAGCCATATTAGGACTGAAGACTTGTGCATCCACCGCACTGGCCGCTCCCCTCACTACCATTGCTCAACATGTTCCAGTTTCTATTAAGTTTTAGGCTCCCCGACCACGCTTCAGTTCAGTTTCTCTTCAGGCTAGTGGTCCAGTCCTCACCCTCAACTCTCGTATTTTATTTTATAAAATATCCTCAAGTAATTGAGGCAGATTTGATGTAAGTGTATTGACGCGTTCATTTGCATGCAATTGCAAATGAACGTCTGTCAGTGACGGAGTGTAATACATTCCCTCATTGACAGCCGAACCCACATAGGGATAATGCAATTAAATTATTTTTTAAGTATTTCGGTTTTACACTGAGGCCCTCTTCAGTAGACTCTGTGAGAAGTAGTAATATACACTACTCATTTAAATTGTTTTTTATCTCCATGTAGGTTCGTTTGTGACATGGTGTCGTATTCACAGCTGTTAGACACTTTGGTCTACACTGGTGACTCCGCCTTGTGTACGTAAATACATGTGTGTACGTGGGCCGGCATGTTAGTGCGTGCATCACACCTGCTGCTAAAGTGTTTCATAACCATCATATGGTGAAAGGTCAAAGTTGGTAAAAACTTGAATATCAGTGGCATGTTGGATATTTATGGAGCTGGTTACCTTCTAGGCTTAATCTTCAGAGTTGAGCCGACTTTGAGTACAAGCTTGTGTTCCGTGATACAACGTGGTTAACCATTACACAATACAAACCAGATTAATGTTGAACGTATTTGGAAATTTTAATGTAGAACAGATTGGAACTTTCATGAGTTTACGATTGCTACACTTTTTTCACCCTGATTTTTTAGGGATTTTATGATCGATACAATATGCACAACTAACTTGAAGTGGAATTAAATTTCACTGAGGATTGAGTGAAACTTAGTACCACTAAATACCCGTATTATACGTGTTGCTACCCGTGATATACCTGTTACTATCCATAATTTACCTGTCGGTCTCGTACCATTTTTTTTTATCCCTAACGGTAAAAAAACAATCTTTCTGGTTACTTTTATGCTAGTTATTTGATTGTTGTACCCACCGGCTTTAAAAAAAAGCCAAGATGGTTTTGATACTCTATTTTCTACTCTTCAGTAGAGTAGAATACGGGGTTGCAAGATTAAGCTACTAGGGATACCTTGTCACAGTCGTTTAGGTTTAAAGCTTTTTTTTAAAAAAGGTGAAAGTTTTATCTGTTTAATTTAAAACTTGTGGAAAGAACATTTCATACTGACTCGCAGATCATGTAATAGATATTAATAATAATTCAAGGTAGGTATTTATATATATATATATATATATATATATATATAATAAGCATTCTAATTTCCATGCTGACATGAAATTTGTCACAAATGTTTGTATATTGTAACTGAGTTTGAAACATTTGTGGGACACTGGGAATCCCTATGGCTGCAACATTGTGGTGTTGCTCTTCTGGACGCTGCCTACGATAACCTGATTTGAGCATTCCGTGTTTAGACAGTGTGTCAGTGGCTCCTTATTTACATGACTTAACCTCGCTAATGGCAACAGAGCAAGGACTTTTAATTGACCGCATCAGTTAGAATTTCCTTAAGTGTTGTGTCAAGGTATTAATAGTCTGCTACTTCGGGCTTTATATTTCTGTCCCTGGCTTGACCTCATCTGGTGGCAATATACGGTTACTTGACCACAGAAAAGTGTGTATTTATCTTCAGTATATTTTAAGACCCAGACTATATTTTTCTCCCTGTCATTTTTCTTGGGTGTTAAAACAAAAGCTGTAATGAATGCGCACATGCATTCTCTATTGCGAAATAGAGAATGCGAGGCGAACATTATTATTCTATTACTCGGCTCGTGTTTGTACAGTTAATTGTTTATAAGAGGAGATTCATTGCCCCTGATCACGTCCCTTTACTAGTAAAGACCAATTTTAGCGACTTGTGGCCTCCTTGGCCTATCATACCTTCCCTAGAAACAGTGTATGGCATTTGCCATTACCACCTCATCTTTCAGATTAATTACCAACCTAGACTTAATATATTTCCCAATGTTCTTTCGGCTCTTCTTCACCTTTGCCTGCTATTTGTTGCCATTGGCTACTGCTCTCACCTCGAATAGCCTTTCCCGTCCACTGTCTACTCCTGACTGGCTTTACTTACATTAGCATCGTAAAGGGGTTTTAAATGTTAAATATAAACATAGATGACGTGGTGTAAACTGACCCCAGTGTGTCCTAACAAAAGTTTTTTTTTTCACCGCGGGGACGGTGACCCCCCTCCCAGGAAGCGACTAAAAACGGCAGTTGACGTGATGGTGCATCCTTTGTTGCATGCCCTTGATTTTTCAGATTTTCTCTTCTACGACCTCTCGAAACGGCTGCTATAGCTGCCCTGCTCCTTTCTAAAGTTGTTAATTTCTTTCCTCGTAATAAAGCGCTCTCGGTTCCAGCAAGTCCTCTTACGAATGTTCGCCGGATCGTGCGCCCAGTTGCTATAATGTGTCGTGGGACGGCGGGTGGGTGTGGCAGGTTGCTTGACCAGGAGAAAGGGTGAGGCATAGTGGGGTGGGAAGAGAGCTGGCGCGAGCGACAGCCAGCGAGCCCCGACAAGTGTGAAGGAGCAGCTTAAGCTGGTGGTGGTGTGGCGTCTGTACCACACAAGCACTAGCACCACTCTGGCTTCTGCTGCTGCATCACTCTTGCTCAAAATGATTCACACTTCCTCTTCGCGTTGCCTGTTTTTCTGCACCTATTCAATCACCTTTGTTCATTTAATCACTTGCTTGACATCTTTTTAACAAAAAAAGGCACAATACCGTGACTGGAACAATACACACACAACCCGCACATATAAAAAAGAGAGGAGCTTACGACGACGTTTCGGTCCGACTTGGACCATTTACAAAGTGCGGGTTGTGTGTATTGACATCTTTTTACTATTCTGAATATCTGCATTTTAACTGTTCACGTTAAAAAGTGTGTGCATAACTATTTAAGTTTGACCTTTTCTGAAGTATTTAGACTGGTATGCCTTTTTTTTTTTAAGTTTCGGCCAGGCTGTTCACCAGTCGGTTCCACGTGTTGCTATGACGTAGTTTCCTGAGGTTTTGCTCATTGTAAAGTCTGCCTTTGTCTACCATGTCTGGAACCCCAAGAGTATTTTTATGCATCGTAATGTGTGCAAAACTATATTTTAAGTTGCAGATAAACGGTTCAGAGGACCGACAAGTTGATAAATTAGAGAAACGTGCAACACTTGGTTGGCGAAACGTTTCCACAACAAAGATACCCAAGTATTGTAAATGTGTGTTTTTTTTTTTACCTGGTGTGCTTATTAAGGGCCAAGCTCTTAGTTTCTAAAGGACGTAGTTATATTTGCGAGTGTGGAGCTTCACTTGTTACTCTGCTTGTGTCTGCTTCTGGAAGCAGGTTAAGATGGTTACGTTGTAGATGTTTGTCGTTATTTATCTGAAGGTTACTCATCTCTCGTTTGGGGTCTTTTCTGATCTCTCAATTCTCATTTTCACTAAATTACTGGGATCCTTGTGGGAGCTGATAGTGGTGTTGGGGATTATTAATCCACCTTCCTGTCTCAGAGGTTTAAATTAAAAGGGTAATATTGCAGGAATAATAAAAAGGGGAAACTCGTAGAGAAGGAATGCAGGTGAAAGTTTGTAAATTTACGTGCCATCTTGCATATTCATGAGATAAAGAATACCAGTAATCCTGTCAGTGTGAAATTTGATATAGTTTTCACTCGACAACAGGGCCATTGTCCTTTCCTGGGGGTTTTGTTTACCATCCTAGGGACATTCCCTATTTTGAGGTATATTTTCACCATGACGATTTCTCAAGCGAGCCATTATCCATTCTGATGCCCTATATTTTACCCTTGTTTTCTTCCTAACACAGTCAAAGGCCTATATAGAGAAAAGAAATGCAAAATCTGCCTTCCTTTTTCTGATTTTTTTACTTGTCAAACGGTTTATTTTTTTGTTAGTGAAGGTAGGATTTAACATTCTTAATCTGTGCTGTTGTTGGTATATGAATCCCATGCCTTCAAGGTGTTCCACAAGCGTCTCTGATATTTTCAACAACTTGTGTGGATGTTTAACAGGGTTATTGTTAAAAAATTAATTCTTTCTGTTAGTCTGCCTTCCTTGAATGTGATTGTTATTTTTTCCAGGTAGTTTTGTAGTTGTCTATTTAAGGGTTGGACAAACAGCTTGTCGAGGATTTCCTGTCTGGTCCTATTGCCTTTTGCTATTACCAACGGGGGAAAAGTCCCTAGTGGTTTTCCTATTTTTTTTAAATTGCTAGTGTTGGGCCGTTTTCCTATGTTCATTTCCATGTGAATAGCATTGTTTCACTAGAATATATTGTAGTGGCCCATGGCACAGGCATTGTGTTTAGATTAAACTGCAATGTTGCACTAAAATTTAGAGAAGGTGGGTGGACACCGCATGGGGGGGGACAGAACCTCCATGTTCCCCACCAACATATCTCTCACTACCAGTGCCATAATACCCCCTGCCTCAACCATACATAGTTTTAAGAGTAGGTATATGACACTATGCCAGGAATCGGTATAGCTGGTAGTCGGTAGGTAAGGTGTAGAATCTGTGAATCAACCCCCTGCTAGACGCTTATTTCCCCCCCCCCCACTCACCCAGTGTCAGTATTGCAAGCACAACCAGACGACTATATTCTATGAATACCCACTTTGATGCTAAATTCTGTAGCCTTCTTTCATAGTCCATTATTATTAGAAAGTGTAACACACACCTGTTGATTCTGTGCTTGCCTTTCCTTGTTTGCACATAAGGAGCTTGTGGAGGAGGTGCGGGAATCATAGCGGGGAGATAGTTTGGCAGGTTTCACTAGTCGGACCCTTTTTTGTGTGTTTTGTTTTAAAATCGTGTGTTGTGGAGAGCCAAGAATCACGTTGTCTGCTTCATTCCCCTCCCTCACTATGGCAATAAGTGTGTTCCCCTTCCCCTCTCCTTGCTCTTGTGTATCGGCAAATTTGCCACGAGTTTTGTCTTAGGTGAGATGTTGGGTGACACGTGATGTGGGAGAAATGAGGCGGGGGCGTTCAGAATTAGTTGTTGTGCAACTTTTTTTTTTGTCATGGTCGTCGTAGTCTTCCTCTTTACAAACGCTTCAGATTCGTTCATTTTTTACTAAATATTCTTAAACGGTCATTGGAAGAATTATATGTGACATGATATTGGTAGAGACAGTAATACGGTAGACAGGAAAAGATTTGCGTAGTAGGATAGGAAGATGGACATTACACAGGTATATGGAAAAGGACACTGACATACAGTTTTGGACATTTATTAGAGGAACTGTTTCGCCATGAGTGGCTTCTTCAGTCCTAATAGAGAGGAAACTTATGACGACGTTTCGGTCCGACAAGGACCATTGACTTGTCAGTGAGATACTTGTGAGGGGGTATCTTTATTGATGAAAAGTTTCGCCAGTCAGTGCCTTTATCAGTCCAATACAGTGAAAAACGGTGGAAGATAGAGTTTGAGGTAATCAGTCCTTCAGCCTAGGAGATGTGTTCACTCCATCAATCTTGATAGTACATCATATGCGTGGAGGAGGTTGTATAGTGCAGACAGGCGAGGAGAAACATTTGGAGGCGACTTCATCAGTGGACAAAATCCACTAGTGGAAATAGGTCATGCCTGTAGGTTAGTCACGGGGGACTGATTATCTCAAAAACTCCATTTTCCACCGTTCCTCTCTGTATTGGACTGAAGAAGCCACTTGGACGCCGGGCTGGACCAGTGACGATGGGACGCCGGGCTGGACCAGTGACGATGGGACGCCGGGCTGGACCAGTGACGATGGGACGCCGGGCTGGACCAGTGACGATGGGACGCCGGGCTGGACCAGTGACGATGGGACGCCGGGCTGGACCAGTGACGATGGGACGCCGGGCTGGACCAGTGACGATGGGACGCCGGGCTGGACCAGTGACGATGGGACGCCGGGCTGGACCAGTGACGATGGGACGCCGGGCTGGACCAGTGACGATGGGACGCCGGGCTGGACCAGTGACGATGGGACGCCGGGCTGGACCAGTGACGATGGGACGCCGGGCTGGACCAGTGACGATGGGACGCCGGGCTGGACCAGTGACGATGGGACGCCGGGCTGGACCAGTGACGATGGGACGCCGGGCTGGACCAAGGACGATGGGCTGGACCAATGACGATGTGATGCAGAACTGGACCAAGGACGACGGGACATTTTAAAACTGAACCTTCAAGTGAACCAGAAGGGTAAAAAAAAAAGCTTTAGTGAAAGTTGAGTAGGCGAAAAACACCAGGTGAGGGCAGTGCCAGTACACGGGGTGAAAGTATTACTAGGAGAAAACACGTGGAGTTAGGGGAGAAATCTTCATTCCCATGTGTCAGTCACGAGGCAGAGCCCAGGAGCTACAGTGCATAACCCGTAAACACACTTTGAGGGGGGAGCAGTAGCAGCACTACCACCACCACCACTACTGCCACCACTACTATCACCACCACCACCACTACTACTATCACCTAAACTACTATCACCACCACCACCACTACTATCACCACCACCACTACTATCACCACCACTACTATCACCACCACTACTATCACCACCACTACTATCACCACCACTACTATCACCACCACCACCACTACTATCACCACCACTACTATCACCACCACCACCACTACTATCACCACCAGCAGAATCAGAGTTAAGAAAAAGCTATGTAGTTTTCGAAGCTACCGTTACCATCTTGGCGACAGGTATGGTTTGATATGCATTAGTAATGGTAATATAAATAATGTGTGGGAGGGGGGAGAGGAGGGTGTAATTGCAGAGGCGTGACAGCCAGCAGTTGGCAGGGGACTGGTAGTGGAGTCATTTGATGATAATGTTGTGCTGTGTGTGTGTGTGTGTGTTTACCTAGCCCAGTTTGTGGGTGTTGAAGTTCATCTCCTGGTCACATTTCGTAACTTTGTTGTTGGCTGGCTTAATGTATATATATGGTATTTGTTTTGGAAATTTTGTATTAAGCTTTTTTCGTTCTCTTGGTTCATTCATCTTCAGTACCCTAACGCTTTAAAAAAAATTCTTTAAGCTTTTCTATGGTACAGGCTAGATACAGTTTTTTTCAATACATGTGCTGTATTGTTTTTGGAATTAAGGCCCATCGGACCTTAAGGGTGTTTGGTCTCTTATATTTCAGCATACCTAGTTTCAAGAGTGTAATTTTTCTCTACAACTTCATCCAGTTAGTTTTATAGCACCCAGAGATTACAGAAGTATTATAATCTCTCTCGTAAGAGTGAATTCTTGGGTATAATCAACGCGGCCGGCAGTAACAGCCTGGTTGATCAGATCCTGATCCACCATGAGGCCTGGTCTCAGACAAAGCCGCGGGGGCGTTGACCCCCAAAACCCTCTCCAGGTAAACTCCAGGTAAACACTAAATATCACGGTCTCGACCAGATGTAGATAATATCTAGCTCCTGATAGTAGTGTTGCTGGGTCAGAGCTTACAGTAGTTTAAAAGCAAAATATTTGTTTGACACCATACGTCCGTAGGAATTTAAGATTGGGTAGCGACTTCGATTTAGCTACATTAAAATTACCAGTCATGTTAAAAAAAAAAAAGACTGGTTTAGAAAGACACATGGGCAAACACTAGGACATATTTATTTGAAAACGTTTCGGTCCTGGGACCTTGATCAAGAGAAGTGATTCTAGTGTTTATTCACATGTCTTTCTAAACCAATTTGTCGGTATCTATTACCAGGGTTTATATAAAAAAAATCTTTCTAATCCAATGTCAGCTTTATTATAAACTGATCATGCTAATAATATTGCAGAGGGAAATATTTTAAAACGCCAAATAAGGACAGCATATTAGTAAATGTTTGTATGGATACCATCTCGTTTTATCATCGAAGTCAAACTAACACAAATAAAAACACAAAGAAAAATATCTCACAGGTTTGGCGAAGCCTCGACTAATTACAAGGAATATACAAAATTTCAAACTAAAAAAGGACGAGATCAGCGAGACAGTTTAGGCAGCACTGAATCTGTACACGTTAGTAGGTCACATTAGTTTTCATTGTGAGATGGAAGTGTTTTAGAAAAATAGACAAGTTGATGAATGAGACACTTGTGCAGCATTTGTCAATCTTTATTGAGGAAACGTTTCGCCAGCCAGTGGCTTCTTCAGTCCAATACAAAGAATGTTGGATGAAATGAGAATAGACGGTGGTGGCCAGGGTTACTGTGTTACCCTCGAGACGGTGGTGGCCAGGGTTACTGTGTTACCCTCGAGACGGTGGTGGCCAGGGTTACTGTGTTACCCTCGAGACGGTGGTGGCCAGGGTTACTGTGTTACCCTCGAGACGGTGGTGGCCAGGGTTACTGTGTTACCCTCGAGACGGTGGTGGCCAGGGTTACTGTGTTACCCTCGAGACGGTGGTGGCCAGGGTTACTGTGTTACCCTCGAGACGGTGGTGGCCAGGGATACTGTGTTACCCTCGAGACGGTGGTGGCCAGGGTTACTGTGTTACCCTCGAGACGGTGGTGGCCAGGGTTACTGTGTTACCCTCGAGACGGTGGTGGCCAGGGTTACTGTGTTACCCTCGAGACGTGGTGGCCAGGGTTACTGTGTTACCCTCGAGACGGTGGTGGCCAGGGTTACTGTGTTACCCTCGAGACGGTGGTGGCCAGGGTTACTGTGTTACCCTCGAGACGGTGGTGGCCAGGGTTACTGTGTTACCCTCGAGACGGTGGTGGCCAGGGTTACTGTGTTACCCTCGAGACGGTGGTGGCCAGGGTTACTGTGTTACCCTCGAGACGGTGGTGGCCAGGGTTACTGTGTTACCCTCGAGACGGTGGTGGCCAGGGTTACTGTGTTACCCTCGAGACGGTGGTGGCCAGGGTTACTGTGTTACCCTCGAGACGGTGGTGGCCAGGGTTACTGTGTTACCCTCGAGACGGTGGTGGCCAGGGTTACTGTGTTACCCTCGAGACGGTGGTGGCCAGGGTTACTGTGTTACCCTCGAGACGGTGGTGGCCAGGGTTACTGTGTTACCCTCGAGACGTTAACATGATCACTTATTTTGTGCAAATGCCAGATCAACCGGGTTGTTGATAGTGATGTGGGCCTGCTGGCATCAACAGCCTGGTTGCCCAGACTCTCAGCATGAAAGCCTGGCCCTAGGCCGGGCCTCGAAGGTAGGACCACTCCAGAAAGCAGTCATAGGTATAGCATACCTTTGAGAATAAACACACCAGGAGTGTTTTACAATTAAGGTTCAACATTTAGTCAGGTTGTAACATCCAACAAAAAAAATGTAGGATTTGATGCCATTAGAGAATGATTTGTGTAATTAATAGTATTCATGGGGTAACGGTAAACCCGTAAGTCATGCAGCGCGCCCATGAGGGTAATAACTATTGTTGCAACCGCCAGTGATTGAGTTGTCGCAAACTGCGTTTCATTTATTTTGGCTGAAATGTTCCAGCAGAGCTAGAATTACTTGGTAATTAAATACTATCGCTTAGGCTGGCCTATCCCAAACACAGGAAAAGTGGACTTCTCACGAAGATATCTCCATCACGGAGCTAAACAAACCTACATTATATATTAGCAGAGGAGCAAAATAACTTGAACTAAATTATATATCTGAAAATATCAATATTGGAACAATGCAGATTCATTGTTGCAGTAGTAGTGTCTCGACATTGTACATTATGTTCCTGATAACTCAAGGGAAATATCATGGCAACTACCAACTTGGACATGACATATACTAAGCAACAATCATTAAAAGTGTAAGTGATCCTAAGATAGCTTGGGTAGGCCCGAGCTGCACTATATAAATTTTCCATGCAAACTTGTATAAAGGCACATGCATTAGGTAGGCCCGCCAGACAACCCCACTCCTCTATCCTCCCTCCCCTTTCTCTCCTCTCCTCTCTCTCCTCTCTCATCTCTCTCTCCCTCTCCTCCTCTCTCTCTCCTCTCTCCCTCTCTCTCCCTCTCTCTCCCTCCTCCTCTCCCTCCTCTCCTCTCCCCTCCTCTCCTCTCCTCTCTCTCTCCTCTCTCTCCTCTCTCCTCTCCTGTCCTCTCCCCTTCTCCCCTCTCTCTCCTCTCTCTCCTGTCCTCTCCTCCCCTCTCTCTCCTCTCCCCTCCTCTCTCTCCTCTCCTCTCTCTCTCTCTCCTCCTCTCTCCTCTCCTTCCTCTCTCCTCTCCTTCCTCTCTCCCTCTCCTCTCTCTCTCTCTCCTCTCTCTCCCTCTCTCTCCCTCTCTCCTCTCTCTCTCTCTCCTCTCTCTCTCCTCTCTCTCCTCTCTCTCTCTCTCTCTCCTCTCTCTCTCTCTCTCTCTCTCTCTCTCCTCTCTCTCTCTCTCTCTCTCACACACACACACACACACACTTTCACTCCCCGCCTATATTCATAATTCTCACAGTACTGTTTACACCTAAGGAAAAATTGCTGATGGTAACATGCATGTATCCCTAGTACTGTGTCCACTCTGGCGATGGGGGGTGTTCCTTATACTTTAAATGGTGGTGTCAGTAGTGATGGGGGGAGGGGGAGGGAAGATGCAGCAGTGGCAGTTTGGATGAATATTTGGCAGGGTGGCCCGCTCTTGAGTTTTTTTTTTTTCGGCGCAGCGGTTGGTTGTTGGTTGTGCGCTCCCGGGAAGTGTAGCTTTGTTGTGTTCTGAATAAAAACAAAGTTCTCTGGGGGGGAAGGAGGGTTTCTGAAAAACAAATACTACAGCATGTTTGTTGAGGTTATTCTCCACATCCGTCTCTTCTCTTCCCCTCCCCCTACCTCCATCCCTCTCGTCTCTTCCTGTTCATTCTCTCCTTCCATTTCGTTCACATTATCTCATTTTCCAACCCTTCCATCCCTACATTGTTGCTGATCCTTTCCCCTCTGCTTCTGCAGATTGTACACCACATTAATGACAGGTGTTTAGAAGCGCCGAAAGGTGTAGGACGCGCATACTTTCACCTAGTGTGTGTTGATATGCGCGCTACTTGATTGTACCGTGGGTTGTGGTGGGAAGGATGGTGTGGTTGTGGGACTGATATGGCAGTTGTGGGGGCAGTCCCTGGGAAGGGCAGACACGTAGTGCGGGAGCTGGGTGGAGGAGGAGGAGGAGGGGGGGGGAAGGAGCACTATCAGCAAGCATCCGGCCGCGGCCCTTGTGCGCCATTGGCATGCAAGGCATCACACCCTAACTACTATCACGGCCTGACCCTAACTGCTGCTTCTGTTCTCGCAGTGGGAATTGTGTGTTAGTTCTTGATTTTGCTGCTATAGCTTTCCTGATACCATAACTGTTAATGCTTTTTAATGTAGACACACTCGAAGCCGTTCCTCGGTGTTGTTGTACATGGTTTTATCAATCTTTAGTAATACTCAGATATGGGCAAGTCTCCTTGCATGTATTGCCGTTATCCATCTAGCTGTACAGATATACCTGGGTGTTAGTCGACTTTTGGGGGATTTAAAATGAGCTGTACAAAAAGAAAAGTCAGGTCCCCTCTCCCATTCGCTGCACTCCACACAGGTGTATGTACTAATCGACCACTGTCCTCTCGACCCTGTGCATTATCATAGTGCTGAAGCGTCCGGAATGTAGTGGCTTGTTTTGTTGTTTGGAACGGTCTCTGGAAAGCGTCAAAGTTTTGTTGTTTTAGCAAGCAAACTAAGACGGAATGGTTGTTGAATATTTGGGGTAGAGGATTGTTAACAAATTTGGAGTACACCCGTAGTTTGCGGCTACCCTATTCTGATAGTTATATGGAACAAAAGCTAGCTGTAGATGGGGAAGTCATGGGTGCAGCAGTTTGGTATCGATTCCGAAACATTTCGTCTACATAGTAGGCTTCATCGGTCAAATACAGATGAGACTACTTTGTCAAGGGTGTGAGTCGACTGGTCACGTCATTTTACTTCCACTACTAGTGTTGTCTCCATATTTATCACGTCTGCATTCGACTGAAGTCTAATGTGTAGACGAAACTTTATGGAATAAATATCTAACTGTTGCGCCGACTATCTTGTCGGTATTGTGTATCTCAGTATTATATTGATAAAAGCTTGCTGCTAATGTCATTTCCTCGCAGGATGGATAACAATTAATGAAATTCGTCAGCTGAGCTGGGAGACTTTGTAAGGTGGAGGATGTTTTTATATGGGTTCCGTCGCTATGGTAGCTACAAAGGTGGTGAAATATAAGGCAAAGTGGAATAGTTTGGTTTGAGATGAGAGGGAGGGTTTGAGAGAAAGAAGGGTGGGGCGGAGAGTATTAGCGACATTGGGATACCAAAGGAGAAAAAAAAAAGCATTGCTCACACTTGTTCAGAAGCCGGTGTGAGGTGCTTGACTACTTGTAAAGAGCTACTGAAAGATGCGTATCTGTTACCTATAGTATTCAGCGTTTCGTTGGGCTGGTTGTAATTTTGATCACTAAGTCCCATGCCTAAATACTTAATAGTAGTATCATCTGCAAGTTCGTAACTCAGCTGGATTTTTCAGTAAAATTGATTAAATGATCACTAGACTTGTATGTTTAATGGTATAGTAGAAAGTACCTGCCATAGCATATTGGAGTGAAGAATGGCCCTAGACCATTCAGCATCTTGCCAGATGTTAAACTGCTGGGACGTTTGTAGAAGTCTTCATGAGGAAACTGGACAAGCATCTTTACCAGGTGCCAGATCATCCAGGCTGTGATGGATGTGTGTGCCAGCGGACTGCCAGCAACGACAGCCTGATTGACCAGGCAAGCACTAGACGAGCCTGGCTCAAGAGTAGAAAAATCTTTCGAAAGTAAGGCTGTCTGTCGAGATCTAATAGTCTCACAAATGTATCCAGTGTGCCAGCTCTGTAGATGCATACTGGCTCAGGCACACAGGCATGCATGCCCCAGCATACACATTCGTCTGTGTATTAACCAGGTGTCCATAACAGCGCCATTGATAACGCAGATGTAAGTAGTTTTGGCGAGCGTCAGTTATGACGCTTGTGGACGCGTGATAGTTGTCTTCACTAGGTGATAAGATTATCGTGGTCACCTTGAGACTCAAGGTGACAGTTGGTAGGTACCTACTTAGTTGCTTCCATGGCTGATTACTTACGTATCGGCCAAACTTGCTATGAGTGAGGTAAGTCTTGTATTAGCAAACCTTGTTAACAGTGAAGCAAGAGTCTTATCATCCCGTTTATTGATTAGCTTCGCCGCTTGTCTTGAAAGAACACGCTTCTTTCTCGCCTATTTGACCCCCACCCTTCCCTTCCCTTCCCTTCGGTTCCTTCTGTTAGCCAGCGTCTGGATGTACATACATAGCATAGGTCTGATGTATATTCCGGGTTCAGGCGTGCCTGCACATGTGTGGGTGCGTTCGTATGGAGTTGGGTTCGTGCGTGCTGTTTTATGTGATATATATGATAAAGTGCGACGTGTAGTGCTACTGATACATTGGGTATTAGCACGCCATGAATCACGTTGACAACGTGATTACAGTTAACAAGACTAGTGCTTGTAAAGTTATGCTTGTTGGAAATGTTTGGATGGAAGGTGCAAGTTGTGGTGGGGGTGGGTCGATGGTCACATCAAGGGTTCTGCGTAATTTAGGATAATTAGTTATATCCACGTTAAGTGCTAAACCTGGCAACTAAATGCGAGGCGCACACACACACACTACCTAGTTTTACTTTCCTACATGCAGTTGATTTAGGACGAAAGTTCACCGAAGTGTTTCATAGTATGAAGTTATCCTGCCACGGCTTTTTTTCCAGTCTGCAACTAAAAATCAATATATATATATTAATTACTCTGTAAATGTGTTCTTTGTTTAACGTTACATAACATTTTGTACATGTTGAAGTGGTATTGGAGGTGGTGATTGAGCTGAACTGTAATGGAATTTTGTAGAATTTGTGAAGATAATTTGTTCATGTTGGAAAATTTGTTTAATATCTTTGAAATGAAGTTGCAATTAGTTTGCTAAGCTATTGTATGGTAAAGGAAGTTATAGAGTTAAGAGTTAATAATAATGAAGATAATCACAGATTACCCTAGCTCATTTTTTTAAGGTGGGAGGATGTGAGGAATACCCCCTTTTGTATAAGAATAATGTTCAACATACCACGTATACTTTTGTAATGTTGCAACAAATTTATCGGCACCATTTTTTTTTTTATTTGGCGACTTAGAACATCTTCAATACTAAGTTTTAATATAGGAAGGTCATTGATCCCTTTCAGACGGTGTATTCAGTAACCCTTAACTTTGTAGTAGTAGTAGTAGTAGTAGGAGGAGGAGTAGAATGATGAGGGCAAATGAAAGGGGGAATAATGAGGAGTGTTATCCTGGCTGATATGTTGTGCAGATTGGCTAGTGAACCTGAATCGAGTCAGAGCTAGGCTGCTGTGATTAACAGCTGAGAGAGAGAGTCGTCTCTAGGGATAAAAACTAATTTACTTACTGGTAAGTTAGTGTTGTAGGCGACTTCAGGGTGAGTCGAGTCGCTAGGCACACAACCAACGGTCTTTGTGCTCCTTTTGTTCCCAGAAAAGTAACTTTTTTTGTTTGGGAATAACGTATGGGTTATAACTACTGTTTTTGCTAGTTTGAAGTGTGTGTGTCTGGGTTTGGGAATTTTCGTCCTGTAAGCGAAATTGTTTGAAAGTAAGGAGGGGGAAAAAAAGTTGAAAGGTTAGATTACGAAAATTCCTGAAGACAAGTCTTTAGTAGTATTAGCAAATTTAGACATGTGCAACATCTGGGTATCTTTATCGAAGACGTTTCGCCCTCCAGTGGCTTTATCAATACAAATTCAAGGATATAATTGGAAGACAACTATATACAGTACAGTATATAGTTCATCTGTCTTCCAGTTATGTCCTTGAATTTGTATTGATAAAGCCACTGGAGGGCGAAACGTCTACAATAAAGATGCCCAGATGTTGCACATGTGTCTAAATTTTCATCTTGTCGGTATTGTATACCATTCTTGTACAAGTAGTATTAGCAGTTGTAGGTCAGTCTCTTCTTTATAGCTGGTAGACGAACCCTCCTATAGATTAGAGGTGAAATTTTAATCGGGTAAATTGCCTTGTTGATGTTTGGCCAGGTAAGAAAAGACTTTTGGATCCAAGGGAAGGGACCTGGACCTCGATGAATGGCTGTTAATCCCAGGAATTGGAGTTTTAAATTTCCCTTTCCTTCATGAAAAACTGAGTACCCCCACATTACCTAAATTTGTTTCGTTGCATTGGCACATTGTCAAATTTGAGGCCTCTTGGCTTAGAATGTAGGGTACGACTAATTTACTTCTGGGACATTGTAGTATTACAAACTAGTAATAAAGGCAAATTAATAATGCTACTTCTAGTGTTGAAAACTCTAAATATCCAGTGGGTTCTAATGCTTTTAAAATATAATTTAAGTCGGTGACACTATTCCTCTCCATCCTAGCCTCCCAGACTCAAGGTGTTTGTGTATCTGGGGTTGTTCAGTAGCACGCGCATATCTTATCTTCGTGCGTACATTAGTCAAACTTACTACTATTATAATGGTTCATTGCTACTTTATACCACAGATGCTTGTTGCAGCATAGCAATTGGTGGTAATAACTGAGATTGGTTGTGTCGTTGAGGAAGTGGGGTGGGGATATAGGTGAACGGTGTGCATGACTTAGTGTACTCAGCGATTTGTTTGTAGGGATAAGCTCTGCTTCTGAACCTGTCTCCTATTCTACTGTGACTGAAATTACCCGTTTCCGACCTTATTGGCTGATCATACCAGCTTTTTAAACTGCATAAAGTTTGCATCCGCCACTTAATCTAACGCATTCCACTTGGCTACCACACTGAGACTTAAGAGTACTTCATTACATCCCCTCCCCACCTCATTGCTCGTGTGGTTTTGGTGTTGTGTTTGTTTCTTGTGTTCCCTCACACTGACCCGTGTATCGTTATCTTGGGTGTATCTTGCGGAGTGTTATCCTAGTGGCACCCTCCTGGGTCCTCTCCGTACATGTTGCTAATACTGCCACTATTTTCCCTTGTTTCTGAGATGCTCTTCCCTAGCTCCACCTCGTTTTAGAAAACCGAAATTTTTTTCGATACAAAATAGCTTAGGGTGTAGGGATTATTTTTCTTGGAGTCGAGTGGTGGGAAGGAACTCGTAATATTAGTTATGAAGTATGTGTGCGTGTGTGCATGCTAACGTGGGGCCAACGCCAGCATACTGTGGGAATATTAACCCTCCCTTACTCCCTCTTCCCTCTGCCGGGGTACGTCAGCCCAAGTAGGTCGCTTGCCAACACAACCACCACCCACCAACGTCGCCAACATTATTTCTATTGTTGCTTTTATTGCTTCTGCTCCCTTCATTATTGGCGGGGTAGGGATTAGCGATTGTTGCAGACACGGGATATTACTTGCCACGGCTACAAGAATGACTTTGTCACTGGTGTCTTTATGTAAATTCGGAGAGAAAATTCAGTGGTTTGTGGAAGGCGGGTCTTGGCTTCATTCTCTGAGCTAGATGTTAAGCATTCCCGTGGCTTGTTTAATGTACAATAAAATACCAGCTAAGTATTGAGTAATGTGTATTTTGACGTTGATTAGGTTAACTTAATGCGGCTTTCTAGAGTTTTGCATCAGAGAAACATGGCGATTTTTGTGACTGTTCCTTAATTATATGTTATGACGAGATGGTAAACATTTAGAGTCGGGAGGACGGATTACCACCAGTGGTGGTACATATGTTCACGCGGGAATGGCAACAAAAAGAGTCGCTCTAAGTTGTAGGCGGCGAGAAAGATGTCAGTGTTGCAATATAGTGCTAAGTTGCAAGGGTCTGGCTAGTCATCGGATTGCACGCTAAGGAATGTAAAAAAAGATTACGGGAATGAGTTAGCGGTGTAGTCGTGTTAGTAGTGAGCAATAGAGTCGAGGCAATTTGAAAATGTTAAGTTTATCGAGCTTCGTCCAGTGTTATTAGCGTCTGGCAACTGTGGAACTCGCCCACTTTTTTTTAAACCTAGGATTGGACGGCCCCCCCCCCCTCCCAACACCGCTGTCAGTGAAATCTTTCATTGTGCACGCTGATTGTCAACACTGTTCTGCTTGCACATTCTGAGCAACGTTTGTACTTCGTGAGATCTGGTGTCCAGGGTGAAAAATTACCCTTATTCATGTTTGCCACTCGTTGGAGAAGTCAGGGAAAGTGGTTTATTTTTCAAGGTCAGGGAATTGTATGGAAATTTGAAGTTTTGTCTGGGAATGTGCAGATTTTGAAATTTCTCACAGGGAAACTTAGTGAAATAGACAGCCAAATGTATAATTGGTAATTTGACTACTAAAGATTCTTCTTGTCAGAATCATCATCCTTGCCCATCCCCCTGGGGCATCGGGTTGACTATCCTTGCCCATCCCCCTGGGGCATCAGGTTGACTATCCTTGCCCATCCCCCTGGGGCATCAGGTTGACTATCCTTGCCCATCCCCCTGGGGCATCAGGTTGACTATCCTTGCCTATCCCCCTGGGGCATCAGGTTGACTATCCTTGCCCATCCCCCTGGGGCATCGGGTTGACTATCCTTGGCCATCCTCCTGGGGCATCAGGTTGACTATCCTTGCCCATCCCCCTGGGGCATCAGGTTGACTATCCTTGCCCATCCCCATGGGGCATCAGGTTGACTATCCTTGCCCATCCCCCTGGGGCATCAGGTTGACTATCCTTGCCCATCCCCATGGGGCATCAGGTTGACTATCCTTGCCCATCCCCCTGGGGCATCGGGTTGACTATCCTTGCCCATCCCCCTGGGGCATCAGGTTGACTAGTGCATTATCTTAGTAGATTAGTGCTTATTTTTTTTAAGTGCTGTAGGTGCTGAGATAATTATTTCACTAATCTAGTGATTCAGAAGTTGATGGTGCAGTATTTCTTTGTTCAAATAATACTTTTAAAAATGGTTTATAATTTCTTACAGTATTGATAATATAATGGTGCTAAGAAGCACTAGTTAATGATCACAGTGGCATTTGTGAGATGATGAAAATTATGTCCACTTAGAGTTAATAAACTAAATAATTTTTTTGTATTAACCACCCGAGTGTGTATGCAATATAGGTATATAACTTGATGTGGGAGGAATTGACGGCTGTGAGGGCAAGTTGAAGGCTACAAGATAGTGGAAATATTGTAAGGGAAAATTGTCAGGGACTTTTGAGATTGAGCTGCTGTTCAAATCATGTTGTTTCCCCTATCTTTCTGTCCTCTTTCCTAACGAACATTATACCTACCTACCCTTACCTTTGAGCACCCTTCTACCTGTCCGTCCTCTCTCTCTCAATCTATTCTGACAAGGATAAAGTTTCACCAAGTGTTAATACATCGTGCGTAAACGCACGTGCAATTACTTGTAATTTCTTTGTTTTTGTTTTTTTGTCGTTAATGAAGTGTTGACGCGGACGCTGTCACATAAGGATAACATTTAGGTTAACTTTGGTTAGGCTAGGTTAATTTAAACGAAAACCTATTAACATCCTAGATCAGCTGTTCTCTGTAGCAGTGGCCGGGTAAATACAGGGGGCACTTGGGTTAAACGAGAACTACATTTTGAGGTGCGTCACAGTACTCGTCCTTCCCTCATTTATTTACATTTTTCACGGTATTAGATGTTACTACTACATGCTGCTACTCTCATTTGAATTATGTCTGCTCACTTTTGTCAAGACAGCTATTGAATGAATGATGGTAAAAATTTTTTTTACCCCGTTCTCCCCCCCGCAACAACCACCACCCACTTTTCGCCCCCCCCCTCCCCCCACAACCACCACCATTGTGCGAGGAGGCCGGCGAGTTAAAAAAAATCATGTTAATTGCCTATTTTCTTTTTGTGGCCGTTAATTCCTTTTCCTTACAAGGCAGGTATTATAATAGAAGCTTTTGCTTGTAGAGTTTGTGAAATGTCTGGCATTTCTACTTGGTTCGTCCTCCAGATTAAAAGCTATCATGATAACAATTCTCCAAGGAACAACCCTGTGTCCTGCGCTGCCAGATTTAATTGAGCCGGCTGCTTATTTCGTTACTGTGGTTAATTTGCTACACGTGTATACAAATATGGACAAGCCTAACTTGGGATAGTGTTTTAGAAGGTAGAAATCAGCTGTTGCCTGGAAGACAGGTTTCCTGAGAGAGGACCAGTTCTCACGTGATGATGATAGCCCTGCTGAAAGTGAAAACCTTCGATGCTCTCGTAACAATGAAGCTTTTAGTGGGATGGTAATAATGAAAGAATTGCTGACAGTGCTAGGTAAGTGGACACAGATGCAACTAATACGACAGTGTGCATCTGCGTCCATTTACCTAACATTTAGTGGGGTGCTTGTTTTATCTCCCTCGCTTTACTGAAATCTCCCACTTCAGGCTGACGGATTTCATCACTCATTTATGCAACCCATCCTATGTGATGGAATATGACTACCAGTTGGTGTCCGGGCCCCCTTGGCCCGGTCCTGGAGCAGGACTCCTGGTCGTTGGCACGATCACTCTTTTTCTACTAACAAAAAAGTCAATTTTATATATATATATATATATATATATATATTATATATATATATATTATATATATATATATATATATATATATAAAAATTTGACTTTTTGTTAGTGAAAAAGAGTGATCGAACGACCAGGAGTCCTGCCAGACCGCCAGGGGCCGGACACCAACTTAGTCATATTCCATCACATAGATGGGTTGCATAAATGAGGTGATGAAATCCGTCAGCCTGAAGTGGAGATTTCGTAAAAGCGAGGAGATAAACAAGCACCCCACTAAATGTTAGGTAAATGGACGCGGATGCACACTGTCGATTAGTTGCATCTGTGTCCACTTACCTAGCACTGTCAGCAATTCTTCATTATTACCATCCCACTAAAGCTTCATTGTACGAGCATCGAAGGTTTCACTTTCAGCAGGCTATCATCATCGTGAGAACTGGTCTCTCCAGGAAACCTGTCTTCCAGGCAACAGCTGATTTCTACCTTCTAAAACACTATCCTAGTTAGGCTTGTCTATATTTGTATACACGTGTAGCAAATTAACCACAGTAACGAAATAAGCAGCCGGCTCTATAAATTGGCAGCTGAGGACACAGGTTGTTCCTTGAGAATTGTATATATATATATATATATATATATATATATATATATATATATATATATATATATATATATATATATATATATATATATATATATATATATATATATATATATATATATATATATATATATATATATATATATATATATATATATATATATATATATATATATATATATATATATATATATATATATATATATATATATATATATATATATATATATATATATATATATATATATATATATATATATATATATATTATATATATATATATATATATATATATATATATATATATATATATATATATATATATATATATATATATATATATATTAATTACACACACACACACACACACACACACACACACAGGATCGCCTAGGTTTCAAAAGTATCTTTGTTCATCTAATCTTGGGACGATCATGGATGTGTTTGTTTTGAAGGCGTTGCATGGCTCTGAAAAACTCGTGTGATATTTATAGTCATTTTTTCTTAACTTGAGACGACACAGCACTCAATGTAGCCAACAGGTGAATGTTGCGCGGTTGGTTGTAAGTGCTGGGTGTAGAAAACTTGTTGTGGGTGACTTAGCTCATGAACGAGATAGAAAAGGGATGGGGGAGATGGTGAGGGTAGAGAGAGTAGCTGGTGCTCGGACAAAAACATGCTTAGACAGGGTTTGATACTGGCTGATACTGCTGACTACACGTTTCTTGGATTACCGTTATTTAAACCTTGATCTTGAGGATTGGGAAGTTGATGGTTAGCGTTTCCGTTTCCCTCCATTCCCTTCTTCATCCACTCCCCGATCTTCCCCACACATTTTTTTCTTAGTTTGCCATTGTAAAATTTTTCCTCTTTGTTCTAAAAAAAATATTTTAATATCTATTAATAAGAAAATAGTAGCAATGCAGATTCCGAATACTGACAATTTAAGTGGATATTCTGGAATGTTGCGAAAACAAATCCAGTAGGACTTGATTCAAAGCACTTAGCCATGGGGAAACACTAAACCGGTAGGGGATCATACCGAGCCAGAAGAATAGGAGGTAATTGGGTTTACCTGAAGGGGAAAGTAGCTATCTCCATTTCCTTGGATAAAGAACCTTTCACCAGCATAAAAGTAGCTTTCCCAGTCCAAAATAGGGAAAAATACCCCAAAACAGTGTAATGAAACGGTAAAAATGGAAATTATTTTTTTCCATCTTGTAGATGAATGGAACAGAATGTCCACTGAATGCTCACTATTAAGACTTATTACCCGTTTAACAGCGGCATGAACAAAACTAACTAACCACTTCTTTCAGGAAAGTAAAGATATCTTAGAACCATTAATAATAAGCAAGAACATGATAATGAAGGAACACCGCAGTAGGCTTTTTGTCCCATTCCTGGCAGGTCTATCACACCCACTCATGTACCTGTTCAACTATATATATAAAGCTACCCGACGTTCTCACCCCCCAATGACACTACTTGGGACCTTAACACTCTTCTACAACCATATTGTCAAACCAGTTCTTCCCTATATCCTACCTAATTTTGTCCAAGTCGTAGGAGACAAACTTACGACGACGTTTCGGTCCGAATTAAACCGTTAACTGGCCACAATAGTTTTTTGCGTGTATTGTTCCAGTAATCTACTTAAAACCTTACTTTTTAAAGGGGTGGATCGGTAAGCCAGCGGAAGGCCTCGGTCAGACGACCAAAAGCTCCAACGGCGGGTCATCATCTGACTAAGACCCGCGTCAGGAAGCACTTGTCCTGTTCCCTGACGAACCTTACCTAACCTAACCATTGTTCCAGTCGCGGTATTGTGCCTTTTTGTTCTTCAGGTGACTGTTAGTGAATAAGTTACTAATTAAGGTACCTAACGCTGCCTAAGCGTTGTATATACCTTGTAACGTTTCCAAGCAGTGTGAACCCTACGGGTTTAGCGCTTACTCTGGATAAGATTCATTGATAGAACACTGGGCAGGATTAGAAGATGCAAATGCTAAAACTACTAGAAATGTTTTAGCATTTGCTTGAACATTTCTAGTAGTGCGAGGTTTGGCGTCACTGCGACACCTCTCACAATTCACTAAGCACACGTACGGTATGATGAGATCCTGTATTGACAACTTTTCGACCATGTAGTGGTTTGTTTTAAGTCGCTACATGTGCGAAACGTCAGTAAGGAATCTCATTACACTTGATTTGCCTGTTTCATCGTGTCTGCGTTTTATACCATTTCTCTCCAGGCAGACTTTTGCCCGAAATGCCTTTTTTTTCACTTAGCAAATCAATATTACAATTACACATTGTAAACTATGCAAAGAAATAAAAATTTGAATTTGAACTGTTCTCTCACTCGTTCTCGCTCTACCCGCCACCCCCACCCCCAACCCCCACCCGCACCCCCCACCACTGCACTCTTGCTGTGTGTCATAGCAGGTGATGTGCTGGGAAGCGTGGCCTCCAGGCCGCGGTGTTGGGAAAGTAGAAAACTTACAAACTGGTTACATTTGTGGCCTACCTCCCTCCTTCCGTACCTCCCACTCTCCCTACCTGCCTCTTGCGTTCATATTTCTCGCCGTCCACTTGTGCATCAAACACACTGGTGCTAATGCTTCCCCCCCCCCAGGGTTTACACGAGGTCACCACCACCGCGGCTCAATGCCAGACGAGGCCTCCTGGTTGCTAGCATCATCGCTCAAGCTGTTAGTGCCTGCCGCCCACAGTCCAGCGTATGCACCACAGCCCGGTTGATCAGAAACTGTTCTGAGGAATCTGTAGAATTCCCTTTGAAGACAGCTAGGGTTTGTTGGCAATTCCCTGTATGTGCGGAGGGCGTTGAAGTTGTGGTCTTTTAACACTTATTGGGTCCTGTGCGTATTTATCACTACCCTGCATTTCATTGGAGGTATCCTATACATCTGCCAAGCCTTTTGTGTTCATAAGTAGTAACTTCAGTGTGCAGGTTTGGGACCAGTCCCTCCAATATCTTCCTCGCAACTTTCTCGTCTACATTCTAAGGTGTACAGTTCTAGGAACTTCAAGCGCTTCCAGTAATTGACGTGCTTGAGCTCATAAGAGTTGTGAAGGTTCTCTACATTTTCCAGGTCTACAATATCACCTTGAAGGTTCTATTTGTCCAGCCTACCATTTTCTGCAGTTGCGATAATGTTGTTGTGCTCCTTGAATGTGAGATCTGACACTATCACTACCAGGTCTCTCGTATTTGAATTTCGGTCTATTGAGTAGTTTGTGTTTCTTGTACTCTGATTGTTTTTATTTCCTCCTCCTCTCATGGCGTAATAACTGAAATTTGTCCTCACTGGACATCACATTGTTGCCAGTGGCTCCCTGGAAGACTTGGATTATATCATCTTGGAGGCTCGCTGTGTCTTCTGTGGATGTCACTTTCATACAGATTCTAGTATCGTCTGCAAAGAATGATTGTCCTATGATTTGTTCCTGACTGTCAGAAATGAGAAAGAGGAGTGGGGCGAGTACTACGCCTTAGGGAAAAAAATTCAATGTAGCAGCCCCCCGATTTCACTCAATCTTTGGGTTCTATTTTTGAGGAATTTAAAGAAAAAATCCATCTTCTCACCTTCCCAGTTATTCCCTTTGCACGCATTTTGTGTGCAGTTGCCTCATGTTAACAGTTGCCAAAGGCTTTGGCAGAGTCAGTGTGTATTACATGTGCATTTTTGTCTTTAAAGTGCATCCGAAACTATCATAATAGTCCAGCAGTTGCGAAAGGCAGGAGCGACCTGTTCTGAACCAATGTTGACCTGGGTTTTGCAACTGCTGCGATTCCATGTGATTGGTAATCTTGATTATTAAAACCCTTTCAAAGATCTTGATAATGTGGGATGTTAGGGCTATTGGTTTATAGTTATTTTGCCATTGCTTTACTACCATAATTGTGGAGTGGGACACTATCAGAGTTTTTTAGTGACTGTGGGATGGTTCGTGTAGAGGCTTGATGTGCATATAATATTTAAGGCACGCGTTAAGGGTTTATTTCTTGCAATTATTATTGAATGTATGAGTTCCATGGGTCCGGGGGCGGAGTGCATGGTCATGCAGTCAGTGGCTTCGAAGTCAAGTGGGGTTAGTTATGTCGGAGATTAGGGAGATGTCTACAGCATTTTCTCGTTCATGAACTCGTTTGGGTCAATCGTAAGGTCGATTATAGTGGTTCATTGAACACCTAGTCGTGCGGGGACTTGAATATTTAACTTTTTTTTTTTTGGTTCATGTCCCGTCTCTAAACAAAGGCCCGATACTACATGTTTTTGACCTGGATTTTGCATATGAAAAGTTTTTTCGGATTTCTCTCGATTTCTCTCATGGCCTTTAGCTTTCTCTGTCTCCCGGACTCTGTATGATGTGTTCAATTTGAGCTCGACGTTTCCTAATTCTCTAGCCAGTGTTACTTTTCATTCTTCAGAGTCTGCTGTCTTTGAGGAGATCTGTCATTCGCTGTCTTCTCCTATAGAGGGCACTCTTCTCTTTCCAACCTGCATCTACTCCTCCGTTACGGTATGTCTGGAGCGTATTTCTAGTGCCATTTGGGCCATTGTGATTGGCATTGTGCGTGCACTTGTCCCGCGGACAGGTTCGCATTCCCTCCGTTGATTGGGTCATTAACATGGCCGTCAAGGCTTCTCCGGAAGGGGTGTCACTCAGGAGTGATTTTGTTCGGAGTATTATCCTGAAGGATTAATAACGTAGAATTTTCTTTTGGCACACCGGCCGTCTCCCACTGAAGTAGTTACCCAAAAAAGAAGAAACATTTTCACCATCACTTATTACTGTCTTGCCAATGGCGTACCGACGTTACAGCTCAGATGCCCCTCCAAACTGCAATATCCCCACGCCTCCTTCAGAATGCAGGCTCTGTACTTTCCGCCTTCAGGACTCGGCTAACCGGTTTCCCTGAATCCCTTCATAAATGTTACCTTGCTCACTCTCCAACAGCACATCGTCATAAAAACCCATTTACCTATACTCTCATCCCCCCACCTATCTAACACACTCACACACTCCTGTTGGATATCCTCGCATACAAAATCTCCTTTACCCCCCTCCCTCCAATCTTTCTTATGGCGCTTACCTCCACTACAGATTTATACACCCACCAGTTCATCCTATTTTGATCCATCCTCTATAAACTTGCAAATTACCTCAGTATTCTCTCCTCAGCCCTCTGGACAATACTTTTAGTAACCCCGCACCTCCTTGTAATCTCCAAACTATGAATTCTTTGCATAATATTCACAACACACATTGCCCTCAGACATGGCATCTCCACTTCCTCTAGCCTCCTCCTAGCTACAACGTCTAGTGCTTTATAAATAATTTAAAATAGGTGTGTGCCAGAGTATTGGTATCATAATTTTGATGATGTAGGCGATTATCCGCAAATTTTGATGGTATCTGCTTAAAACTAAATACTTATTGGTATCTGCATAAATTTTGATAGCCTCATTACTAATAAAAAACAATTCTAAGTGCAGATGTATGCGAACCCTCACACGCAGGTATGCTCTTTTCCGGTCCCTCTTTTCCCTCCCCCTTGCCCCTCCCTTTTCGCCTTCAGTACTCGCGTCCAAGCTTGTAGGAACAGTGCATATTACAGTAAAAAATAATTCAATGAGGAAATGGTGAATCTGTGTAGAATATTAAATATTACAGTAGTTAAAATTGAGGGTATAGTAAGAAGCTTGGAAGACGAGGATAAGGCGATATTGGACAGATTTCCAGATCTTGTGTTCGTTGTAGGTTGATGCAACAACTGTCAGGAAAGATCATGCAAAGTGAATAGTTTGAATTGCTGAGTGCTGGATCAGCCAGTAAGTTTATGATGGCTATGCGGGCCGCTAGCTCCAACAGCCTAGTTGACCCAACTGTCGGCCCCCAAAAAATTATATTCAGGCCAGACTGCAGGGCAAAAGAGCCCTTGAAACCGGTCACAAGTACGAAAAAAACACGCCTAGCAAAAGTTCGTTAAATAAAAAGGTTGTTTCTGCTGTGCTGTACATTCTTAAGTTTGTGGGGTACTTGTCATTCACTACACTCTGGTACTTGAAAGTTGCACATTCCGAGAATATGAAATTTATATCACTAACCTTTCATGAACAGCCTGCTCAAGCTGTTACAAACGTTAGAAGCTTTTTTCCGACAAAATTGTGCATGATTTGCATAAAATAGATATTGATCAATTTGTAGAGGTAGTCTCTTCCAACCCCCCCCCCTTACTCAGCCAATGATCGAGTTATATCCAACAGTATGTTAGACATTTGTACTGAAATGTGCCGTCTTCATGACTTTTTTCTCGAAGGATGAGCAGATCTTCCTAATAAATGCATTCTGTCGTGCCGAATAGGTAAATCTGGTCAATTAGCAAGAACTCATTTAAAATTAAGTTCTTTCTAAAATTTTCTTGTACGTTTAAAGATACACATTTTTTATTCATGTTAATGTAAATATTAATAATTTTGTACCAAAAGAACCTTAGAAAACTTACCTAACCTTATTATAACAAGCGCAATTTAAAATAAACAAATAAATATATTTTTTTCGTTATGTTCAGAATGATTTTTTGCGAAATTATTGCATACACTAATTTTCGCTTGCCTTTTTCGGCATGAAGAGCGTTGCTATTTAAGCCAAAATAACAAGTTTTACCTATTCTGCACGACATTATATAATATATATATATATATATATATATATATATATATATATTTATTTATATTTATTTATATTTATTTATTTATTTCATACACACACTTACCTGTCTGTCTGTCCGCGCACATCTCCATTAATAATCATCCCATTTGCAAAAAAAATTTCACTTGCATCATATAAGCTCAAAACCTCAGATTTCTACACTGCGCACACAATATATGATGATCAGATACAAAACATAGGGCCATATCAAAGAAGAAAAGGAATATGTGAAAGACTAGGGTATAATGTGGATGATCTATTATAGAGAGAAAATAAGGCAAATTCTGTGAAGGCCAGAAAAATGATAGGGTGGATAATAACATTCAAAAAATAATGCCAATGGTGAGTATTTATATAGCTTGTGTTCTTTTAGAATATGTTCGGGTGACAGCTCCTTTCAAGGCAGGAGAGAGATCAGGGCTGGAAAAAAGTAGAGAAAGTTTGTCGACTTAAAAGTAATAAAGCATTCAAACTACTGGGAACGCCTCTCAAGTCCTTGGCATGTACTCTAGAAATAGCTGATAAATTATTCATGGATGATGAGGGCCTAGTACCAAATCCGCTACCATAATCTATTTGAGAGATATGGGTGAAGTGTAAAATAGACCCAGTGAAAAGCAGCTCTACGAGCAAAAAAAAAAAATAAAAAAAATAAAAAAAGTCACCCTCCATGGAGCAAGACTTGCAACCTACCACCTGCAATCACAAATATTGCTTGCCTTGAGTGCAGAAGTTTTAGATGAGGAAATTGGGTCACTACCTCCGCCAGGTGACGGAACAACCAAGCTGTGATGTCTGTGGACCATCGTTCCTCCAACAGCCTAGGCACTCAAAACCACAGGACGGGTTGCGAGGATAGAAAACTATAGAAACTTGTCACAGGTGTACCATTTTTTGTAATATCCTTAAAATTCTATTTCCCACGTGTATTAGATAGGCCATCCTGAGGTAATGCCCACTTAAGGTAACTTCAGCCCTGCTGAAGTTACACCTTTGAACCTTCCATCTCGTGTCATGGAATAAGGTATGACAAACTTAGCCAGTTTTTGTCTCCACCATGTAACTCAGAGATTAAGGTAGCGCAAAGCTGATTCACCTATATTTTTTAATTAAAAACTGTAACACCTGCGGTGGGAAGTGAGGGGGGGGGGGTGAAAGCTACCATTAGCTAGTGCTAGAAACTGGTTTCAGTTCTAAACCGAAAGATCCCAGGTTCAATTTCCAGTCCCGGCGAAACTCTTGGGCACGTTTCCTTACTCTCCTAGGAATTCATTTTTAAAGTTTAAAGGGGTGGATCGGTAAGCCAGTGGAAGGCCTCGGTCAGACGACCAGAAGCTCCAGTGGCGGCGGGTCATCCTATAACTAATAAGACCTGCGTTAGGAAACACTTGTCCTCTTTCCTGACAAATCTTACTTAAACCTAGGTAAGATTTGTCTTAAAAGAGGACAAGTAGCAAAACTAGGTAGGAGCGTGTTAGTAGTCAATTGTGGGTCTCGTTATTGGAAGGGGATACTGAGCTAATGTGGAAGAAAACTTTAATAACCCGCTGAAAATATGTTAACATATATTTGGTAGGTTGAGCATAATTCACAAGAAAGATAATCACTATATGGGCACGTTGATATAGACTGGGAATCGGCATGGTTACAAAAAAAAAATGCATCAGCTCAAATGGTTTTACAAGAATAGCCACAAGAAGTGGTTAGCAACAGTATGGACCGCTTAGAGAGTAGCAACAGAAGGTTGAACAGTAGATTTAGAATGAGAAACAGCATTTTGAAATTATGCGAAAATAATACTAATAGTGCTCGAACGAGGGTGAAACAATTAGCTGCAACATTAACATTAGCTGCAACATTAACATTAGCTGCAACAGGAAAGTGGAGAAACCGAGCGGGAAGCAGATTGAGAGAGTAGCAGCAGCAGTAGCTGCAGCCACAGGGGAAACAGCAGGACAATCGAAATAACAAAAGCAACAGGAAATACAAATCTGGATGCTAGCAGTAGGTAGCAAGAAAGAGGAAAGGGGAGGAAACAAGGAGCACGAGAATCAGCGAGGCTAGCAGTAACAAGCAGAGGTAGTGGCTGGTGTGGGTGGGTGGCCACAAGGTGTACTTGTGGTGAGGGCGTCGACCAACATCTAGCCATCGATCCCTCTGCCATAATCCACCTCGGTGCCCGCTGCCTCCACCACTAACCCCTCTATCGCCATCACCACCACCCCCTCCGCCATAATCATCACTCCCTCCCCCTTCCACCATCACCCCCTGCCCTTTCCGCCATCACCACCACCCACTACCATCACCACCACCCACTACCATCACCACCACCCTCATTACCATCACCCCCCACTACCATCACTGCTGTTTGTTGCTTGTTGTTTGCTGCTGTTTGTAGCAGCAGACTTTTCTGTAACATGCCTGGGTATACATATAGGCCATGGTCATGTATACACAAGGAGTCAGGTCGGGCTGGTGTGCATTTTAATGTAGTTTGTCATAATTGGACTGTAGTCAGGGTGGGGCAGTTGCATGCACGCGCACTAGTGTTTCACTGCTTGCTTATTTTTTTTTTTTACTTCCGGTCAGGTATTAGGAAGCTAGGTGCGGGGGGGGGTGAGGGGGGAAACTGAAGTGTTTATTGCGGTGGGCGGTTGACAAGCAGTTTACGTGTCATTTGCACGCAGTGTTGGTGATCGATCCGAGAAACCATTTCTGCATCCATTGTTTCTTTGTTGTGGTAGTGGAACAAGTGTAGAAGTCTTTCAAGAGGAAGCTGGACAAGTACCCTCACTAGGTGCCAAATCAACCAGGCTGTGATCTATATGTGGGGCAGTAGGCCTCCACCAGCAACAGCCTGGTTGACCGGGCTAGTACCACACGAGCCTGGTCCATGGCCGGGCTTTGGGAGTAGAAAGACTCGAAACTCATCAAAGGTATATCAAAGGGGGAAATATGGGTTTGGTGACCTGTTGCCGCGCAGGAAGATCCTTCTAACAAGTATGGTTTACGAGCGCTGGTACTCTCTTGTTATTACGTTATGTTCAAAACTGTATAAAATACCGACAAGTTGATTTAAGACACGCGTGCATCAGTTAGGTATCTTTATTGTTGAAACGTTTTGCCTACGCAGTAGGCTTCTTCAATCAGATAGAGGCAGTAGGTGTAGTAGTGAAATGAAGATGTAATCAATCCATCAACCTGGAGAAGAGTTCGGCTCCATGGAGCTGAACTCTTCTCCAGGCTGAGGGACTGACTACCTCAAATACAATTTTTCCAAAGTTGATGGACTGATTACATAAGTCTTCATTTCACTACTACACCGGCTTCCTTTGTCTTTGAAGAAGCCTACGGTGTAGGCTAAACGTTTCAACAAGATACCCAACTGTTGCACGTCTTAATCATCAACAATTATTACGTGCAGGGCTAGCTTTCCTAAGGGTACGGCTTGTGCAGGTGTGGTGCACGGGTTAAGGTGCTTGCTTCCTCGCTTAACAGATGTTCACGAGCCTTTGTTTGGCTACATACAGGGGTGTGAATGTTTACTGTGTCATAAACGGTATCCAGTACCGAGAAGTTGATGAGTAAGACTTGTACAACGATTGTATCTTTATCGGAACATTATGACGATTATGACGCTGTAGAAGTGGAGAGGTAAAAGTTCCTCAGAATTGATAAGTGATCGTGGTCAATCCCATAGGCTAAGGGATTGACCACCTATCAAGGCTAAAGATGTGATCACCTAAAAATTACTTCCCCCTTTTACTGTCTCTCTTGTTTTCGCTTACAGAAGCCTGTTGAGCAGGCGAAACGTTTCGACAATAGATACCTAAATGTACATATCTTGTACCATTAACAGCAGTCTGCTCAGTGTTTGGTAGGGAAGGGATGGGGAGGGGGGTGTTTTATTTGGCGTTCCGGCGATTACCTAAATGGTGGTGATTCCAGCCTCGTCAGCCAAGCTGATTGTATAGCAGAAGTCCATAGTAGGCACTATAACCCAGGTGATAATGAGCATTTTGCAGAAGCCTCGTAAATTCCCTCGTGAAGGCAGGTGTTCACAATAATTTAGGCGTTTTTAAAATTCTCTCCATTCTCCGGGTGTGCAAGTTTTACCTGCCTCCCGTATGGGGGTTGATGGTGTACGTCAGTAATCCAGTTCGAGTGGAAGGCTGTCTCATCATTGGTGTGACATCTATTTATTTCTTTTGCTAACACGCCTATCATTGTCTTGGCAGTTGTTATATTAACCCCCTTGTTCTTTTGAGCGTAAAAGCTGATGTTAGCCCCAATTCCTCTCTATTCCTCCTTTCGCACTGTATACGTAGCATTAAACCGTTTCAGGATTTAAGTTTTTTTTTTTCGTAGATGAGTAACTAAAATTGTCTTCGTTTGAACAATATTACGTTGTCACCATGAAGACCTGGTTTGTGGGAAGCTTTGATTAAACAACATTTTGCTCTTACATTCTCAACAATCGCTCTTGAAAAAAAACAACTCGTGATTTTAAAGCGTTCTTTGGCGCCCCCTACGCACGCGCACGTGCATTCATACACATGCATACACATGCGCGCTCATACATGCATATCACAGGTAGCACCTGTGACAGATTGCTAGGGTTTTAATACTCTGTCATAGCGGTCTTTGGTCAAGCTTCATTGATGAATTTCTATTGAACCAGACTTAAAAACTAATGCATTTTTTTTCCGGCAACATTCCAAACGTCTGCTGGAAGCAGGTTGAATCTTGACTGTATTCTCTCATTGTGTTCGTGGCGCCCAGGGTGAATCTTGACTGTATTCTCTCATTGTGTTCGTGGCGCCCAGGGTGAATCTTGACTGTATTCTCTCATTGTGTTTGTGGCGCCGCTGCTTTAAACCGGATTTACTTAACCTATCTCGTTCCAGTAAATTGTGGTGGTGTGTAGATTTTGGATTTGGCCCTCCACTATCTTCCAGGTGTATATGATTGGGTAATTCTTCTCTCCAGAGAGTAGAGTACAAGCACTTCGATGTGTTTCTGGTAGTTTAAATGTTTGTTTCCACGCCGGAAGTAATCTTATTTCTACATTTTCCAATTTTCTCTCTCGTTCTTTGTCTCCCCTCCCCTGCCTTGAAAGGAGCTTCTAGCACAAAGCATTATTCTAAATGTAAGAATATCCTTGGCGTTATTTATCTTGTTTTGAATGTTCTCATTATCCACCTCTCATTTTTCTGGTCTTTGCCGCATTTTTGCTGTTTATTAATCGCATCAGCTGACACTATTATTAGTAAGTCTTTTATCTGTACTGTAAGGTTGGGGAGTGTTTATCAATGTTCTGTGTTGTGCTCGGTTTGAGTTCCTTATTCTTTCCATATCTAAGCAACTGAAATTTGTCACTAATGAACATGAAGTTATTTTAATTTGCCTATTGGTATCGTCCGCAAAGGATGATACAAAGCCTGGCCCATGGCCGGGCTCAGAGAGTAGATACTCTCGAAACTCTTCAAAGGTATTTTTGTGTCTTCTGTCAGGTTGAAGAACAGTGAAGGGACCAGGACGGTGCCCTCGGGGTACTGAACTTCTTACCTTGTTGATTTTTTTTGTTACTACCATTGTGTTATATTAGAAATTTGAATATATATTTCCCTACTTTTAATGTTGTATCTCTCGTAGACTATCACGAGGGTAGAAGCTTACAAAGGAAGTCACAGGTATGTGATAGGTATAAACAATAACAGCGAAGTGTGAAAATAATTGTTTTGACGAAGATAATTTGTCAAGGTCTTGTCAGATACTTGCCTGCAGCGTTTTTATTGAACAACGAATTTGTTAAAGCTGCCTAAATTATTTTGGTTTAAGAAAGTGATGTAGGGCACAAGCATCATTAATTTGTTTATTAGAACGTGTTAATATGAACTTTGAATGATAACATATAGAAGTTTGATAATTATTTACGTTGAAAAATGATGTAATGGAGGAAGTTAGAGATGCAGCGGGCAGCAGGATTGAGTAACTTAATACACCATCCTTGTCACTTCTTGCTCTGCTATATTACCCTAATAGTGTCATTTTTATTTTGTCAGAAATAAAGAATAGCACCTGGAGCTCCGACTTCAATTTTCCTGTCGGTGTTAAACGAAAAAATAAACGTTGATTAAATGAAAGTTGGTAGCTATATAGAAGTCATTGTAACGTTTGTTATCCTGCACTTTTAAAACGACAGATTGAAGCTCTTATTTTGAAGGTGTATGCTTTATATAAACGAGTTCTTGTTTTCTTAGTGTCAATAAACAGTTGTGAAATATGTAAAGTTGGGGGTGGTGTGTCATGGCGGAGCGAAGCTCACGTGAGTCGTGTATATATACCCGGCATGTCTCCTCCCCAGCCCCTCTCAAGCTCACATGGGAGGAAGTGCCTGGCAGGGGGCCCTTGCTGCACAGGTGGCGCCTTGCTGCACAGGTGGCATACTTGTTGCCTTGTGTGGGTACGATAGATTCGTCTTATTGAAGGCGGTGGGTTGGTGTGGTGGTTTAAGAGGAACGGAGACTAGAATGTGTTTAGGCTGGGTGAGCCATTTATACAGGTAGTTGTATGGTATACAGTACCGACAATATGAATAATTAGACGCATGTGCAACATCTGGGGATCTTTATTGTAGACGAAGTTCTACTGTCTTCAGTTATGTCCTTGAATTTGTATTGATAAAGCCACGAAATGGCGAAACGTCTACAGTAAAGATTCCCAGATATTACACGTGTATACTTTTGTGGATATGGGCTTGTCACTGCTTGTTCACCACTACGAGAGGACGTTGGGTTAAGATGTGTGGTGGCTATCAGTTTTAAAGTTAACTGTACAAGTTCCTACAGAAAGTGATGGCTCTTCAGGTCGCTTGTTCTATCTAGGCTGGAATATTGCTGCACACTAACAGCACCTTTCGAGGCAGGTGAAATTGCTGACCTAGAAAATGTACAGAGAACTTTCACGGCACACATTAGTGCGATAAAGCACCTCAATTACTGGGATCGCTTGAAGTTCCTCAACCTGTACTCCCTAGAATGCAGGCGGGAGAGATACATAATTATATACACTTGCAAAATCCTAGAGGGATTAGTACCAAATTTGCACACGAAAATCACTCCCTATGAAATCAAAAAGACTCGGCAGACGATGCAACATCCCCTCATTGAAAAGCAGGGGTGCCACTAGCACGATAAGAGAGAACACAATAAGTGTCAAGAGTTCAAGACTTTTCAACTGCCTCCCAGCATACATAAGGGGGATTACCAATAGACCCCTGGCTGTCTTCAAGGCGCTGGACAGGCACCTAAAGTCAGTACCTGACCAGCCGGGCTGTGGTTCGTACGTCAGTTTGCGTGCAGCCAAAAGTAATAGCCTGGTTGATCAGGCACTGATCCACCATGAGGCCTGGTCAAAGACCGGACCGCGGGGGCGTTGACCCCTAAACTCTCTCCAGATATACTTCTGTTATGTATGGCTGCTGGCCATAACAGCCTGGTTAATCAAGCAGTCAATAGGGTGGTCTATATCTTGATGCCAGGCTGCGAGTACGAAACTCTTTAATCCTGTCATTTCTCAAATATAGTGGGGGAGAAATAAGCAGAGGGAGGCATTGTTACTGTACATCATGTTTCAGTTGACTACTAAAATCTTTCGGAACTTATACAGTGAAGTGCAGATATACGTATATACACAAGAATAACCCGCACGTAGAAGAAAGAACCTTACGACGACATTTCAGTCGGATCGAAAAGTCGTTATCAGCTTCTTTCTATGTGCGGGTTATTTGTGTATTGTTCCATTTACGGTATTGTGCCGTTTTCTGTTTATATATATATATATATATATATATATATATATATATATATATATATATATATATATATATATAACACACACACACACATACATTATATATACATATATACACCACAACACACTTGTAGTATAAATGTCTATTGTATATTTTGGTGGGTGCGCAGTCAGCGATGAGTATTTCCCATTCCCCTCACGCTCAACCCATGCAAGTCAGAGGGATATGATGAGACCTAGGAACTGTAGCTCAACTCTTCCAGAATATCATAGAGCTGAAGATACACCTCAAGGGAGGCGATTTTATGTTGATAGGCTCTTGATTCAAGGAATTGGACCAGTCTTCCCTTTCCTTGGATCTAACCTCATTGCCCAACATTCCTACAGGCGCTGTGTGAACTCCTAAGAGTTTTGCGCTTCCCCTATAAATGTATTAATGTCAACTTTAAGAGGACTATAGCTTTAGTTCAACATTTGAGGTTTAGGATCTGTAGCTTAACATTCACAAATGGCTCAGGAGCTGTAAATGACACCCTTAAGAGGGCCAGGAAATGTAATCTAACTTGATAAAGCTTTGAAGCCGATCATGGAGGTATTCTCCCGCTATACAAACACTAATACATTTTTAGTAAATGTTTTGATATAAGAGACATTTATGCAACATTTGGGTGCCTTATTCTGGAAACTTTTAGTTTGAGGGACTGATTACCTCAAACTCTTCATCTTCCACCTTTCTCTTCATTGGACTGAAGCAGCCACTGGTTTGCGAAACATTCCCAGAATTTATCTCGCAGATTAAACTACTTTACGACATTTGGGTGAAATTTACGTCTACTTACAACAACAACAACAGTGAAGCTTCTAGATGGAACACACCAGTGCTGAAAGTTTGAAGCCAGTCGGAAAATGTATTCTCACTTTTATCAAGTGTAAATAACTTCCCTGTTTGCATGTTTGAAACTGGCACCTACACCCACTGAATTTGTAGTGTTATCCTAATTGGCACCTACATTCCACTGAATTTGTAGTGTTATCCTAATTGGCACCTACATTCCACTGAGCTTGTACGGTATTATCCTAATTGGCACCCACACCAACTGAACTTGTAGAGTACTATCCTCATAAAACGCATCAGGATTACACGTTTGAAGTCGATCAGAATAGGAATCATTATCACAATATAGCTAAGCCTATATTTTCGTCGGCAGTTTGGGAACTCTTTGATAGCGCCTCGTACAGTAGACTGCAGTTTATTGGAGCAGGGGGAAGTAGGGTGACAGCAGCGAGGGGAACTTTTAAATCATATTAATGCATGCTTTTACGCCAGAACAATGTTGTGACCTGTTGCTCAGTGGTAGAACCTTTGGCTCAACACCGAAATAAGCCATATTTAATCGATGGGTTTGGCGAGATATATAGGCAAGGCGTCTTTAACCTGATATCCTTGTTCTTGTAGCTATAAGTTGATACCTGGGGTGTTTGTCGGCTATTGTGGGTCGCATCCCGGGGACAGAGGTGTTTAATATCTTAAAACTGGGCTCTGAAATTAGATAATTTGCAATAAGAACCGTAATCTTGTCAAATTGGATAAAAACAAATTGAACATAACAGTGGATTAGTATTAAAGTTTGGGTAACATCGCAAGTGAGGACAGTTTGGTGTCATGTTTAACCCAATACAGTTACTTCTTCGATCTCTCAAGAAAGGGACCCATTAATGAAAGTAGTGCGAGAGGTCGATATTAAATTTATATTGCCAACAACGCTGCCTCTCAAGGAACTGAGAGTTCCGGTTTAAAATGAAGGCGTTGTTTAGTCTTTGACGTAACTTCATGTTGCGTTTGAAAGTTCTACAAAGTTCTCCTACGAATTTTGTTATCGATTCTTCCAAATGGTATGTTGTAGATGCCAGAGGTAGTTTGTGGCGTCTTACCAGATTCATGAGAATGCGGGTTTGACTTTTTGGCAAGGAAGTTGGAGAGGTTTCAAACGTGTTTGAGGTTTGAGTGGAAGTACTAAGAATCTGTTGTGTGTCTATATTTGGCAGAGTGAATGACTCGTTATATTTTAAAATTATTAATGAAGTGTTTGGTATTGAAATGTAGAAATAAAAATCCTGGTGTGTTACACTCGTCTTCGAGGAAGGCTGAGCTAGTGATCTCATATGATGACAGTGTCCTCACGTCATGGGATGGTTGGAGTTCAGCTGTATGGTGCAGGCTTTGTTTGAATTGTCTTGGACATACATTACAGGTCGTGTTTGTGGGCTTCCTGTAGATCTTTAAATAAAATTTAGTTTCGTTCTTGCAAAGAAATGTGTAAAGAAAAGGAAGGCAGTCACGTTCGCTCTCCATGGCGCACTTGATTTGACTGTTCAGCTTGACTTTGTAACTACTAATATACTTATTCCTTTGTCTTGGAGTAAATAATGCCTCCTGGCGGGCGAAACTTCTCTTTAATGTCCTAATACCCCACTTTGACTTGCGAGATGGTGAGCCTGTTAAAATTTATACTTTGCTGATTTTATTTGAGCCACAAGTTTCAATATTCCTTTGCGATGGCCGCAAACACTGCATTTGTCTGGGCGAGGCCGCTACGTAAATATTCCGACATTATATGAGGTTCGTATATTTATAAGTTGGCTTCGGTGTTCCCCTTCGGTGAAGGGGAACACCTCAGTCAGGTGAGGATGGTTGTGTTGGTGACCTTGGTGGTGGTGTTGGTGTATTTTGATTCCCTGGGCTTGGCTGTATGTTTTGTCAGGTTGCCTCTGCTGTATTTTTGGCCGTGTGAGGTTGAGAGGGGAGCTAGGGTGTTTGGGGTAGAGTTTGGGAGGAGGGACGGGGGTAAGGCAGCAAATGTTCTTGGTCCAACCCTGCCAAAATTTCCAGTCCTCCCACCCCTCCCCCCACTTCCACATTTTTCAGCACGTCTCCCCACGATTGTACCCTCCCCACTCCATGACCACCACACTCGTAATGAAGTACTTGCTTCCTACAACATCCCAATTTAGTAACTTCAATCAATAGAAAAGATAGATAAATGGGAATGGTTGGGTTGAGAGTTAAGACTTGCTAGTCTTATGTTCTTATATCAATATCCTTGATGCTTGCAAGGGGCTTTTGATATGAGGAAATTGAACCTGGTGCTCCCCTTTCTCGGATCGAACCTGAATGCCTCATTTCCCCAGGCGCTGTATGACTCCTAATGATTTAGTTCTTCCCATGAAAATTATAAATAGTGAGAGACTGTTTAATGGTCTAAGTTTGACCGAAACGTCGTCGTAAGTTTTTCCTTTGTGCTGGTTATTTGTGTAGTGTTTCAGTCACGGTATTGTGTCTGTTATTTTTGGTGCTTTTGTGTACTCTGCAACTGCCTTTCCTCTCCCCTAAACACACCACCTAGCCTCCCCAGGACACATATACACTTTTCTTTGGGAAGTCGTGAGCTCTCTGGGGCCCTACAGACCAGAAGAAAGTTATACGGAGTTCAATTGGTCTTATTCCTTCAACAGGAATAGTCGTAATCGATTGTGTCGATGGAGGATGGGGGCGCTCACATCTCGCCCATAGCCACCTGTTTACAGGTGCTCCTGCCTCCCTCTGTGTAGTTTGTGGCGTGCTGCTGACTGGAATCCATTTTAACTTGTTTGCCCACGACTTTTCTAATTATCGGGTGTTTGTAGGAATCTTTGGGAACTTGTAGTGAAGTTTTTGACATAAACAATTTAATAGGATTGTTAATTGATGCTGGTTGACATCAGTAACGGTTAATATAGACTTCATTCATGATAAAAGTTTGTTTATTTTTATCTTTTGTTGTATTCGTTTATTCATTGATTGCCAGGAACGCTGATGTACCCGGTCAAAGGGACTTAAATTTCAAAACTTCCTCGCTCTTATTTACCCTCCCCAGCCCTAGTTGTCAGTGGTACAATACTTGTGTAGTATCTACCATGTCCTCACTCATGACTAGAAATTTATTGCTCATTGCTAAAATCCTAGACGTTTCGTAATTTCAGTAAGTGGATGGACTCTTAAATCACGAGCTGGAATAATTGTTGGTACATTCACTTAATCGTATTGGTTCTTATAAACATCAAACGTTCCTTCAGCCATTGGTTTTTGGACGATCGTGGTTCAGTGCCTCAGAATCTGGTTAGTGTTTCAAAAGAGCAGAAATCTCTTGTATAAATAATTTTATGTATTGTTTTGTACCATGAGGAACTAGGATGCTTAGTTAAGTGTGCAGCAGGGTAATGGCAAAATATTTAGAACTCCAAATGTTATTGACTCGAGAAGTCTGGCCAAATAATCCTTTAAAATCCTCGTTGTGTTAATTTCTCAGTTTAATTTCTCTTCACCTTTGTTGGCTTGTATTTACAATGCAAAGATGGCAGTTAAAAGGGCTTAGAAGGCTTGGCTTGAGATTGGTACATCTGGGTGTGGTGGTAGAGGAAATCGCTCTGACTACGCACGCATGCGCACACGCGCGCGGCCATTTGAGAATGACAAAGCGTCAGAAGTCATGATCTGAGTCAGTTAGTGTACAATCACATCAGAAGGTAGACCACTGAGTGATCAGGTAATAAGGCTGAAGAAGGAAGGGGAAGGGGAGGGAGGGGAACTCGCTAAGAATGACCAGGAAATCTGAGATGAGCTGAACGAGAGATTTAGGGAGGTATTCTCAGCGGAATCAGGAATGTTGCCAGAGTTCACCAGCTAGTGCTGGACACAGTCCAGACAACGGGAAGTAGGTAGGTATAAAGTTTGTCAGGAAACAGGACAAGTGTTTCTTGACGCGGGTCTTAAATATATAATGACCCGCAGCTGGAGCTTTTGGTCATCTGACTGAGGCCTTCCTCTGGCTTACCGGTCCATCCCTTTAAAAATTACGGTTATGATTATAACCACTGTGTGTGCGCGCGCGCGCGCAGAGAAGTATATAGACAACGGAAGGAAAGGTGAAGAAAATACTGAGCGAATTAAGTATCTGGAACGCAGTGGGACCAAACAAAATCTCTGGGTTCTGCGAGATAGAGCAGAGAAACTGTGTGAACCATCAGCATCAATCTTCAACAAATAAATTGAAACACTGCAGCTTCCAGAGGTATGGAAAATAGAATGTAGTCCCAGTATTAAAAATAAGGAAGCAGTCAGGTGGCGTTGAATTACAGGCCAATGTCACTAACATGCATAGTATGCAAGATTATGGAGAAGATTATCAGGAGAATAATATAGTACCTGGAGAGGATTCATAAACAACAATCACTGTTTTCGTGCTAATAGAGATCTGTGATAAGGTAACGATGGTTAGGCAGGAGAGGGTTGGGTGGACTGTATAGTTTTTGGATTGTAAGGAGGCATTCGTTACAGTACACCACGAGAGACTGGCACAAAAGATAGAGCAGCTGTCAGGAATTGCAGAGAAAGCACTACAGTGGAATAAGGAATACTTAACGGGAGAAGGAGTTTGACGAGTGGGGTTCCACAATGGTCAGTACTTGAACTAGTGCTGTTTCTTGTGCATGAATACCTTTTGCAGTAAACGCGAAACTGGCAAATTTAAGGTAGCTATCAGAGACATTAACAAGAAAGCATTCACGACCTTATGCACAGCATATGTCAGGCCCATCTTGGGGTATGCAGCGCTAATATGGAACCCACAAATGATTAAACATGTAAATAAGGTGAAAAAAAAGGGCAGAGATTTGCAACGAAACTAGTCCCAGAGCTGAGTGGTATTAATTATGAGGAAAGACTAGAGAAGCTAAACCTTACAGCACTAGAGGACAGACGACCAGTGGTGATATGATTACGACGTACAAAATACTGAGAGGAATTGACAGGGAGTGTTTGAGAGGCGGGTCTCAGGCACATGGTCACAGCTGGAAGTTAAAAACAGATGAATCATAAGTATATTAGGAAATACTTCTTCAGCCTTAGAATGGTTAGGAAGTGGAACGACTAGACAGCGAAGTGGTAGAAGCAGAATTCATACATAGTTTTAAGAATAGGTATGATGGGGCTCACGCAGCCAGGAGCGTGAAACAAGTTGGGGCAAGGAGCCGAGACTCGACCCCAGTTAGGCGAGTACAATGAGGTGAGTACACAGTGACTCAGCGTCGGTAAGTGACGCGCCACTATAATTTGGCACATCATTTTTTTTTTTTTACTGTCACTTGGCAGAGTTGGCGGTGGTTGTCAGGGTTCTGTTTCGCATCAGATTTTTCTTTTTCTTTTTGTGCGTTGTTGCATTTATTATTATTCGTGTATATAACTGGTTAAATTTGACATAACCTGTAACGTAGACAAATGGCTCAGAGAACCGACGTTTCGCCCCCCACAGTGGCTTCATCAGTCATATACACCACACTTTTGATAGTAGATTAAGCGAAACACAACCTTTAAGTAATGAAGAATTCACTGGTATCCTCTAAACCCCTGTGAGTCGTATAGCAACATGGTGCTGAGATGCGATCAGGTTTGATCAGGAGGAGGGAAGGGTAACTAATTCTCTGGACAAAGTCCTTCACCTGTCCTTGAAGAGAAGTAGGTAACGAGTATTAAGTATAATGGATCATGATGAATTAAGACACGTGAACCACATCTGGATTCAAACCTCGCACTTATATAATTCTTCACATTATGTCCTTGTATTGATGAAGCCACTGGTTGGCGAAACGTCTAGAAATCAAGATGTTGCACCTGTGTCTTGATTCTTCATCATGTCGGTACTGTGGAAATAAATGGTATTAAATACCGACACAATGGAAAAATAAACACATAAGCAGTATAATGTGATCCTTTATTGACAACGTTTCGCCCACACAGTGGGCTTTATCGAGTCAAACATGTTTGTGACTCGATAAAGCCCACTGCGTGGGCGAAACGTTGTCAATAAAGGATCACATTATACTGCTTATGTGTTTATTTTTTCATTGTCAGTACTGTATACCATATTCACGTACATCGTTCGGAAATAAATGACCTTAAATGCTTAAAAAAGAAAGAAATGCTTTGTGATGAGGGATTGTTGTACGAGGCGATGCTGAGATAGACACGAACCATGTTCTGGCCATGTAGCTTTAATTTGTGCCCCCAGAGGGCTTGTCTCTGTTTTCCTCGGGGTCCTCACCCTCCCCCCTCCCCATACCTTCCTGTGTCTAAATCGTATGCGTGTTTTAAACTTCGATGCTCGATACATGCGTGACGACGTATTTACGTAGGGACAGTAAACACCTGACGCAGCGTAGCGCTTCTCGAAATGTTTACATTGCTACAGTGCGCGACACATTGTGCTAAACTTGAAAATTCGTAGGTGCCAGATCGCGACCAGGCTGTGATAGATATGTGGGACTGCGGACTATCAACATCAACAGCCTAGTTGACCAGGCAAGCGTCAGACGGGAGTAGAAAACCTCTCTCAACTCATCAAAGATGTGTCAAGGGTAAAAGCTTATGGTGACAGACTATTGTGGTTTGAGGGGAAATCTCTTACTTAGATCGTACATAAATTGACGAACTGGAACGCTTTGGTAAGCTAACTTCACATTCGAAAGACTGGTTGCCTTTCGACATTAGATATATATTTTTCATAACTTCACTTTCTCCCTTCAAATTTAGTTACTTATGGAAGGTGAGAAAACAGTTTAGAAGCTCTGGTGTTGGTGCAACATGCAGGCTTGCAACATTATGCGTGATCTTACTGGCAAGGCTTCCTCACCTGTCGTCGGTATGATTGTAATGTTTACAGTTGTGTATAATGCCTGAAGATCTTTACACTTGTGAAGATATTCATCGTACTAAATAATTTTCTGTAATAGGTTAGACTGTGGTAAAGCTCTCGGTTTACAACTGAAGGAATCAGAGTTCGATTCTCAGGCGAGAAGAGACGTTTGGGCCATTCTCATCACACTTGCTATCTCCACCTGGCACTAAATAGGTATCTAGGTGCTCGTAGACGCTAGGGGTTGAGCTTTGAAATGAGATGAGGCATGATAATCCGAAATCTACATGCCATAATTGGCCAGAGAGAGATGGGAAATATAAAATAGATCTAGTGAATGTTTCAGCGCTATGGGTTCAGTAATAGAACACTGTCAACATGCGTAGCTCCGGACTGTTCAAGCCTGCTAAGTAAGACACATGTGCAGCAGTTAGGTAACTTTATTCCGAAACTTTTTCGCGGACACAGTAGACGTCTTCCTTCGGTCGAGTACAGAGGCAGCAGCAGAAGCAGTAGTAAAGATGTAATCAGTCCCTCACCTTTGAAGACTTAGTCTTCAAAGGTGAGAGACTGATTACATCGTCTTTACTACTGCTTCTACTGCCTCCTGTACTCGACTGAAGAGGCCTATTATGTAGGCGAGACCTGACTGTTGCACATGTCTTACCAACCTGTCGGTATACTATTGTCATATTCACTATGCAACGCTCTTACCAGCAGATCCAGAATATTGCAGAAACTCGTGTAACAAACATTGGAGCACTACCTCTCCCAAATTCCAATTCAGAGACTGATTTCTGTGGGCCAGCGGGCTGCTAACAGCAACAGCCTGGTTGACCAGGCACTCTGCAAGAAAGCTTGGCCAAAGGGGCAGGGTGGTAGGGCAGAAAAGTCCTCGAAATGTGTCACAGGTACATCACAGGTAGCTCTTAGCCTGTGAATTTTAGGGTGGAAATTTTTGTCACGCTTGGAAACCTATAATTACACTTTATTTAAAGCAAAGTTTGGTACATCTGTGACGCTGTCGATTGAGAGCAGAGAAGAAATGAAAGTTGAGTTTGGAATGACTTTGTTTAGTTTGAGCTCTGTATTGTAGAAGCTTAGGTATATCAAAGGTATATCAAAGGTATCCTAAATACGCAGTGAGCGTCGGGTCGTCTACGTAATTTAAATTGTGTATGAGATGGTTGTCTTGTGTTCACGTGATCTCTGCCATCACCTCCGTCTAGCCACGCATCTTTTTAAAACTACGCTCTTCAACGTTTATGCTTGTTAAATACCAGTAACGGGAAGCGAATGGTATGGTGATACCCATCTAAGGTTTTCATTCGGTAATTTTTCCTTTTTATTTTTTTTTATTTATTTTAGGTAAGATTTGTCAGGAACCAGGACTTAGTGTTTCCTGACGCGGGTCTGTCATATGATGACCCCCAACTGGAGCTTTTGCACATCTAACCGAGGTCTTCCACTGGCTTTATTTGTATTCTTCCATTACTATCATCGAAAGAATGTCAGTGTCGAGAGTTTGCTTTTCAAAACTGGTTTAATAGATGGGTTTAAAGACTGGGACGATGCTAACAATTTTACCGATATTCATGCTCAATTTTAAGGCGATATCGATGCCGGTAGATAGATACTTCGACACATCCCTAATTAAAAAACACTATAACAGATGGACACCCTTTCCCTACCATCACTCTGCCTATTAAATCACTTTGTAAATTGTAAATGGCGTGCCCTTTCAGAACCACTGTTAATAAAGTACTGAATCTGTACACATGCTGGGTGTCACGACGTTCCAGTGAGGCCAGACACACGCACACTCACACATTAAGCAGTTACGGTGTTCAGACTAAAGTATGCTTTGAATGCCTTGCACACTGATACACGCTGAGAGCAATGGTGCTGGGCAACTGTTGCTCATACCTGGTTACTATGTTGTGGCTTCTTTTGTGATGGCAGGCCATTCTTGCAATGTTTGCTCGCCCGGACGAGTAGGAAGAGGCGGCGGATGTCGATGGGTGAGAGTTTTTGTATTGTCTTTTAACTCCATCTCTCAGATTTACAGTTGGCTTTTATATGTAAAGCAGTGGAGAAATGATTGAGCTAACGACCTTCAAAGACACAGTGAGAGTAAAACTGATGATGGCTTCCCGTATTGTGATCTGATGGCTTAATGTCTGTGAAGTTGGGCCACATAGTGTCTCGCATCACTAAGGCAGCGCTCTCTAGACTTTCACTACAAATCTTTCTAAATATCACAACCCATTTGGATCAACACATCCAAATGGGTTGTGAAAGGATGCAATTATATTAAGTTCTACCCTTCACGAACTGTATCTCTGTTGACCAAGAACATTTCACTCCTCCATGGAAATTATGACTGGTGTTGTAGCCAGGTTTCGGCTTGGTTCCAAGTACTTCAGGCAGTTTGGCAGACTCTTAATCAAACTAAATGCAAAGTATGTGGTCAGCCTTGTGATCACTTTCTTGAACACTATGTACTGCATTATTCAGTTACTAATGGATATAAAGATAGTATAATAACTTGTGTGGTGTGTCAAGATATCTTATTTTCATTAATAAGATACCTAGATGTTCTTGCAACAGATAAGACACTTTTAAATATAAATCCAGATGTACTCCTGTTATCCCTTTTGGGGCTTAGTTCCTAGGCCTGTTGTGTACCTATGTGAGTTTGCGCTATCGCCCATGGGATGGATATAGGGTGCACAATAAACTAGCCTCTTCGGTGGCAAAATCTAAAATTCCCCTCTCCCTTTACCTCTCAATATATGATAGGAAGGCTGAGACAGGGCTGGGTGAAAGAGTTCAATTTGTACGCAGTATAGCACCACTTGTGATACTTCCTTCTTGCTGGTGTAGGGCCAAAATGTGTTGTCTGCCTCCCTTCCTCTCATCTTCTTTTCTCCCTTAATCTCTTCATTTTCTCTTTTCCCTTATTTTCTGCACCTCATCCCTTGTATCACTCTCTTCCCTGCTTCTTTTGGCGTTCTTGCATCCATCCATCCATCCCTCCCTCCTTCCCACCTTGACTTGCTTATAACACCAGTGTTAAAGGCAAATCTGTATTGTCATTGCCTTCTCTAGCTAGGTGACTTTATATCTCTGTAGTCACCCTCTTCCCTCGCCAGACATACCTTGATTTGTTGCTAATCTTTCTTCCCCTAGCTAAAAAGGGCTAGATCTATTACTGGTAACCACTCCCTTAATAGGCTTAAATCCGTTGTTAGGTGTTACTGATAGCCCTCTCCTAGCTAGATTGGGCTGTGGTGCGCCACTCCTACCCTAGGTGAATGTGTAGCCTCAGTTGTTGGCCCCTACTTCCCTGGCTAGATATAACTAAATATGTAGCGTCACTCGTGTTTGGCTAGAGGTGTAGCGCCGGTGTTGCCTCCTCAGAGCAGCTTCGTGTGGGCCCCACACACGGCTCTCAACAGCTGCATCCCTATACACCTATACATTTACACGCATTTTGAAGAGGGTGTGCTTACACGGAGTCGGAGAATGTTGGAAAAAATTAGGCTCGTTTTATCATCATCATGGCAAAATTGTAGTTGGGAGCGAGGACGGTTGTGCACACAATGAGTTGGGTGATGAGTTGGCAGGTGAGAGAGAGGACTCGTACAGACACGCATGGGTTGGGTGATACTGTGAGGGGCCATGGACTACGGTTTGGTGATGGGGAAGGGGTACATTGTACTGTAGTGAGGTGTGAAGATTGTTGGGATAGAGAAGTTTACATGCTAATAAAATATTTGTGGAGCACACTAGCCTAGTTATCCCTAATTTTGCTTCCATTGATCGATTTATAGCCGGTACTGTTCTTGCCTTCTGTCTACTGGCTTTCCGGATTCCAGGCCTCTAGGGTCGGATTATACCTTCTCTTGAAATTGTTGGTGTTTGCCTGCCACATTTTCTAGTTATTTCCATTAAAGTTTCCCCCCACGCTGGTTCAGTTTACCGAGGTGGCAGAGTCGGTGATGTTTTGCTTAAGTTGAGTGTTCTGTCTTCGTATTTATTTGGTTTTGCCAAGAGCGCTGAGTGATCTAGGTCAAAATGACTTTAAAATTTCATTTTTCTTCTTCCTTGGGACTAAAAACAATAAAATAGTTAATGTCTTGTTTTTACCGTCGGTTCCCGCTTTCATCTTGAGCCATCTCCCCTCTTGTCCTTCTACGGTAGGTGTCCATCACCTAACTTGTCCATCTAGGTCAAGGTTGTCTAACCTTTATTAAATAGCTTGTGCACCCCAAACTTAATTTATCCCAACCCACACATCTCCCTCTCATGAAATTTTTAATAGCCAAAAAAAATATTGAATTAACATCAAAATATATTGAATTTACATTTTATTGTATACTCTGGTAATAAAAGTAATACTTATTCAAAGATACGCATTAATAAATTCTCCATTTGACCGAAGTTAACAAAACATGTGAATTGCTTAGTCTTAGCAATGAAAATGATTCAGTGAGGCTTCTGGATCGGCATTCTACAATTTGCATCAGTGAGGTGCGGCTTTCTGAGACAAGAAGCCTACTAGGCTTGAACAGGCGCTTGGCTCATTATTGCTCTTAATCTATAATTTATTCCGTAATTTATCGATATGTAATTTTAAAGCAGAATTAATAAAATCTTAGTTTACCAAAGTATAGATACTATTGTATCCTAGGGACCGTTCATACACCCTCCCCTGCTGAGGGTACATTCACTCCATGGGGCGCATACCCCCCCGTGGGACAACCAAGGTGATGTTTATTCTCGGTTGCAGTCAAGTCTGTCTCGTATATGGTACTGACCAGGATGTGAGCCCAAGGAATCGGTACATTTGTTCATGCTATATCATACTGTCTCCCCTTAATTGCAGGGCAGTACCCACAAATGTCAAAATATGTTGAATAATTCTAAAGGGTATTGTTTTGCGTGATACTGAAAACAAGAGGTTCGTTTACAGCAATGAAAAACTGTCAACAAGGCCTCCCCCCGTAGCAGTGACAATAGCTTGCGTTTTATCTAGGTGACAATAGTGTTTTGTGTTAAAAAACTGGCAACATTGTGTTCCATTTACTGCGGTTCAAAAAATACAAGACAATTAAACGAAACTTTCTTTGATGTTAATCATATTTTTTGCATTGTTATTAATTACGAGGAAGATGTGTTCAGTCATTCATAGATTATTTATCACCTTTATCACTTGCATGTTTAATTTGATAAGTGTACTTGACTGGTGGTGGTAGAGCGTTAGGCGCCCACCAGAATGATCCCAGGTTCGATTTCAGGTGAGACAGAGGCAATTTTATATATATATATATATATATATATATATATATATATATATATATATATATATATATATATATTTATTATATAATATATATATATATATTATATATATATATATATATATATATATATATATATATATAATAGGAACTCAATTAGTCTACTGTTGTGGGTCTCAGCCTAGGGAACTGTACTGGGAAAAAAGCCTCACTACTACTTGGTTAGGTTACCCTTGGGTCCAGTAAGTAATCCTAAGGATGTGTTCCTTCTCACTCACGTCCGGGTACTGGCCTCAGCCCCTCTCATCTTGGACCATTTAATGTCTGAATCAGTATGTATGTACATCAAACATGGGGCCTAAATTTGAAGTATAACCTTACAACGTTTTCTGAACTCGTTTACTCGTTCATCTTGGTCAAGTTCCACCCTGTTCTATATTACAATAAATTTTGTATTTTAAAGTGGATTTAAGACTGGCCCAATAATGAAAATAATCACGATGATTCATTAAATTGTTGTACCGTAAGTGCGCAATTTAAATGACCTTCCGAACTGTAACATCCCCGTCCTTCCAGAGTGCAGGCACTATACTTCCTACCTCCGAGACTAGTCTGGAGAGCGAAACGTTGCCACAATAAAATGTCACATTAGTTGCATTTGTGTCCTTTTACTTAACTAACTAGACTACCCTAAATCCCCTGATAAATGTTACCTTGCTCCCACTCCAACTGAACGTCAAATCCCTAAAATCAGTTGTCACCACACACCAATCTAACACGCTCACACACACATGTTGAATGTTAAGCCTCTACTTGAAACCTCCCCAAACCTCAAGTGGGAATACACTTTTCCCTTCCACCCATGATTTATACACCCTCTCGGTCTTCTTATTCCGCTCCATCCTCTTTAAATGCCCAAAACACCCTAACAATCCTTCCTCAGCCCTCGTTAGTACCTTTACTAACCGCGCGCCGTCTCCTAATTTCTGTTCCAGATTTGCATAATCTTACGATACATTGATATCAGACAGGTCTCCATTGTTTGTATGTGTGTTTGGGATTTGGGGGGTGTTTAAAACTAAGCTGTAATAATTATGATTATAATACTTTATTAATCAGTATAAACACTAATTTAGAGTAGGATATAAACTTGATTTTCTAACATTGAAGTATCACTTTTCTTATAAGAAATATTTGGTACTAAATTCATTTTTTTTTGTTCCAGGTAAGTTGTGGAGGCTGAATCCAAATGGAATAAATAGTGAAAGACAGGTTGTAGAACAAACTTCTTTTTTTATTAAAGCTTCTTTATCAAGAGGGAAGAAGGGCTGGTTCCCAAATTGGGAAAAGGTTGGACAAATAGGTGGGTGGGAATGGTTGGTTTTGAGGAGGAGTTGCCTAGTATGGGCCATTAGGCCTGCCGCAGTGTTCCTCCGTTCTTCAGGTGTCGAGGCTGGTGCTTGGGTGTGGTATAAGCTTTTATCCTGGTTGTGTTGAGGGTGAGTAATGTGTGGCTAATATAATTACCACAAGCTGTGCTAGTAGAGTCCTGTCTTCACTAATTTCTTCTCAATTTTATTTTAATTTTCAATGGTTGTAGCACATACTTCATCTAATTCATTCCATTGATTCAGCACTACGAAGAAAAATAAAATCCACTATCTCAAAGGATCTTTAAAATTTTCTCAATTTTCAGCTGTGGTCTGTTACAGACACTATACAATATTTGGTGTCTTTCTATAACTCTCTTTATATTTGTACATGTTCTTGGTTGTGTACTGGTTAGGTTAGTTAATAAGATTTAAAGCCAATCGACTAAGAGGATGATTAAAGCTGTTTGGAGCTACCATTCAAGAAAACTAATAAATATAATAGGGATTAACTCGCAGTATATAAACTCGGAACTCTTCAACTTTCTGTGTGTGTGTGTGTGTGTGTGTGTGTGTGTGTGTGTGTGTGTGTGTGTGTGTGTGTATCGTGTGTTAGGGGAACCCGCCTCACACGCCATCTGGGTTACCAAGGGGATTATCAACAAACCCGTAGCTGTCTTCAACCGGGAACCGGGTTACCTCCGGAGTAACCTCCAGGTAGGTAATGCTCATACTAGGATTGGGATTGCAACCCGTCCTTTGACAACCCGTTTGTCAAAGATTTATCGAGCAATAAAATACTCCTAGTTACTTATTTACTGCTAGGTGAACAGGTGTAAGAACGTTTAACTTGTACATCTCAATTCTCCCTGTCATTAAACTCATGAAACTGTGGTGGGGAAGCACTTTGATTATGTGTTTATATTCAAGGTTGATCCGCTGTATAAATATATGATAGGATTAAAAAATTCCCATGGTAAGGTATGTGTGGTTCAGAGTCCTTCAAGCTCAGTCGTTGTAATATATATAGAAACTGGTGCACTATGTAACTTGTTGTAAAGCAACTTTGCTGTATGTTCATACTGGTTTGTTTCGTCTTAAAAAATGTGTAATTAATGTAACAACTGCCACTCGGGCTAAAAAAAAAAAAAATTGACGCACGAATTTAGAAAAGTAGCAGTACTTGGCGAATAATGAAGTCTGCTAACTATGTAATCCCAGACTGGCGTGTCAAGTTACCCTTGTCTTAAGGGTGTTCAGGACCGTTTCCCAGGGAACGTCTGATACTTTTGTTTATTTTTTCCCCAGTCAGTTCTCTGACTGTTCGTTAAATTTACTGAGGATATCTCTACGTTGGCCACTTGTGTTCCTACGCATGGATTTGTTCTTGTTTGTACTGCAGAGAAGTTGTGATCGCAGTGAATAGTTATTGGAGATTCTTAGAGTTGCTACACATTCACATCTAATGTTTTTTTTTTTTTTAGTTGGTTCTGTTATCTGGTGGTTCGGAGAGGTCCCAGTAGTTCTCTGGTATGTGTGAGTTGAGCTAACGTGCTTCCAGATACTATTTTTGGCACAGTGCTGTTGTCTGTCATCTTCCATTGAACATTAGGATGGTTGCTACACTGAGGATGTATGGTCGCCATTTTAAGGCGGCTGTCTAGCTTACTGTTTCGTGAAACTCTCTGCCGTTCCTGACGTGATTTATGTAAAAGGATAATTACCAGAATCTTTTTCTCTAATATCCATTACTTCTGCTGTATCATTTGAAGATTTCATAGGTTATGTACAACAAAATAAATCTTGCATAAAATCCTATTCATCCCTGTGATACATTTAATTTATATAGCGTTTCGCTGTAGTTTTTCCCACATCCATTGTGTGTTTGTGAGCACTACAAACCTTTCACTTGCTTCTGTGAGTAACCAATTTGTTAACTTATTTTTGTTTTAATCCCCGAATATTAGCAAAAAATGTGGATTATTCACTATGTGGTATTGTTTTAATTGGAGTTGTTAGTACGTCTTTTAGTGTACTATGTAATATGGCTCATGGTGTACATATCCTACTTTGATAGAAGAGAGACGTGTGCAACACCTGGGTATATTAAGACTTTTCCCAAACCAGTGCTCTTTCAATACCTTTGATGAGTTCCGAGAGCCCGGCCTTGGGCCATATTAGTCTGGTGCTTGCCTGGTCAACCAGGTTGTTGCTGCAGGAGGCCCGCTGACCCACATATCCATCAATACAGAGATTATATAAGGAGGACAGTGAACGATGAGGTAACGAGTTCCTCGTCTTAGTGTTCAAGCCCTTTGTATTAATCAATCGGAATAAGACAGAGGTGAGGTGTAGCAGTTGAAGGCATGGTGACAGGTGGGTGGGTCCCGCTAGCAGAAGTAGGTTGTGCTAAGATTCCACGGTGTTGCTGTGTAAGAAAAGTATCATTTACATTATTGGTATACAATACCAACAAATTGATGAATAACACACATTTGCAACACCTGGGTGTCTTTATTCTGAAGACGTGTCACCAGACATTGGATTTTGCCATTCATTGTTGAGATTGTTCATCCTTTTGACTGCTTCAGGTTGGTCAAGACAAAGGGACTGAACACCTTCAAACACCGAGGGATTGAGTTGCCTCATTTTCCACTGCCCTCCGTATATAATCTCGGGTTGGCGAAACATCTTCACAATAGAAACCCTGGTGTTGCACGTCTTGTTTGTAAACTTGTCGGTGTTGTATTGGTGTAATGATACCCGGGTTTTTCCTCTAATACTGTTTGTACTTAGGGCTGTTGTAGATTTGACCCTGGTGATTACAAAAACCTGGATCGTAGTGTTCCACTGTCCTGTATCTATGCATCTCCTGTAGTCGTTCATTGACCCCTCCTTTGGATTGTTTCTCTCTGCCTAAAATTCTTCTCTTTAAAATTCATTCATTTTCTTTGTAATTTTCTATTGTCACATGGAATTTTAGGCAGATTAGGTCGTAACATACTCTAAATTGTAGCGATTTGCACATCTCGGCGAAAATACCTGCGATCTTAAACAAAACGACACCGTCTCTTGTATCCCATTGAAACACTTTCTTATATGGGCATTTATATCTTACTCCATATTTGTATATTCCCCGACATATTTGCATATTTCATGGCTTTTTGTCCTTACGGCAGCTGCCGTTTAGTTTCCTGTGAGCTGTTCAGAGTTTCAGCTTGCTCTGAATATATATGTAGCATTATTTTGCGTTACATGTGCTGATATGATCATGTTTCAACTTTCACTAGCTATGTAATCTGCCCTTATTTACTTTCCTCAACTTCTATGAATTTCTGGTAATTTCTCAAAGAATTAGTTAACATTGTTATTATTCAGTATATATAATACGTACCCAAAACATTTTACGCTTCCTTATAAACCCAGTAACGTAGATCTTACTCAATCTCGCTGCTAGCAGTTGTATTTATGCCTGCACAAGCTACACCGAACGTGATCCATCATATCACACTGCGTATGCCTCTTCTGTTTAAATTCTTTTCAAAATTTCCCACAAATTCTATTCGTGATCAGAATTCTGACAGTTGTTTGTTTGGTGTTCCTTGTGAAAAATAAACTAAAGTGTTTTATCTGGTCTTTTATAAATGTTTCAAGTAGAAAAGCCCTACAGCAGTTTATTCCTAGGTGTACCTGGTATAATTCCTGGTATGTAGGTATACCCTTGTATAACGGTTTTACTATGGCTTACCTGACTGTCAGTCGCAAAGAGGAAGATCCACTTAATTATTCATTTAGCTTTGAGTCTGCTGATAATACTGTGATATATAATTCAGATTTACGCTTCGGTAAAACATTTAACTAAAGAATAAAAAGGTTCAATACCGTGACTGGAATAATACACAAATAGCTTCTTCTTACTACTACTACTACTGTACTCCCTTTTCTCGTTTCTTTTCTCTTGTTCATATACTACCATTCCTTTTTCTTATTTTTATTCCTTTAATTATTTTTATTCCTTTTTCTTAGTGAACATTTTTCTCGTTCCTGGTTCCCTTCCCTTGGCGTTTGTGTGTGTCTAGTTAATGGTCGAGGTCAGGCCTAACGTCACCATAAGTCTGTCTCCTATGTTCGGGTTATTTGTGTATTTAATTAACTAAAATCATACGACTTTTGCTGTCGTTTTTTTTTTCCAGCAATACTACCCTGGCAACTTTAATGAAATTTATATTATACAGCCTAACTGACCTAATTATTCAACTAGTTAGCATACGTATATTTAACCTGAGTTACCTTGGAGAGAAGACATTTGAATCTTCAGGTAGGCGAGTGTTAGTGAATGGTCTCACTACTGTTAGCAAGATTTTGCTTGTGTAGTGAGCACACTAAGGTAATCACTGTATCAACATTGGTTGTCCCAGATTATTCAGCACCTTACCAGAAGATATCAAACACTGTACACGTGTAGAAGTCTTCAAGAGGAAACTGGACAAGTATCTTCACCAGATAACGAGGCTGTGATGGATATGTGGGGCTTAGGGGCAACCAACAGCAATATCCTGGTTGACCAGACAAGCGCTAGACGAGCCTGGCCCATGGCCGGGCTCTGGGAGTAGATAAACTCTCAGAACTCATCAAAGATATATTTAAAGGTAAAGGTGCTTTTTACGTTCGTATTTGCTTTTTATTGCCGAAGAACGCTGAATGATCTCGTAGATCGAAGTTCTCGCTAAATCTCATAACTTATTGTTTTCCGGGAACTTTCAGAAAAGTCTATTGACATTGTAAATTTAATGGTATTAGCTTGGTGTGATAGTATTTGTGTGTTCATGCTAGTTTTTTATTTTTAAATTTGATCCCTGATGTTCTTGTGTTGTATTAAGAGTGGTGAATGATCACACAGGTCACTGCTCTTTTGTTCTCTCAAAATTCCGTCTGCAACTTCTTCCTACATACTACTAAAATGTTTTGTATAATTTCTCGTTTCCCCCTTGATGGTGGCATAAATGTTATTGGTTGCAGGTCACCGCATCCCCTCCCATCCCCTGGTGGTGCAGTCTCGACTAGGCCACATAAATTCTCTTCCCTGGTGGTACCATCTCGACTAGGCCCCACAAATTCCCTCGCCTGGTGGTACAATCTCGACTAGGCCACATAAATTCCTTTCCCTGGTGGTACCATCTCGACTAGGCCACATAAATTCCCTCGCCTGGTGGTACCATCTCGACTAGGCCACATAAATTCCCTCGCCTGGTGGTACAATCTCGACTAGGCCACATAAATTCCCTCCCCTGGTGGTACAATCTCGACTAGGCCACATAAATTGTGAAGGAAATATTACAGGAATAAGATTTAAAAAAAAAACACGGGGAAGTACAGTTAGGTGTATAACGAATTCAGTTAGGATTATGTTGTGAAATTTACCTGTCATTTTAAATGTTTCCGAGATAGATGATCAGTAATCCTGCAAGAGTGCAAAACATTAAACAGACGAAGTTTTGCGCTTGCAAGACGGTGCCATCACGCGAGGGGGTTACAGGAAAGCCGAGCCATAGGCTGAGAAATTAAAAAAAAAAAAAGTATAATTTCTATAGTCAGTGTGTAAAACAGGTTTGAGGAGGGTGGCCTACTTTTTACTAAGCTCTCTGATGTAGACGTCTTAAGATCCCGCCGAGATGTTTCTCAGAATCTGGATTCTGATTGTTATAAGTTGATTTTCTGGGAAAGCTCAGTTTTGGCACCTCATGCGTCTCCCTCGATGACGCAACTGCAGCACTGCCACCCTCCTTCCCTCTCCGTCAATAGTTGCACTGCCCATCGATGGGCAGGGCAACTATTGTGGGGTCCTGTCATACTTATTTGTAAAGCTATGTATGGTCGTCTTTTCTCAATCATTGCTTTACCGCTTCTCCGCCTCCAAGGCCGTATCATATCTACTGTACAGACTGCATAGCTTCTACCTTCCCCTTTTTTTGGTAGTTCGTTCCACTTTCTAGTCTGACAAAAAATGTTTCGTAACATTCCTCTGACTCATCTGCATCTCAATCTGCCTTCTGATCTGCCAGATACTGGTTTTCACTTCAGACTTGACTAACAAGGTCGAAAACAAGGCTTAAGCTTAAACAGCTCTAATCTGAAAGCCGCGGGGGTTGAGCTAGCTAAAACAGAGTCAACAGAGTGCAAGAATCCAACCCCTAAGATGTCTGGACACATCATGTATTAAATGTTTACATCACTCGTTAATTAAGGTATCTTAATTCCCGAAACTGTTTACATATTGCGTTAGTAAGATCAATCATTCCCTGAAGACTAGGTATGATAGGGACGATGGAGCCAAGGGACATATATAGAAAAGTAGTTTCAAGAGCGGGACCAGGACCCCGCAAATACAAATCAGCAAGTAAACACCCACACGACTCTCATTCTCCCAAATATAAGTGTATGCGCACGCTAGGGACTTAGTTTACAGTCTACCTACCTACATTGCTAGCTAGGTAGGAGCTTGGTTCACAGACTACATACACAGGTAGGGGCTTAGTTTACAAGCTACTTTACTCTGGAATACAAGGTTGAGAGGAGCGCTGCCAACAGTGAGCAAGAAAAAATTTGGGTGTGGGAGCAGAGTCGTGGTTAATACGATTACTGTGACAAAACTCTCCTGTGCTTTTAAGACCCACATTGTTAGGTAAGCTGAGAGTGGTGGGGGAGGGTAGCTTGAGGGGAGAATTTAACTTGATGGAAGAGGGGGGGGGGAGGTTACCATGACGGGGAGAGAAAGAGGGTAGCTTGACGGAAGAGGAGGGCTAGAAGAAGAGAGATTTGCATGACAGGAGAGGGAAGATGGTAGCATGACGGAGAGGGGGGAGGAGGTAGCTTTGAGGAAGATGGTAGCATGACGGAGAGGGGGGAGGAGGTAGCTTTGAGGAAGATGGTAGCTTTGAGGAAGATGGTAGCTTGACGGGAGAGAGGTAGTATGAACGGAGTGGCTATTTTGACAAGGAAAAGGGTGAAAATAAAATTGACACTTTAGGTAAGGTTTGTCTGGAAACAGGACTAGCGTTTCCTGACGCGGGTCTTAGTCATATGATGACCCACAGCTGGACCTTTTGGTCATCTGACCGAGGCCTTCTGCTGGCTTACCCCTTCACCCCTTTAAAAATTATGGTTATGATAATTTTGTAAAATTAACTAGGCTAGTGACGCGGGGGGGGGGGGTAGCAAGTCAGCTTCTCATCCCTTGTACTCTGGAAATCGTACGATCTTCCACGTACTCGCACACGTAAGACACCCACTGTTTAATTTTGGAAACAAGTTTAGTTACGTGAAAGTATTAATTTCATGCACCACACTGAGCACACTGCAGTGTCAACAGTTACAAAATAGTAGTTTTTATTCATAAAAATTCAAAATACAAAATGCGACCCTCTTTTTAGATTTGGCTTTTCAAATTGGCCCTTTCGTACTAAAATAATGGGGACTACTGCTTTAAAGAATGCCTAAAATTTCGTAGCGCGTAGAAATTCACGAAGGGCAGTTAGTGTGAAATTGGCTTCCCAGATTGGAGAAAAGGTCGTCTGCGGGGAGACGGTGGCTTGCCTACGATTAGGGAGGGTGAGGGGTGGAATTGAGGGGATTTGACAAGGCAGGGAAGAGATTTGTATGACAGTTGGGTAGGGAAGACTTCTGGCTTGACAAGGCGAATGTTATTGCATTAATGGTGGAGCGCTGAACAGAAGGGGTCATACAGCTCCTGGGGGAGTGAGAGGCAGTCGGGTTCGATCCAGGGAAGGGGAGATCAGGTTCAGCTCCTTGGCTCAAGAGCCCCTCACAGGTATCAAGGAACCTTTCTTGAGGGAGAGGGTTAACACGACGAGGGAGAGGAATCAAACCCCTCTCCACGAAGTGAGAGAGAGAAAGGGGTTTGGCAAGGTGAGGGTGTGTGTAGAATCCCCAACCTCCTCCCCCCTCGTGTGAGAGAGGAGCTCGACAAGGCGAGGGTGTAGACTCCCTCCCCCGTCCCCAACTGTCACAGAGAGGGGTGGGAGAGGAGCTTCACAAGGTAAGGGAGGCTGTAGAAGTCTCTCCCGTGACAAGGGAGGGGGGGGGGACTACTCCCCCTTTTCCTTGTGTGATGAGAGGGGGAAAGGAAGGCTTGAAGGAAAGTAAAAGGAAATCATGGGTTGTCGGCAGAGGGAGAAGGTCAGATACAGTTGCATTTGTGGTGGTGATGATAAACTTTATTTACTACAAGTACATGTACAAGGTATACAGGCCTAGCTGACATCAATAGCATACTATTATATAGAAATCCCCTTGTTATGCAGAGCATTTCGGGCAAATTAGGTCAATTTTGTCCCTAGGATGCGACCCCACACTAGTTGACTAACACCCAGGTACCTGTTTTAGTGATAGGTGAACAGGGACAGCAGGTGTCGTAAGGAAACACGTCCTAATGTTTCCACCCGTACCGAAGATCGAACCGCGGACCTCAGTGTGTGAACTGAGTGGGCTATCAACCGAGCTACGGAGTAAGTATGAAGTTGAGAAAGTGTTCACTAAATACAAATATTCCCACGAAGCTGTCAGCGAAGTTATGTGACTTTACCGCTGGTGAATACTAGTGAATTATCTCAGTAAATTCCTAATATTTCTCTGGTGTTCGTACGTGATAGATTTTTATAAGGCAAGTGCATGAAGTGGTGTGTGGGAGTCTTGTGTGAACGCCGCCTCGGGTCCACAAGTAGTGCCAAGGTGGTGTCGCTTTTACTGTAGTGTAGGGCGGCTGCTTTTTACGCCCACTTTTAAAAAGTGCCGAAACCCGTAGTATGTGTGTAGGAAGGTAAGCATAAATGGTAGGGAAGGTACAGTGGTACGAGGTGTTAGGTCTCCCTGGAGGCTGACCATATATTTCGAAGTCGGCAGGGAGATTTTTTTTTATAATTATTATGCATACTAATACATTTTATCCAGTAACTTTTACCCAGTACTTAAATATTTCCCATAGGTACTGGAGTTTTGTTTTAACAGGACTGTAGTGTGGTAGGAGATATAGATGTAGGGGGAAGGATATATAGATAGAGAGGTAGAGATAGAGAGGTAGAGATAGAGAGGTAGAGATAGAGAGGTAGAGATAGAGAGGTAGAGCTAGAGAGGTAGAGCTAGAGAGGTAGAGCTAGAGAGGTAGAGCTAGAGAGGTAGAGCTAGAGAGGTAGAGCTAGAGAGGTAGAGCTAGAGGGGTAGAGATAGAGGGGTAGAGATAGAGGGGTAGAGATAGAGAGGGGTAGAGATAGAGAGGGTAGAGATAGAGAGGGTAGAGATGAGAGGGGTGAGGAGTAAGATGAGGGGGTAGAGATAGAGAGGGTAGAGATAGAGAGGGTAGAGATAGAGGAGATAGAGGGTAGAGATAGAGAGGGTAGAGATGGAGGAGAGGGGGTAGAGATAGAGAGGGGTAGAGATAGAGAGGGGTAGAGATAGAGAGGGGTAGAGATAGAGAGGGGTAGAGATAGAGAGGGGTAGAGATAGAGAGGGGTAGAGATAGAGAGGGGTAGAGATGAGAGAGGGGAATAGAGATAGAGAAGGGGAGGATAGAGTGAGAGAGGGGTAGAGATAGAGAGGGGTAGAGATAGAGAGGAGAGATAGATGAGATAGAGGGGTAGAGATAGAGAGGGGTAGAGATAGAGAGGGGTAGAGATAGAGAGGGGTAGAGATAGAGAGGGGTAGAGATAGAGAGGGGTAGAGATAGAGAGGGGTAGAGATAGAGAGGGGTAGAGATAGAGAGGGGTAGAGATAGAGAGGGGTAGAGATAGAGAGGGGTAGAGATAGAGAGGGGTGGATGGAGGTAGAGATAGAGAGGGGTAGAGATGAGAGGGTAGAGATAGAGGGGTGAGATGGAGGTAGAGATAGAGGGGTAGAGATGAGAGGGTAGAGATAGAGAGAGTAGAGAGTAGAGATAGAGATGGGGGTAGAGATAGAGAGGGGTAGAGATAGAGAGGGGTAGAGATAGAGAGGGGTAGAGATAGAGAGGGGTAGAGATAGAGAGGGGTAGAGATAGAGAGGGGTAGAGATAGAGAGGGGTAGAGATAGAGGTAGAGGTAGAGATAGAGGTAGAGATAGAGGGTAGAGATAGAGAGGGGTAGAGATAGAGGTAGAGGTAGAGATAGAGGTAGAGATAGAGGTAGAGGTAGAGATAGAGATAGAGGTAGAGATAGAGATAGAGATAGAGATAGAGGTAGAGGTAGAGGTAGAGATAGAGGTAGAGATAGAGAGAGGTAGAGGTAGGGAGGTAGAGGTGGTGTGTGGCAAGGAAAGGAGAGTAAGATAACCACTACTGTTTGTACAGCCACGTCTTGTATTGACTGTTATTGACAGTGGCCACTGAACGTGCACATTTTCTCCAGCCTCTCTCTTGCTTGCGCAGATGAATCTTACGCTTGTGCGTGCGTGCTTCTGCGCTTACGTTTGTGACTATGGCAGGTCACACACCGCTCCAGTAAAAGGGACAATTTAATTTCAACGATAATTTTTTTGAGGTCATAAGTATAAGAGGATTGGCCCAGATTAATTAGGAAATTAGGTCAGAAGTCTGTTGGGAGCAAGTGTGTGCTATACCGTTCCTGTTGTATTATTTTCATAAATGCTTTCATAAAACGTTAAATTATTTAGCATCTATTTATAAGCTAACTGGAAGCGATCCTTTGCAGTGGATGGCTTTCAGAGATGAGGCTTTCTGTTGTTCTTTCTCAATCGAGAGTGTGCTATTTGGATGTAATTTTGTAACCTGCAGATCAAACCACAGGACGAGTGGGGGCTTGAATCTGACGGGTGAGTCCTGGAACTCACAGGTCAGTGCGCTAACCACCTGGCCAGCTCTGTCTAATCAGATTCATCCAACTATATATATATATTTCTGTACACATAGAGAGGTTAGCATGGGCAACGAATGACCTCAAATATAGATTTTTACAAACAATTCCCACACCAGCATGGCTGTGGCTTGGTCTAGCTCAAGTCCCTTTAAAGTCCTTTAAAGCCAGGGTATTTGACTTATTCCCAGAGGCTAGAGGATGTGCTGGGTGGTTTAAGAGAAAAACCAGGAAGCTTTGTGGCAGTAAATTTTCCTGACCTTTAGGCTGAGCTACATTTTGGATGCAGGTGTTTCCTTCAGATATGAAGGTATCGTAGGGTTAATGCGCTAACAAAGCTACTGAATACTAATCCATAATAAGAGACTGACAACATACCTGACAGTGCTGTTATTCCACTTGACTGAAGAATCCATTGACAGTTAAACCCTCAACCAGGGTCTTTTAACTAGCCACTTGAAACGAGCACACACATACAACCCATATATTAAAATTACTTTTAATGGAGGCACAACAGACGAAGCAAAATACCACCAATGAAAAGCCGTTGGAGGGACTAAGTATAAAAGGTTAAAGAATGTTTGCGTTACCATCGGGTTGTGACACCTACGATGGACTATATTAAGCAGTTCTTTTAGCTTTCATCTGAAGCCATCTTCAGATGCTGGCTGAAGAACTAGCTTTCTTGTGTTTAATCTTTGTAAACAGCAGTTGAGAAGTGCACCATTACTTCTTGTTCCTAATTACAGTGGTTTAGGTATACTTATAATTACTGATGATCAAATAAATGATCATTGGAAATCATAATCATACATTGATTATAGTTAATATTTACTGGAAAAAATAGATATTTATTGGCAAGCTTGTATAATTCCAGGTAATTACCAATAAAAATAAGTCTTAAATTCGGAAAATCAGAATTATGGTGGAATCAGTATTGTATCTAGCTTCATCTTAAGCCCTACTCTTAACAATGATGTCATTAAAGCTTACAAAAAACTATTGAAACTGTGTATATAGCTCCTATAACTTTTTTTTTAAGACCGTGTCCCAAATCAATATTATGCTCATCAGCATAATATTGGTGGAGGAGTACGAGGCTGCGCTGGGACACCCAATAACACTACCTAACAATTCATTTAGAATGCAAACTTGGGTTTGAACTCTTCTTTAAGGATAACAGGTTGTGGAAACCAGCAGTTATGTGGGCACAACCCGGAGTTTTTTTTGGCCCCATGATGGTTGACAAGTATTGGAACTGTTAAAACTTTGTGTCGTTCCTTGTGGCCCAATCTCAACGAAGCCTCCACAAGTGGAAAGGAAATATTACAGGACTAAGAATTATTTAGAAATGCATAGATTGTAAGTAGAAGTTTGTAAGATTTACCTTTCATGTTGCAAGATACACAAGAGGCTAGCATCAGTTTCACTCGTAGAACGGCAGTGCTCCCAGGATAATGCCATCCTGGTGCCGGAGAACCGGTGTGGTCATGCCTTCTCTTCAGGATACGTGGAGTTTGCTTAGAGGTTTCTTAAGAACATAAAGGAGGACACTGCGGCAGGCCTGTTGGCCCATACTAGGCATGTTCTTCTCAAACCCACTAACAAAATATTTGTCCAACCCATTTTCAATGCTACTCAAGGAATAAGCTTTGATAACCCTGTTAACTCTTATGCAAGACCCACTCAAATTCAACCCCGATGACCTGCACGACGTATGGAAGCAGCGTGACTAGGTTGTGTTGAGGCTTGAGTGCACAACACGCGTTGTTTACGCGATTTAAAATAATTCATGCGTCCGGTTTCAGTGTGTGGCTATTTCTGGCGCAATTGATTTCGTGGGAGACTGTGATAAAAGTAGAAGAGTATTGGCTAAATTAGGTGTTTCTGGATGGGTTTTCAAAGTGCTGTTAATTCCCATCATTGCCAGTTTGTTTAAAATGTTCATAAACCATTAGTGATATTTACTATAATTACGTATAGACACAAGTCATTATTGGCCATGAAAGACACGTAAGCAAACACTAGGACAGATTTATTAGAAAACGTTTCGGTCCTGGGAGCTTCATCAAGGTCCCAGGACCGAAACTCTTTCTGAAAAATATGTCCTAGTGTTACTTACGTGTCTGTCTAAACCATCTTGCCGGATTACCAAGGTTTATACCATTATTGGTCATCGTCATAGAATCACTAGTTATATATTTATACTAATTTATAGTGCAGTACATTAATCTTTCAAATAATTATGGATTATCATATAACAATTTGTAAATAATTAGGGGTTATCTCTTAAAATCTTTGTGGATAGGTATTAGAAAATGGGAAGTTGGTTATGGATCATTTAACTTTTGGATATTCCAGGAATCCTTCCCTCTAGCCCTTCTCCCCTTCCTCATCCCAGGCCCCTGCCCCTTCCCGTTCCTCATCCCAGCCCCTTCCTCATCCCAGGCCCCTTCCCAGTATTATTGATAGATGTGACCTGATTAGTAACTGTGTTTTTCAGCTGTTCTTGTGACAAGTCGCTCCACAGCAGTGCTGATGACAACAGTTTATAGGTAGTTAAGCATTTCCCTCCTGAAGACGGGGATATATTGACAATTTCTCTTATTTATGAGGTCTGCAACTTTGCTACCTTAACTTAAATTGGGTACAGCCATATGTCAGACTGAGTGAAAACTCGTTGGAATGTTATGATTGGTTTTGATCTCTTTCGAAGTTTGTTGTAGGTTGCAACTCCCCCCCCCCTATCCTCCAAGGGAGTGGGAGGTACTATCGTCCTAGCATAAATGTGAAACAGAATCCTTATGAGGCTTCCTTTACAGTTTAGAAGGCCTGGTGTGAAGCCTTGCCTGAGAGAGCAAGTGATCAGTGGGACAGTTAACAGTGTTCTATCGTTATTTTTTTTTAGCATAAGATTTCACGACATCCAGGTATGTATCAGAATTATGCCGCTCTTGTTTTGTAATCCATATAAATGAAGATGACGATAGTGCGAAAACATTCAGGAAGGCTTCGAAACTTAAGCCCAAAAGATGTCCAACAAGTTAAGTTAAGGTAAGATTTGTCAGGAAACAAGACAAGCGTTTCCTGACGCCGGTCTTAGATGATGACCCGCAGCTGCAACTTTTGTTCATCACTCAGATGACCTCCACCCCTTTAAAAATTATGGTTATGATTATAACCATTCAATTATCCGGTCCAACAAGGCAACAGGGCAATTGCTTATATTTTTAGTATTTTGTTTTCATAAACCTTGGCGCATATTGTAGCTTGTGCATTGTTTATATTCCTCAAGAACTGTACACTTAAGCCTGTCCCCCTCACCTACATATGCTGGCTCCCTCACTCTTGTGTGTTGGTGTCACTTTGTAAATGGTCCAAGTCGGACCGAAACGTCGTCGTTAGCTTCTCTCTCCTATGTGGTGGTTATTTGTGTAATGTAGTTAAAAGGTTGGCTATATACATTACACATAAATAAAGTCACAACACCGTGGCTGGAGAACTTCACAAATGACTCGCACTTTGGAAAGTGACGAACGTCAGTTGAGAAATGATAATGGTCCTAGAACGGACCGAAACGTGGTCATAAGTGTTCCTCTCCTAAGTGCGGGTATATTCATTGTGTTTACACTGATGATTGTAGTTTGTAACATTGACATTTTGTTTACATTGTAATTTACCTCATGAATGTGCTAGTGTACTGTCATGCCATCATAGTGGAACACACCTGGCGAGACTTCTGCTTCCACCATGATTGCTCATGTTTCCTCAGTTGTTTCTTCCATTATATAGTATAATTATGCTGTATATCTTTTCTATAGTTGAGCTGAAATTTATGATGTTTACAGCGGTTTATGTCCTGGGTGATTTCTACTTTTAAAATTTGTTGTCCGACAAGGTTGGTACTGGACCAATACTTGTCTGTTATGTATGAGGGCGAAGAAATAGCATTAGGCCTAATTATACGGCTTAAAATTACGGAGGCCTTTTTTGTTGTTGGCTGTTTAAAGAGTAATCTGCCTTATGTTGTTGTATATATTTTATTACACTGGTTCTCTGGTCGAAATCTTCGTTAAAATTGATAAGGATTTGTTCATAGTCATTAAAGATAAATGGATTTTTTAATGTGGCTTTTAATAATTTGTTTATGCAAAAGATGTGTGATTTTGTTAATAAAAGAGTAAATTCAACCTGGTTCGAGTCCTCTTGGCTAAATGTATTGCAGTCTACCATTTACAGCCATTCAAATATCAGGTGGAATTTAATAAGCATCTGTTGCACTGTTCAGGTTCCTCATCCATCTTACTCAGCTCTATCATTCATGATCGTTGTATAAGTAGATGAAGGAGAATGTAAATAGACTTCTTATAAGAAGGTTGTTCATGCGCCAAAACCTAGTTTTTGCCTCAGTTTCCTTTGAGCTTTCAAAGATACACACATCAGTATTTTGTTCTTGAATATAATTTCACTTGTCGGCACGAGTGAGACCATGCCAAGCTTGAAGACTTGAGAGATAAGCACTAACGTGGGCGCTAATTCTGCCCTCAACACACATACACAACCCTTCCTTTTAAACTGTATCTGAATTTATCACACGTGGTTGCGGTAAATTGCTTAATATATATTTAGGTTAGGGTTAGTTACGTTAGTGTTCTCTATTGATAAAATCAATTACATTAGCACAACACGTTAAATATAAAGGTGATAAGTTTTGATGTTTAAATACATAACGGGAACCCACCGTGCACACTTTGACTCGTTGAACATTAACACATTTAACTGACTGTCTTAAGGGGATAGACTGGAGGTTGAGGAGGGAAGAGTTTAAATTTAAGTGAGACTTTGACCTTTGAAAGTAGTGCATGTGGTTGGGTAGAAGAAAACTGAGGTTTGCATAGATAATCGCCAGGGGCTTTACCCTCTTCAGTATACATACATACATGCATGCATGCATACATAGACAACTTTATCCATGGAAGCAAAGAGGAAAATGTATGAGAGTATAGTTATACCAACGCTCTTATATGGGTGTGAAGCATGGGTGGTGAATGTTGCAACAAGGAGGCAGTGGAGATGTCGTATTTGAGGGCAATGTGTGGTGTGAACATAATGCAGAGAATCCGTATTTTGGAGATCAGGAGGAGGTGCGGGATTACCAAGACTATTATCCAGAGGGCTGAGGAGGGGTTATTGAGGTGGTTCGGACATGTTGAGAGGTTGGAACAAAATAGAATGACTTCGAGTGTGTATAAATCTGTAGCGGAGGGAAGGCGGTATAGGGGTAGGCCTACGAAAGGTTGGAGGGAGGGGGGTAAAGGAGGTTTTGTGTGCGATGGGCTTGGACTTCCAGCAAGTGTGCGTGAGCGTGTTAGAATAGCGAATGGAGACAAATGGTTTTTTAGAGTTGACGTGCTGTTGGAGTGTGATCATGGGTAATATGAAGGGATTCAGGGAAGCCGGCAGGCAGGACTTGAGTCCTGGAGATGGGAAGTACAGTGCCGGCACTCTGAAGGAGGGGTGTTAATGTTGCAGTTTTATAACTGTATTGTAAGCGCACCTCTGGCAAGACAGTGATGGAGTGAATGACGACGAAAGTTTTTCTTTTTCGGGCCACCCTGCCTTGGTGGGAAGCGGCCGATGTGTTAATAAACACACACACACACGCACACACGCGCGCGCCCTGACGACACTGAGGACAGGAGAGATAGGGGGGACATGATAACGACATATAAAATACTGAGAGGAATTGACAAGGTTGACAGAGACAATGTTCCAGAGATGGGACACAGCAACAATGGGGGACAGTTGGAAGTTGAAGACTCAGATGAATCACAGGGATGTTAGGAAGTATTTCTTCAGTCATAGAGTGGTCGGGAAGTGGAATAGCTTGGGAAGCGATGTAGTGGAGGCAGGTTTCATATATAGCTTTAAGAAGAGATATGATAAAGCTCATGACGCAGGGAGAGTGACCCAGTAGCGGCCAGTGTAGAGGCGGGGCCAGGAGCTATGTCTCGACCCCTGCAACCACAACTATGTGAGTACGTACACACACACACGCACACGCATACACACGCACACGCGCGAAGAATTCAATCGGACGAGGACCAGGCAGAACTACAAAGGGATCTGGACAGGCTGCAAGCCTGGTCCAGCAATTGGCTCCTGGAATTCAACCCCACCAAGTGCAAAGTCATGAAGATTGGGGAAGGGCAAAGAAGACCGCAGACGGAGTACAGTCTAGGGGGCCAGAGACTACAAACCTCAATCAAGGAAAAAGATCTTGAGGTGAGTATAACACATAAGAACATAAGAACATAAGAATGGAGGAACACTGCAGAAGGCCTACTGGCCCATACAAGGCAGGTCCTTATCAAAACCACCACTACCTAAGAATTTATTCCCGTACTCACGACACAAATCAGACCCAGCCCCTCCCACTCATATATTTGTCCAATCTCTTTTTAAAGCCACCCAAGGTCCTAGCCTCTATCACAGTACTCGGAAGATTGTTCCACGCATCTACAACTCTGTTCGAAAACCAGTACTTGCCTATGTCCTTTCTAAATCTAAATTTATCCAATTTAAATCCGTTATTTCTGGTTCTTACTTGGTTCGATATCCTCAGTATTTTATTAATATCTCCTTTGTTAATACCCATTTTCCACTTGTATACCTCGATCATGTCTCCCCTCATTCTACGTCTTACAAGTGAATGTAATTTTAGGGTCTTCATTCTTTCTTCGTAAGGAAGATTTCTAATGCTATGTATTAATTTAGTCATTCTCGCTGAATGTTTTCTAACGAATTTATGTCCATTCTGTAATATGGAGACCAGAACTGAGCTGCGTAATCTAGGTGAGGCCTTACTAATGATGTATAAAGCTGTAATATAACCTCTGGACTTCTGTTGCTAACACTTCTTGATATAAATCCCAGTAATCTATTTGCCTTATTACGTACGCTTAGGCATTGCTGTCTTGGTTTAAGGTTGCTGCTTACCATCACCCCCAAGTCCTTCTCGCAATCTGTATGGCTAAGTTCTACGTTATTTAACTTATAAGTGCTTGGGTTATGGACACTCCCGAGCTTCAGAACCTTGCATTTATCTACATTGAACTGCATCTGCCACTTTTCTGACCACGAATTAAGTTTGTCTAAATCTTCCTGAAGTTCTATGACATCTATGTTTGAATCAATTATCCTACCTATCTTCGTGTCGTCGGCGAATTTGCTCATATCACTAGTAATTCCCTCATCAAGGTCATTGATATATATTATAAATAACAATGGGCCTAAGACTGATCCCTGTGGAACACCACTTGTTACAAGTCCCCATTCGGATTTAACCCCATTTATGCACACTCTCTGCTTCCTATTGGTGAGCCATGACTCGATCCATGACAGCACTTTTCCCCCAATGCCATGAGCTGCCACTTTCTTTAACAGTCTCTGGTGCGGTACTCTATCAAAAGCCTTACTAAAGTCTAAATAAACAATATCGAATTCTTTATCGTGATCAACAGCCTCAAAAGCTTTACTGAAGAAGGTTAATAAATTAGATAGGCAGGAACGGCCCCTCGTGAATCCATGCTGGGTATCATTAATCAAATTATGGTTATCTAGATGGCTTCTAATAATATCAGCTATAATTGACTCTAGTAATTTGCCTACAATTGAGGTCAGGCTTATTGGGCGGTAGTTTGACGGTAGTGACTTGTCCCCTGCTTTAAAAATAGGAATTACATTAGCCATCTTCCACATATCAGACACTACACCTGTTTGAAGAGATAAATTAAAAATGTTAGATATTGGTTCACAGAGTTCCATTTGCATTCCTTAAGAACCCTTGCAAAAAGCTCATCAGGACCCGGCGATTTATTTTGTTTCAGTCGGTCCAGCTGTTTCATAATCATTTCGCTAGTGACTGTGATATTACATAATTTATCTTCTTCTGGGCCTCTGTAAAAATTAATTACTGGGATATTATTAATGTCTTCCTGTGTGAAAACCGAGAGAAATAATTATTAAAAATAGAGCACATATCATTCTCCTTGTCAGTAAGATGCCCAAAGTTATTTTTAAGGGGACCTATCTTATCCTAACTTTTGTTCTATAAACCTGGAAAAAACTTTTTGGGTTAGTTTTTGAATCCCTAGCAACTTTAATTTCATAGTCCCGTTTAGATTTTCTTATTCCCTTTTTAACGTCCCTCTTAATGTCAGTATACTGATTTATAAGATGACCCTCACCTTTTTATGCGCCTATAAATTCCTTTCTTCTGCCCTAAAAGATATTTGAGCCTATTATTCATCCATTTTGGGTCATTTCTACTTGATCTAATTTCTTTATACGGGATAAATGTTCTTTGGGCAGCCTGTATAGTGTTAAGAAAACTGTCATATTGATACCTCTCTTCTTCACCCCAGTCCACCAGGCACATATCCTGAGGCGCACATCAACCAAATAACTGCTGCAGCATACGGCCGCCTGGCAAACCTAAGAACAGCATTCCAACATCTTAATAAGGAGTCATTCAGGAAACTGTACACTGTGTACGTTAGGCCCATATTGGAGTATGCAGCACCAGTTTGGAACCCTCACCTAGCTAAGAATGTAAGGAAATTAGAGAAAGTGAAATGGTTTGCAACAAGACTAGTCCCGGAGCTAAGGGGTATGTCCTACGAGGAGAGGTTAAGGGAAATCGACCTGACGACACTGGAAGACAGGGAGGATATGATAACGACATATAAAATACCGAGAGGAATCGACAAGGTGGACAGAGACAGGATGTTCCAGAGATGGGACACAGCAACAAGGGGTCACAGTTGGAAGTTGAAGACTCCGATGAATCACAGGGATGTTAGAAAGTACTTCTTCAGTCAGAGTTATCAGTGGAATAGTCTGGGAAGTGATGTAGTGGAGGCAGGATCCATACACAGCTTTAAGAAGACGTATGATAAAGCTCATAAGAACATAAGAATGGAGGAACACTGCAGAAGGCCTACTGGCCCATACAAGGCAAGTCCTTATTATCAAAACCACCCCTACCCAAAACTACCCAAGAATTTACTCCCGTACCCACGACACGAATCAAACCCAGTCCCTCCCACTCATATATTTGCCGAATCTCTTTTTAAAGCTACCCAAGGATCTTGCCTCGATCACTCTACTCGGAAGATTGTTCCACGCATCCACAAATCTGTTCGAAAACCAGTATACTTACCTATGTCTTTTCTAAATATAAATTTATCCAACTTAAATCCATTATTTCTGGTTCTTACTTGGTTCGACACCCTCAGTACTTTATTAATATCACCTTTGTTTATGCCCATCATCCACTTATACACCTCGATGATATCTCCCTTCATTCTACGTCTCTCCAGAGAGTGGAGATTCAAGGCTCCAAGTCTATCTTCATACGGGAGATTCCTTATACTACAGTAAATCATTTTAGTCATTCTTCTCTGTATGTTCTCCAATGAGTCTATTTCCATCCTGTATGGAGCGGGAAGTGAAGAGGCGGGGCCAGGAGTTGTGACTCGACCCCTGCAACCACAACTAGGCGAGTACACACACACACACACGCACACATACATATGTGTGTGTGTTTTATATATATATATATATATATATATATATATATATATATATATATATATATATATATATATATATATATATATCGTGCCGAATAGGTAAAACTGGTCAGTTAGCAAGAACTATTTTAAAATTAAGTCCTTTCTAAATTTTTCTCGTACGTTTAAAGATATATTTTTTTTCATTTATGGTAATGTAAAAATTAATAATTTTGTACCAAAAGAACCTTAGAAAACTTACCTAACCTTTTTATAACAAGCGCAATTTAACTTAGCCTAATCCAACTAAATATATTTTAGATAAGTTTACAATAATTTAATAATAAACACAATGAAATATATTTTTTTCGTTAGGTTCAGAATGATTTTTGCGAAATTATTGCATGCACAAATTTTTGCTTGCCTTATTCGGCAAGAAGAGCGTTGCTATTTAAGCCAAAATCTCAAGTTTACCTATTCGGCACGACATGTATATTAAATTTATTTAGAAAATGATCTAAAGATGACGATTCATGTTTGAGATTGGATGGTAGCCAGGCGGCTTGCTCGTAAATTATACAAGACCCAAAACTGCGCTTCACACCTTCATTAATATTTAATGTCCAGCCACAGTATTTGCTATCCCAACCTCGCCAGATGGCAGTTTATTGTAACAATTATAGCTTTTTTATTTGTATTTTTTAAGTTTAATTTTACCTACACAGATGTACTCTAGGCTGGCTTGGCCGACGTTGTTGAATTCTAACCTCCTGGAACAGTAGTTTTAACCCATGGAAGAAACTTGGGATATATTGTGTCTGTATATTAAGGAGAACTTAGTATCATGCAGTCACGAGGCGGACACGAGGATGATACATACTGTCCAGGGCTCACTCGGTGACTGCATAAATATCCTTAGTTTATACCAGGTGTTATTATCCTGACCATTCATCTTTATAATATTAGCTGTGATCTAATCTAGTTAGGCATGGGAACCGGGAAACGTTTCAGTTTCATGCAGGTTCCATCGCTTAGAGGTTGGTCAACAGAAATGCAAGGTACTGCCTTCTTTACACAGACCCTTACAGGATATTATAGTTTTCGTGGTAAGGGCAAATCCAAGCGTGCCTACAGGTACAGTCAGCAGGAGCTGTGTTAGGTTAAGCAAACACTAGGACATATTTATTAGAAAACGTTTCGGATCTGGGACCTTAATCAAGGTCCCAGGACAAACTAGTGTTTGTTCACGTGTCTTTCTAAATCAAATTGTCGGTATCTATTATAAAGGTTTATAACGTGCTAGGCAGCACCCTACACGTGTCAGTGTTACTGAAAGATTCGCTGTCCTAATTTATGATTACTACAACACGGAAATCGCTAAATAAAGGCAGGTGAATTATGGTATCCCAGAAGGGTCGCTAAAGAAGCTTTGCCTTTACCTTCCCTGTCTAGATGGCTTGGGTTGTATGATGCGTGGAGGGTTCATGGGTGACATTGCCACCACCTGGGGGTTGCCTTCTGGCGAATTATCATGTGTGTATAAGCACTAAATTTGCAGGCTGCCGCCTTCAAATTTGCTTACAATAATACCATAGTCTTCTGTTACTTAGTTTTTGTAATTTTTACGGTCGTTTTAGTATAGTTCAGGGGATAAACGTATATATATATATATTTATATACTGTATATATATTTTTTATATACTGTATATATATTTATATATATATACTGTATATATATTTATATATATTAATATAATTTAACTCTTCGGATTTCTTTTATTGCATTTTAATTATCTTAAGTTTTATTAATTATTGCTGCTGAGGCCACATTTTAAGTCGTGACAAACAAAATGAAATCCATATTCTGGTCTATTTTCGAAATTTTGTTCGATGCAGTGTAGGCAGTTGGAAAAAAATGCTCGCTAGAAATCATTTCTAGGTTAATGTTCCAGCACTGATGTGTATGCCATGTTTTCGCTGACCGAATGACGTATTGCGGCCATTCTGAAAAATGGCCGTCACTGGTCGAGAACCAGTGTGTTTACAGTCTTCTTAAATGACCGTATGGTCTATAAACACACATTTACCCAACTGCCTGTTTTTATCACAACACGCACGATCATTTCCCATAAGACCAGAAGACTTGAGAAGCACTGCAACAGGTGTATGGGCCCCTGATAAGACACGTGGACTGAAGAAGCCACTCGTGGCTAAACGTTTCATCTAATAAATGTCCTGAACTGTACTTAAGAGGCGCGTGAGTTTCCCTGTCTCCTAATATTTTTACTCTAAATCTACCTTGTCCATAATTACTATCGTATTTGCTTTGTCAGCTTTCGTAAGGTGAAGTCTAGGATCTTTCCTTAATTCATGGTATAACTTCACAACTGTCCTCAAGATTTGTTAAGTTATACCATGAATTAAGGAAAGATCCTAGACTTCACCTTACGAAAGCAGACAAAGCAAATGCGATAGTAATTATGGACAAGGTAGATTACAGGGGAAAAAATAGCATATTAGAAGACAAGTGACGTTTCCTAAGCTTGAGTGTCTTTGTCTACAAGACTAATGGGTAACTCTTCAATACTTGAATGCATTACATATCATCAGCAATACTGGCCCATGCTAGGCAGGGTCTTCTCGTATTCCACACCTTTCACGTACAATAACTTGAAACGAAGACCAGGGTTTCGAGGGGTGACGGCCATTGATGGAGGAGGGGGTGGAACTAGTAGCAGACTTTTATAATTAGCATTATTAATATACGGATGAGAGCTGGAAGACTAGGTGAGAGGTGAGATGGAAGTAGAGAGAGAGTGGAAAATAGTTTGTATTCAACAAAGTGTAGACAGGAAAGTGGAAGAGGGAATTGTAGAAGGGTGGTGTGGAAGTGAGGTATTAAAATAGTGGGGGGTAGTGAAGCAGTTGCGTGGGGAGAGAAGAGATGAAAGCGGAAATAAAATAGAAAAGATAGATGTGGAAAAGATGGAAGGGGGAAAGGAAGGAATAAAGGCAAAAGTGAGATTTGGTGAGGGTGGAAGAGTGCGGCCCCATAACCTAGTGCTGGAACTGGGGCGACTGGCTGCAACTTTTTCAGGCGTTTTGTATGAGAAGGGTTCATGGAGGGTGGGGAAGATATCCTCTAGTATGTGTGTGTGTTGCCAGAGCACGGGAGTCATCCTGGATTGGTGGTGGGTCCTGTAAAATCTAGGCAATACCATGGAAAGGGACACACACCCTGCGTGGGGAACTTTGTCAATTAAGGATTGCCTTACACTGTATGTGTCTCTCTTCCATCATGTCGGTACTTTATACTATTTCTTTTCACCTCTGCAATACACCAGTGCCTTGACCCAGCAGATAGTACTTTGGGATACCTGCAGATAGACACAGGCACATTTTAAGACATTGGGTCTTTTTGAGCCACTGAAGAATCCACATGTACATATGTCTACACACTGTAGGTATCAACATGTCTGTTCTCCAGCCAAAGTTGTCTACAGGATGGAGGAAAAGACGTGCTCAGAACAAGTTTGTGACAGTTTCGATTTGTATAGCATGTTGTCAAGGTCTGCACTAAAGGGGATAAGAGTTATTAATTATTAAAAATTTTATTAAAAAAAAGTGTAGTTAAGTAGTTTCATATGTCAAGATAGGAGAGATCAGTAGAACCTCAATCTGTTGCAGGTGTCTGTGTAAATATGTGAATTTTATGTACTCTTGTAAATAGTGTTGCCCCCCCTCCCCTCTAGTTATGAATGTGTAACCCTCGCCTATCGGGGGGAGGAGAGTGGACGCTGTTGTGAAAGATGGTGGGGTGGTGGAATAGTCAGAGAAAGTGCATTAGGAAACTGTTTTTGTTGTATAAAACAGCAGGATGGTATTGGTGTCAAGGGCAGACGCTGGTGCTGATCACGCAACTGAGTTTACACGAGTAAGTTTTATATGGCTTTAATTGTATGTTTTGACCTTAATTTCTGATACCCCCAACCTATTCTCCCAAACATTTTAATAGGATTGCACTGATAACCGTCTCATGTTTCTTATGCAAGTTTTTTCTCTTTGAAGGCGATGCACCGAACGGTCGTCCCATCAAAAGTAAGTAAGATTTGTTGTGGTGGCCCCGGGCATGTGTTTGTTTGTACTTGTTTTATCTATTAACCTGTGTTTTTTTGGAGCGGGCTTAGTCTCTTGGCTCCCATCTTTTAAAAGTTAATCAACCAGTGTGTTGCTTCCCCAAATTCCATGAGCTTTGTCGTATTTATAGAAGTCCAGAAGAAACTGTACCAGTTCTGCAAGCAGTGCCACATCAGGTGCTATACCTGATGGATGTTTGCGGGGGTCAGCGCCCCCGCGCCTGGGTCCTGGCCATGCCTCCTGGTGAATTAAGGCCTCATTGACAGCCTGATGATCAAGCAGTCAAGATTTGTTTTACCTCAGACAGCTGTGATAAAAGTGCACTAGAAACTTGCACCAACTATACTAAAGACGTTGGTTGCGTATCTCTGGCTCATTTTAGGGCTTATTTTCCATTTATTTCCTCCCTTATGTTCCCCACTCCTCGTTAACAGCTTGTGTATATCTTTGTGGTAAATACCTCTAGTATTTTGCATGTTTTGGCAATGTTTCCTCTTGCTTTAGTCTTCCATTGTTGAGTGCTTTTATCTTCATGAATTAGGTCCCTCATATCTGACTAATCTTCTGGTACAATGCTTTCCATGCATGTCTCAGGTGCTAATTTCATGCCAGCTCCTGATAAAAAAATTTCCATCCGAGCTGTGGTGACTTAAGTCGGACTAAATGCATTTATCACCAACAGCATGACCAGGAGGCCTGGTCAGAGACCGGGCTGCGGTGGTGGGGATCCCCAGGAGCATCTGCAGGTAAGCTACGGGTAAACTTAGTAGAGGCCATTAGCAGGCCAGGCAGCACGCTCGTGCCCCAGATATTCTTCCCCGAGTCAGTTACACATATTGTAGTGGTGTTTCCGGTACAGAAAGTGCTTCGACACAAGGCGACATGATTTTCTTCATGAATCCAATATTGGCCTACACCATGATTATTTGACCTTGTTTAAATATTTATTTTGCTCATGGACAAGGTCATTAGATGACGTAAGTAAAATTTTTTTTAGAGTTGCAAGGGGAAACTGCTTTCTCTAGGTCCCTCTTCCCTTCTTTACTACCATGTCGTCCTGCATACTGCCTTTACCCTCTAAAATCCCCTTCTGTGCCCTGTCAGGTTTTTCCAATCTTTTTATTTTGTTAATCTTTCCTCCCTCTGTTCACTCACTTTTTTCTTAATCTCTCTCTCTCCCTTATTTTCCTGTTCCACTCGACCGTAGCTTTTAAATCTGCCAACCTGAGTTCCTTGCTACATGGTTTTGGTCCACCCCAAACTCTCACTCTTGCTTTAACTGCCTTCCTCTGCTGTCTTCATACTACCCTCCCTAGTCTCTTCCTACGCTCACCCTCAATCATTAACTTTACTATTTCGCTCTCCAGGTTCTCTCCCCCTACTCTTACTCTAACTGTACTCTCTTGCATTCGACTTGGCAATTTTTTTTGTTTGTCTTTGTATCAACATCCGTGGTCCCAGATTATGCAACATCATAGCAGATATTGTCAGAAACACTGCTGCGACAAGTGTACAAGTCTTCAAGAGGAAACTGGACAAGCATCTCCAGGCTGTGATGGATGTGGGCCAGAGGGCCGCTACCAGTAACACCCTGGTTAACCAGGCAAGTACCAGACAAGCTTGGGCCACGGCCCGGCTCCGTCAGTAGAAAAACTCTCGAATCTTATTAAAGGTCAAAGGTCTTACCTTTTCTTGGGGAGGTCGGGGCGCGATGTAGAAAAACCCTAGAAACAAGTCATAGCTACATCGGTAGTAAAGTTGATACGTCTTAAATGTTTAGTGGAGATAATATCTACGTTAAACATAAATTCTATAAGATCTATCTTAATGTATTATGATTGACGAGGCATTTTCAGACGCAGTTTTTATTGGTACAGTGTTTCGCCGTGTGACTTTATAAAGTATTAGAGAAGATTTAAGAAAATGAAATCACTCATGGCGAAACGTTCCCTCCTAATAAATGTCCTGAACTGTACAAAGTGTCTTTTACCACATGTTGCATCTGCGTTTAATTCTCGTGTGCGCAGCGTCGTAATAGTCCTACAACCAGGATACCTGGCAAAGTCTTTGTGACTTTCCTAGAAAGTTTGCCCGTTGCCCCTTGAAAAGAAACTACCATCCCTAGTCACGTTATTTCCTTGGTCGGGAGCGACCGAGAAAGTTGTGTTGGTTAAGTGTGGTCTTGCGTAAAGCATTGTGGGTCTTGGTGCTGCAGTTCAGCTGCATGTTATCTGCAGCTGGTTTGCTTCTCACGTTGACTACACCAACTTGTAGGTGCAGGTAGGTTCAGGTTAATAGCCCAAGGTAGCCAAACTTTGTCCGGCGTGTGTTGCTGAGGCTTAATAAACACACTTGCTAAAAAGGAACATACAGGGGAAAACACTTGACTTTATATCGGGAGGGTTAATAGCCTGAGAGAGCCCAAGTTAATAGCCCAGGGTAACCCAGTGTAGCCCAAGTTAATAGCCCAGGGTAACCCAAGTTAATAGCCCAGGGTAACCCAAGTTAATAGCCCAGGGTAACCCAGGATATCCCAAGTTAATAGCCCAGGGTAACTCAGGATAGCCCAAGTTAATAGCCCAGGATAGCCCAAGTTAATAGCCCAGGGTAACCCAGGATAGCCAAGTTAATAGCCCAGGGTAACCCAGGATAGCCCAAGTTAATGGGTCAGGGTAACGCAAGTTACCCTGGACCAGGTTAATATCCCAGGATAGACCAAGAAAGCCAAGCACCGAGTCTTATTTTCATTGGGGTCCTTAGGTCTTCTTTCCCAACAAGAGTAGCTTCTAGATATGTGCTTTGTTAGGTGAACAGGGATAGCACATGTGCAATGACCTAACAGTACGTCTCTGTGCTCGGGATTGAACTCAGGTCCTTTCTCTTGTGATCCGAGCAGTATACTCCTCTATACAATACAGCACTTAAAATAACTGCTGCAGCACCAAAAGGCAAGAATATTTAATACTAGTATAAATTGGTGTCTCATCTTAACGGGAGTTGAGTTGTGCCACTGACCAGTGTGTGTTACACTGCGTTCAGATTTAATGGGTTTTAGCCTCTTGATGTCTGTTGTGGCGCAGGCTGCGACGATCTTGTGGTGGTCTGTGGCTCTTGGGATAAAGTTTGTAGTAATCTGGCTTATTCGTGGTGGTTTCATGGTCTATGGCTGGGAGGGGAGGGGGTGTTGTAGTGGCCTTTGGCTGCTGTCTTGGGGTAGGGGGCGGGTGTTGTTGTAATCTGTGGCTGATGTGTGTTGTAGTAATTTATCACTGATGTGCGTAGTAATTTGTGGCTGGTGTGTGTAGGGAGGGCTGTTGTAGCGAATCTGTGGGAGGAAGTTTTTATTAGTGTTCTGTAGCTGATGTGGGAGGAAGGGGAAGGTACAGCAAGTTGTTCTGTGGCTGCTGTGAGAAGAGGATTCAGAAAGCTGTTCTGTGGCTGCTGTGAGAAGAGGGTATAGAATTGTTGATCTGTGGTTGCTGTGAAAAGGGGAGGATAGTTTTTATGTGGTTGCTGTGGGAAGGGGAGGGTACAGCAAGCTCAAGAGGCCTGATAACGCACTAAAGCTATGTTAACAATAAGGGTTTTACATTTACAGTCTTATCAGCGGAAGGACGTACAATGAGGAATGATGTAGATTGCAGAAAGAGGGTGGGAGGAGGGAGAGTTAAAGGCATGTGGGAGCCTTAATTGTTGACATAATTTAGTACTGGTGTTAGTTTAGATGCTGTTGGTTGTACATATTATATAAGCGCCAATCTTCATGCTTTTGCTTCAGACTCTTCACCAGCTCATCTTTTGTATATAATATAGTATTACTGTCTTCCAATTATGTCCTTGAATTTGTATTGATAAAGCCACTGGCTGGCGAGACGTCTACATAAATACAACCAGATGTTCCACACGTCTAACTCTTCATGCAGTTGTTGGTTATAGATTGGGATGGGTGCTGAATTTAACGTGTGGGATATTTACTACTCTCATTGACATGGTAAAACATTTAAACTATTATTAGAATCTCTCAGAGCACTTCAGATGTCTCTGGAACACAGGTAGGAGAGAAGATATTAAAAAACAGTTCTCGAGTACTTTGATGCGTCGTGTAAGTATTACCGTATCTAATTTATCTACGCGTGGTTTTATATTCTAGTGATAATGGGAGTACTCGGTGTTTAAATGTATTTTAACATTACAACAGGGGCAGACATTATCTTTTTTTTTTTTCAATTTTTTTTTCTATACGATTCACTACACATGGGTGCACTTACGTACGTGTATGTTTGTATGTATAAACAATTTCCAGGAACTGTCCACCATTTCCGGGAACTGTCCAAAATTTCCAGGAACTGTCCAAAATTTCCAGGATCTGTCCATTTCGAGGAACTGTCCAAAATTTCCTCAGTACTACAGGAAACCCGAAATAGTGCATGTAAAAAAATATAAATACAGAAGATAGTTTTCATAAAATATCAACCTGAGACGCTTAAAGAAGATTAAAAAAAAAATCCTTATAGGAGAAAAAATCTTCTTAGTAAATGGAACTTCAAAAGAACATTACATATGAATATTTTAGTTTCTGCTCGCGGTAATATTTGATGGAAAACATTTTAGAAATAAGAATTAAAGATATTGAAAAAACCCTGAATATGTATTTTTTTCGCTGTTAAATCTCTCGTTTACAAGTAGTACCACACTTGCACCGACGTGTTTATTTCCTGGTGAGCACTAAGCCCTTAGGGATCATACTGCACCTTTTGTAATGAGATTTAGAGGTATTGTCCCGACAGACACTATATGCACTATGAGTAGCTTTCAGCTATTTTGCATGACTTATCTACTTCAGTCATGCAGAATACCCAGAACTTGCGTGGACAGGTACAGGTAGGTTCACCAGACGGGTCCTGGCCAGAGTTTTCCATGTGGGGTGACCCGGCATTCTACGTGGAGTTGGCTTCTCGTAGTTCCCATAAACTGACAGATAATGAATGCTAATTGACGCAGATTTTCTACCCAAGGTTCATTCTACGAATTTTATGTAAACAACCATAAATAACAAAAAGGAACATTACCGTGACTGGAACAGTACCGTGACTGGAACAGTACCGTGACTGGAACAGTACCGTGACTGGAACAGTACCGTGACTGGAACAGTACCGTGACTGGAACAGTACCGTGACTGGAACAATACCGTGACTGGAACAATACACAACTAACCCGCACCATCTCTGCACTGGGCCTCATTTTTCGAAATGCTATATATTACTGCTGAATAATGCGCATCTTTAGAGGGTGGACCACTAAGCCGATGGAAGGCCTTTGTGACCGAGCGGGTCATCGTGTAACAAGACCACGTCAGGAGAAAGTTCCTCTCGTATTCTTTCCCTTCCCAGTGAAGCGAGGTCAGCAGATGGTTAAGACGTGCATGACCTCGCTCCTACTGATAACCCAGGGTCACTGAAGACGAGAGGGCAGACGTGGTCCATGGGCTCACGAGAAATACAATTTTTGAGAGGAATTTTGTTTAGACGTTTCGCCTGTGGCGATACGTCTCCAAATTTCCTCTCTGGAATTCTTTCTACACTGGTTGACTTTGCGCCATTTGTCTCCATATTTTTGGCTCAATCGGCAAACCACTTGGCTTATTAAGGTTAGGTAAGGTTTGTCAGGAAACAGGACAAGTGTCTCCTGATGCGAGTCTGGGTCATATGATGACCCACAACTGAAGCTTTTGGTCATCTGACCGAGGCCTTCCACTGGCTTACCCCTCCACCCCTTTAAAAATTATGTTCGTGATTATAGCCATTACTTAACGGTTTTGTCTTATTAAAGGCGTATATGTCTTATTGGCAGATAGTCACAAACACAAATCAGTAAATCATTTACAATAAAGTATTTGAATACCGTTCTAGAGTGAAGATTACAACGTGGCTACTCATGACTTCTCACGGGAGGAATAGGATTGGAATCCATGACAAGCCAGTCATAAAACTAACAAACCAGAGCTTTAACGGTGTTCTCTATGGTGTTCGCTACCACCGCCACTGTTAAAAAGGAACTGCGTAATATTTTAGGAGCAGTTTGAGACATAGAAAACAGGTTCCATAGGCTGACAATGCCTATTAGGAACTACTGTGTTGGCTACGGGATGCTAAATAACTAAATAACATGCCTGAATAGCAATACAAAGAATTTGCTTTCACTCCTGTTATCTTAAGTTTGACAAACTGATTGGAAGAAAGCCACGACCATTCTCATAAAGAACAAAAAGGCGCAACACCGTGACTGGAACAATACACAAATAACCCACACCACATTGGAGAGAGTTTACGACGACGTTTCGGTCCAACTTGGTTAGTAGTGACTTAAAAAGTCACTCTAACACAAAAGAGTGGGATAGCGTGCGTGCGTGTGTACTCGCCTAGTTGTACACACCTAGTTGTGGTTGCAGGGGTCGAGTCATAGCTCCTGGCCCCGCCTCTTCACTGGCCGCTACTGGGTCACGCTCCCTCCGCCATGAGCTTTATCATACCTCTCCTTAAAGCTATGTATGGAACCTGTCTCCACTACATCGCTTCCCAAGCTATTCCACTTCCCGACCACTCTATGACTGAAGAAATACTTCCTAACATCCCTGTGATTCATTTGAGTCTTCAACTTCCAACTGTGTCCCCTTGTTGCTGTGTACCATCTCTGGAACATTCTGTCTCTGTCCACCTTGTCAATTCCTCTCAGTATCTTATATGTCGTTATCATGTCCCCCCTATCTCTCCTGTCCTCCAGTGTCGTCAGGTCGATTTCCCTTAACCTCTCCTCGTAGGACATACCCCTTAGCTCCGGGACTAGTCTTGTTGCAAACCTTTGCACTTTCTCTAGCTTCTTTACGTGCTTGGCTAGATGTGGGTTCCAAACTGGTGCTGCATACTCCAGTATGGGCCTAACGTACACAGTGTACAGGGTCCTGAACGATTCTTTATTAAGATGTCGGAATGCTGTTCTTAGGTTTGCTAGGCGCCCGTATGCTGCAGCAGTTATTTGGTTGATGTGCGCCTCAGGAGATGTTCCTGGTGTTATACTCACCTCAAGATCTTTTTCCTTGATTGAGGTTTGTAGTCTCTGGCCCCCTAGACTGTACACCGTCTGCGGTCTTCTTTGCCCTTCCCCAATCTTCATGACTTTGCACTTGGTGGGGTTGAACTCCAGGAGCCAATTGCTGGACCAGGCTTGCAGCCTGTCCAGATCCCTTTGTAGTTCTGCCTGGTCCTCGTCCGATTGGATTCTTCTCATCAACTTCACATCATCTGCAAACAGGGACACTTCAGAGTCTATTCCTTCCGTTATGTCGTTCACAAATACCAGAAACAGCACCGGTAACAGTACCGACCCCTGTGGAACCCCACTTGTCACCGGCGCCCACTCTGACACCTCGCCACGTACCATGACTCGCTGCTGTCTTCCTGACAGGTATTCCCTGATCCATTGTAGTGCCTTCCCTGTTACTCCTGCCTGGTCCTCCAGCTTCTGCACTAATCTCTTGTGTGGAACTGTCAAACGCCTTCTTACAGTCCAGGAATATGCAATCTACCCACCCCTCTCTCTCTTGTCTTTACTGTCGTAAAACTCCAGTAGGTTTGTGACACAGGATTTCCCGTCCCTGAAACCGTGTTGGCCGTCGTTGATAAGCTCATTCCTTTCTAGGTGCTCCACCACTCTTCTTCTGATAATCTTCTCCATGACCTTGCATACTATACATGTCAGTGACACTGGTCTGTAGTTTAGTGCTACGTTCCTGTCTCCTTTTTTAAAAATTGGAACTACATTTGCTGTCTTCCATACCTCAGGTAGTTGCCCTGTTTCGATAGATGTGTTGAATATTGTTGTTAATGGTACACACAGCTCCTCTGCTCCCTCTCTCAGGACCCATGGAGAAGAGTGAGAGTGAGAGAGAGTGAGAGAGAGTGAGAGAGTGGAGAGAGAGTGAGAGAGAGTGAGAGAGAGTGAGAGGAGGAGAGAGAGTGAGAGAGAGTGAGAGAGGAGGAGAGAGAGTGAGAGAGAGTGAGAGAGAGTGAGAGAGTGAGAGAGAGTGAGAGAGAGTGAGAGAGTGAGAGGGAGGAGTGAGAGAGTGAGAGAGAGGAGGAGAGTGAGTGAGAGTGAGTGAGAGTGAGTGAGAGTGAGAGAGAGTGAGAGGAGTGAGAGTGAGGAGAGTGAGTGAGAGAGAGGGGAGAGAGTGAGAGGAGTGAGAGAGGAGAGGAGTGGAGAGTGGAGGTGTGGAGAGTGAGTGAGAGTGTAGAGTGAGTGGAGAGTGTGTGAGAGTGAGGTGAGAGTGAGTGGAGAGTGGAGAGTGAGTGGAGTGAGAGAGAAGTAGTGAGAGGAGATGTAGTGAGAGTGGTGAGTGAGGAGTGAGTGAGTAGTGGATGAGAGAGTGAGAGTGAAGTGGAAAGGGAGTGAGTGAGAGAGAGTGGAGTGAGAGAGTGAGAGTGAGAGTGAGAGTGAGAGTGAGAGTGGGTGAGAGGGTGAGAGTGTGAGTGGAGTGAGGAGTGGAGTGAGAGGAGGGAGAGGTGAGGGAGTGGAGGAGAGTGGAGTGGAGAGTGGAGTGAGAGGAGATGGAGGAGTGAGAGTGGAGATGGGAGAGTGAGTGAGAGGGATGAGAGTGAGAGGTGGAGGAGAGTGAGGTGGAGAGTGGAGTGAGAGTGAGGAAGGAGTGAGAGTGAGTGAGAGGAGAGTGGAGTGAGAGTGGAGTGAGTGAGTGAGGAGAGTGAGAGGAGAGTGAGAGGAGGAGATGAGAGTGAGAGAGTGAGGAGAGGAGTGAGGAGAGTGAGAGTGGAGAGAGAGTGAGGAGGAGAGGAGAGAGTGAGTGAGAGAGTGAGTGAGAGTGAGAGAGGAGTGAGAGTGAGGAGATGAGTGAGAGGAGTGAGAGTGAGGTAGAGAGTGAGTGAGAGTAGAGTGAGAGGTGAGGGGAGGTGAGGAGAGTGAGTGAGAGTGAGTGAGAGTGGAGTGAGAGTGAGTGAGTGAGAGTGAGTGAGAGTGTAGAGGAGTGTGAGAGTGAGAGTGAGAGTGAGAGGAGGTGAGAGGAGTGTGAGAGTGAGTGAGGTGAGAGTGAGAGTGAGAGTGAGGTGAGAGGAGAGTGAGTGAGATGGAGAGAGAGTGGAGTGAGAGTGAGATGAGAGTGAGAGAGAGTGAGAGAGAGTGAGAGAGTGGTGAGAGTGAGAGAGAGTGAGAGTGGAGAGTGGAGAGAGAGTGAGAGTGAGAGTGAGTGAGAGTGAGAGTGGAGAGTGAGAGTGTGAGAGGGAGAGGTGAGAGTGAGAGTGAGAGTGAGATGGGGGGAGTGAGAGTGTGAGGGGAGAGTGTAGAGTGGAGTGAGAGTGTGAGTGGAGGTAGGTGAGAGTGAGAGAGTGAGTGGAGGTGAGATGAGAGTGTGAGATGTGAGGTGAGAGTGAGAGTGTGAGTGGTTGAGAGTGTGAGAGGTGAGAGTGAGATGTAGGTGAGAGTGAGAGTGTGAGAGTTGAGAGTGTAGATGATGAGAGGTGAGAGGAAGTGAAGGAGAGTGTGTGAGTGTGAGTGTGAGATGAAGTGTGAGAGAGATGTATAGGTGTGAGAGTGAAGGAGAGTGGAGAGAGATGAGATGGAGTGTGTGTGAGTGAGTGAGTGAGTGTGTGGGGGTGGGTGGGTGGCCGATTAGGTAAAACTTGCTCTTCTTACCATATAAGACAAGCGAAAATTTGTGTATGTAATAATTTCGCCAAAATCATTCTGAACCTAACGAAAAAAATATTTCATTGTTTGTTTATTATTAAATTATTGTAAACGTATCTATAAAATATATTTATTTGGGTTAGGCTAAATTAAATTGAGCTTGTTATAATAAGGTTAGGTAAGTTTTCAAAGTTTCTCTGGTACAAAATTAAAATTTTTACAATAACATAAATGAAAAAATATATTTTTAAACGTATAAGAGAAATTTTTAGAAAGGACTTAATTTTAAATGTTATTGCTAATTGACCAATTTTACCTAATCGGCACGACATTATATATATATATATATATATATATATATATATATATATATATATATATATATATATATATATATATATATATATATATATATATATATATATATATATATATATATATATATTATTTGCATGCATGCGGGACAGGGACGGGAATAAGAGAGCTAGAAGAGGAAGTAGTGGTAAAGTAGTAATAGGCAAGGTAGGTAGTGGAAGTAGTAGTAGTAGAAAAAATAGTACTAATAGTAAAAACTAATTTCACGTCTTACACAAGGTGGGAAACATTTACCCTTTAGCTCCTGAGATCAAACTGCAGCCCTAATTATTTTTGAACATTCTCTACGTCAGCTACGCTGCCACTCATTCTCGCACCCTCGTACCCCCATTCCCTCCGTTTTCCCTTGTGTCATTTTTGCCATATTCTCCCGCAGAAGCGGCCTCCATTTCTCCCCTGCGGCCGAACAAGAGTCAGGAGTGCTGAAGACAATAGTGGAATCGATGTAACGTTGTGGGCGACGCTTCCTGTGACGGGCACGTCGCTTGGCTCCCACCCGTGGCACACTTCCCCTTTACTGCTTTTACTCTCCTTATTCCTCTGCTACCTTGCCTCATCTTTATTATATCAGATGTCATACTCATTTTCTACTTTACTCACTCATGTCTTCTCGTATCCTCAAAGGGCAAGGGGGTCCTGAGGAACAGAAGCTGCCGTAGTCCCTTTCCTCGTATCAAACCATATATCATTATCGTGATTATGACTACATGAATTGTTTGTTTAATACGACTAATTGACTTTTTTAGTAACCTTCCTCTGATTGTGATGATATCTGTATGACAGCAGATTCTTCAGAACTCTCTAGTTCGTAATAATAGCAACAAATTAAGATGTTGTACTGTACCCTCAGTTAAACTGCTTTAGAAGTATATGGCTCCAGTCACCTTCACTCCTCCAACACGCGAACTAGGTAGTGACACCAATCTTGCTCAGTTTGGTGTCTCCTCGCTCTCATAACCCGAAGAAGAGTTGAACACTGCTTTAAGGCACTTCGTGACATTTGGCAGAGCAAGAGTGATGGAGGGATGACGGGCTGTCGCACCCTACCTGGCTGATAGATAAGATTGTATTTTTTTTTTTTTGTATACCTCGGATATTTGTTTCGTTTGACCTTTGGTGCTATTCCGTTTTAAATTTGTTTTTCTTAATATTTGGATATTAGTTTGCTTTGCTAGTTCTTTTTATATAAATTGTGCTTTATTTACTGTGTTCTTGATTTAAATCTATCGCATCCACCATAGCGGATGTTGCCAAGATCATTTTTTCTTTATCAAGGTTTTTGAATCCTGTTCGCCATCTGCCTCGGCTTCGATTTCTCCAACCCAGCTTGCAGTGGTCACTCAGGTCCTAGTACATCGTGGTTGCCAGTCCTTCATAGCAAGCTACATTAAATCCTTCAGTTCCAGGCCTAAACTTTCAAATTAGGTCCAGTTTCACTGGTCAGCCTATTGCTAGTTTTCTTTCACATACTGGCTCAAAAAAAATCATTGTTGGTGCCTGTTTTGTAGAGTCCTTCATGGTTTCATTACCCTGTTTTCAAAGTACCTTAAAATCAATAAGATTAATTTGGTTCTCCTTATTCTCTGCCCCTGTTTCCGATATATACAATGTGCGCATTCGAGCATGCTTGCGGATTCTCAAGATTTATACTCGCCAACAAAGGTTTACTTCGTCGACTGGCACTGCTGGTTTCTGACTTCTGATCTGTCTTGTTTTTAGTTTTCACGTGTGCCTTTATTTTTCCCCCCAAGTTTCTGAGTCCTAGGTGTTCACAGTGCAGTGCCATGCTACTCTTGCTGCTCAGTCCCAATTGAGTAAATCACTCGTGGAGTGTACTTGATCTGGCACAATATTATCAGGTCAACCTGTGGCGCAAGCTCCAGTAGCGGCTCTCCTATCTCTACACGCGGTTCCTCGGTCCCCGGGTAATGACCAGGCGGATGCTGTGACAATGGCTGCTGCTATGTAATGTACTTGTTAACAGCCTTTTGCTTCAGTTACTTTGGTTAAGGTAGGGATTAGTGGGAGGAGGATAGAGCTTCCACTAGTGGGCTTAGTATATCGTGATTTTCTGGGCCACTTTCGTCGACATTTCTTCTGAAGTGGCAGGTTCGGTGTTCCTTAGTGCCACTGACCATGAAGCATATTTTAATTGATTGCTTATGTGTTGGGGCTTTTCGGTTATGGCAGATTTTTGTGATCGCGGTGACTTTCAGGGAACTTGTCATTTTAAGGGATAATTTTCGTAACGCTTTAGATTTTTGAGATGCAGGATATTTTAACTTTTCCTTCTTAACTGTGTTAATAGCTTTATATTGCGAGCTGATGTTTTAGCATGAAAGGAAAATATGTAAGACATTTCTAAATTGTGTATCTTGTAACGCTCTGAATGATAGCTTTGGTGAAGACTTTTTGTAACATTTAAGTCGTTAGATTTTTTTTTTTTAGCTTCTATTCACATCGACGATTTTTTTTTTACTTTTTATAAATAACATTTGAGCCAGTTTTTTTCAGAGGGTCATTTTTTTGTGGACCAGACCAAATAGATTAAATTTCTCTGTTTCAGCTGAGGATGATTTTCGAAGTTTATCTATATTTCTTTAACTATGTACTTGAGGTGGTGGTTGTGGTGGTTGGTGGTGGTGGTGGTTGGTGGTGGTGGTGGTTGGTGGTTGGCGTGACACGGTAATGTGGTGTGTCAGCATCCTGCTCTCGGGTAACATAATCTTGCTCCCACAATATTGTTCTGCAGCCACCACGCCTTCCCCAGCATCCTCACCCCTCTTCCCCCTTCTCCAGCATCCTCACCCCTCTTCCCCCTTCTCCAACATCCTCACCCTTCCCCTTCTCCAGCATCCTCACCCCTCTTCCCCCTTCTCCAGCATCCTCACCCCTCTTCCCCCTTCTCCAACATCCTCACCCCTCTTCCCCCTTCTCCAACATCCTCACCCCTCTTCCCCCTTCTCCAGCATCCTCACCCCTCTTCCCCTTTCTCCAACATCCTCATCCCTCTTCCCATTCTTCCCCATCATCTTCACCCCTCTTCCCCTTCTTCCCCAGCATCCTCACCCCTCTTCCCCAGCATCCTCACCCCTCTCCCCCTGCACTCTTGCACTCCTGGTCACGTGTAGCTTTGAGCAAACTTTCCTATTCATGTTAAAAAAGTTAGCTATGGAGAAGGCACATGGCGTTCAGCTTCCCTGAGAGTATATTTCAGTTCCGTGGTCTGTGCATCAGTGCTGAAGTGGCTCTTTCAAGTTAAGGGGTACGTCAAGTCCCCTGTTTTGTAATGCTATTTTTCTCCCTATAATTTATCTTGTCCAAAATTACTATCGCATTTGCTTTGTCTGCTTTCGTAAGGTGAAGTCTACGATCTTTCCTTAATTCATGGTATAACTTAACAAATCTTTTTGGACAATTGTGTTGCAGAGGTCTGAGCTTAGCTCATACCTCTGCAATTAACAAGGAATAGAAAGGTACAATATCGTGACTGGATAATACACACACAACCCGCACGAGAGAGAGAGAGAAAAGGGGGAGAGGGAGGAGGGGAGGAGGGAGGAGAAGGGATGGAGGGAGGGAGGAGAGAGGATGGAGGGAGGAGGAGAGGGGATGGAGGGAGGGAGGAGAGGGATGGAGGGAGGGAGGAGAGGGATGGAGGGAGGGAGGAGGAGGAGAGGAGAGAGGGAGGAGAGGGAGGGAGGGAGGGAGGGGAGGGAGGAGAGGAGAGGAGAGGAGAGGGAGGGAGGGAGGAGAGGGAGGGAGGGAGGGAGGAGGGAGGGAGGGAGGGAGGGAGGGAGGGAGGGAGGGAGGGAGAAGAGAGAGGAGGAGAAGATGAGGAGAGAGAGAGAGAGGGGGAGGGAGGGAGATAGATAGAGAGAGAGAGAGAGAGGGGAGGGAGGGTGCATGGAAAGTACTTGAGGGCCTGGTCCCAAATCTGCACACTGCCATAACAACATACTTGAGTGAGAGATATGGGAGAAAGTGTAAAATAAACCCAGTGAGGAGCAGGGGTGCGGTGGGAACAATACGGGAGCACTGTATCAACATCCGGGGTCCCAGACTATTCAACATCTTACCAGAAGGTTTCAGAAACACGGCTGGAACCAGTGTAGAAGCCAGGTGCCAGATTAACCAGGCTGTGATGGATATGTGAAGCAGCGGGCCTCCAGCAGCAACAGCCTGGTTGACCAGGCAAGCACGGCCCATGGCCTGGCTCCGAGAGTAGTTACTCTCGAAACTCTTCAAAGGTAAGGTAAAGGTATATATTCATCAGAGCCTTGTTGATCTGGTAGGGTCGAGTCGTGCGAGGAAAGAGGAACAGTCCGGTGGGTTTATCCTCTATTTTGGGATCATACACAAATAACCCGCACATAGAAACAAACTTGTGACTACGTTTCGGTCTGACTTAGACTTATCTAGTCACACACACGCACGCACGCACGCGCGGGGGAGGGAGGCCGGGAGGCCGGCCTGCCCGTATGAAGGTGGCACATGATATATACTACCCAAGTATTGTACAACTGACATCCCTAATAATAATAATTAATAATTGTAATATATGCTCAGTAACCCGCATGGGGACAAACTCTGAAGATTAATTCATGTGTATCCGCATCTTGAGAATGTCTGCACGTCGGTTGTTATACAGCATTGACACTTTAGTTATCCATAATGATATATAATGTCTATAATAAAATATAATGATTATACTCGAGTAGTGCGAGGGAGTGTGTTGCCAAAGTTATCAAGACCTACTCTCAGGCTTTCAGAGTTCGTATGTAAACAGACCACGGTACGGGCGGGGGTTGAACCCATGGCGAGCGAGTCTAAACTCTGGCATGGAGTTTGGTTTGCAGTCGTGTCATTACGATTTCGTGAGCCAAGTTGTGTGTAATCAGTGTGAAAACCCCACGTGTAGGACAAACGCCAGGGAGAGGAGAGTGGGGGGTTTACCTGGAGAAGGTTTCGGGGGTCAACGCCCCCGCGGCTCGGTCTGAGACCAGGCCTCGTGGTGAATCAGGGTCTGGTCAGCCAGGCTGTTACTGCTGGCCGCAGTGTAGAGAGAATATGCAGGACAAGGTTTTACTGGGAACAAAGTTTGTTTCTAAAGTCAAACAAATATACCTGAGCTGTTTACAGAAGGATTTAAGGGATTTTAGAACGCTCTGGCTCGCATAGTTCTCCGGGTGCAGGAGAATAAATGGATAAACTCGCCTTTAATGATGGTAAATGTAAATAAATGGTTTACGTAGCTGACACGTTGATAAATGTGAGATTTTTGCGAATATTTATTCTGGAAACGTTTCGCCACACAGTGGCTTCTTCAGTCCGGTGCAGAAAAGAGTGGAATAAGAGCAAGAGTTTGAGGTAATCAGTCCCTCAGCCTTGAGTCTGTGTGTTCATTCTGTCAGTCTCTTAAGAGCTTGATGGACTGAACACATAGACTCAACGCTGAGGGACTGACTACCTCAAACTACTACTCTCATTCCACCTTTTTCCTGCATTGGACTGAAGAAGCCACTGGCTGGCGAAACGTTTCCGGAATAAAGATACCGAAATGTCGCAAAAATGTCTCATTTATCAACATGTTAAACGTAGTTTTGTGTTGTCCCAGACGTATGGGTTCTTGCAGAAACGAATTAACAGGTACATTGTCCATTAGAATAAAGCCAGAGAGGCTCCCAACGTTTTGTATATTCCGTAGCCCTGGGCAGTGTTTGATCAATGTCTCGTTCCCTACAAAAGTAATATCACTTTTGAAGACGAGTAAGTTAAGTTTCTAATTTTTCAATCGCAAATTTAACCAAATACAGTACTGCCGGTGAACAAATTGAACTCAAAAAATGAACTTTGAAATACCTTGCGGGGGGGGGGGTGCACCCTCGGTTGGGTAACTGCAATAAAGTGTCCAAAAACTAAAAGAAAGGAACGCTATCAATAAACTAAAGGGAAGTCTGTCTTAGAGGAAGACTAGACTGCGAGTCTTGGTAGTTCAGCTTGCTTGAGTCTTGTATTAAAGTGGATAAAGACATTGTCATAACTCACATTACTTACACGCGCGCACGCACACGCACGCACGCGCACTGGTATACACATCCATACACGTCAATCAGTGAAGTTTCTTACAACGGTTACAAATAATAAATGGAAAGTCAGTGTTGATGCAGAACTGACTAGACGTCGCCCATCTTGTGAGTGTTTATTCACTTTGTATATACCAGATCGTTGATCTTCTCCACGATGACATCATAACGATTCTGCTCCACTTTTTTAATAACCATTGATAAATATTTACCCATTAGGGTCTGATAAAAGACCTTTTGTATTTCCTGTGTTCCTAATTCCTCTGTTGCTCACAGGCTGGGTATTGCACACAGGCGATACTGTAACGGGTGTTACAGTATCACCTGTATTTTTTTTTCCAGTGGCCGTTTCCTCTCCTAATGTAAGAGCGAAGCAAAGAATAATATTCAGTCGGTGGCTCAGTGAAAGTACAAGGACGTCTCAGTTCATATACTTTATCGTAATAAATATGCATTGTACCAAGCAGTAGAGGACGCGGACTGTGCTGGTAATAGGAGACGCCTTATTGAACGTTCGTCAGTAGCTGGGATTGTTGATGGGAAGTGCGGGAGGGGATGGAATGCTCTGTGGTAATATTGCTTTAGCGCGCTGTGAGTAATGCGGGAGTGTGGCGAGAGGTGTTGCTACTGCCAAAAGCAACTCAAAACGTTGATTTAAGAGCCCACGATGAACCATCTCAAAGTATCGTTATATTAACACTACTAAAAAAAAAATATATATATATATATTCACTGCTAACGCCTGTGAATAGTCGTGCGAGACTAAAGCCTGGCAACATTACTATTCATCTGTTTCATGAACACGTACGATGGTAGGTAAAGCTTAAATATTTATCCTTGTTTTCCTTTGTTTTAATAGTTAATACTTGTGCAGTATTTAGTTTATAATTGAGGCGGCTTTGTGTGAGACCGGTCCGTGGGAAGGGGCGGTGGGGGGAGCAGTGCTCTCCGGAACCATTAACATTTTTCGCTGGTATTCTCATCATGGTGTGTTCTGTGCAATGCTTGCTGCAAGCTTGGGGAAGCAAGTGTGCTGGAGGCGGGTTGAGAGCGAGCTTGCTTGCTAGCTGTTAAGAGCGATCACTCATGCTATTGCCACGGAGGGTATAGTAAGTGCCCTTGTTGAGGTGTGGGCACCCGGGCTTCACCCACTCGCTACTAAAAGGTTTAGTTTCTATCCGGACAGACTAGCAGGGGCGTGAGGATGTGCGTGGAGGGTGGGGTAGGGGTAGCTGCGGTGTTTCAGGGAGCACAGTGCTTGCTTGCATGATGGCTGCCGAGTGAACCGGTTCACGGCTGTACGGAGTCAGATTTTTTTTTTTTTTTATTTGACAAAATTGGATACGTCAACAATGTGCTGCTTCCCTATTTTACGACTCGTACAGTGAGAACAAAACCTATGTTCCACCTGTCATATTCCATCAAACGGAAGTCACATGCATAGTGTTAATCTGAGCCTTAGCTAGGAGACAAACTAGTCACAAGTCGGACCGAAACGTCGTCATAAGGTGTTTTTTTTCCCTACGTACGGGTTATTTGTGTATTATATTAATTAAAGATTCAGTAGCTACGGGAGCTTGAAGGGTTTCCTTCCAGCAGAACTGAGTTACTATTTCTTAAGAATTACCATGTGTTGAGATAGCTGTCCATACACACAGTAAATGGAATTCATGCGTATGAAAGATAAGTAAGGAGGGGGGGGGGTTGTGGTGGAGTGTAGGATGACTAGAGTTGTATCACCAAGACAATAGTAGCAGTAGATGTACTACCAGGACACTAATAGCAGTAGATGTACTAGATATACTACTATTGTCGAGTCTCAACTTGATAATTGTCTGACCCGGACCAAAACGTTGCCATAAGGGTATCTTCTTAATGCGTCTTTTTTTTTTTTACGTGTGAATTGTTCCAATTGTAAGTTTATTATTGAGGGGAAGTATTTATGACCCAGCGTTGACTTCTTCATGAATAAAGTGTACTCACCTAGTTGAACTCACCTAGTTGTGGTTGCAGGGGTCGAGTCATAGCTCCTGGCCCCGCCTCTTCACTGGCCGCTACTGGGTCACTCTCCCTGCGCCATGAGCTTTATCATACCTCTTCTTAAAGCTATGAATGGATCCTACCTTCACTACATCGCTTCTCAGACTATTCCACTTCCTGACCACTCTGTGACTGAAGAAATACTTCCTAACTTCCCTGTGATTCATCTGAGTCTTCAACTTCCAACTGTGTCCCCTTGTTGCGGTGTCCCATCTCTGGAACATTGTCTGTCCACCTTGTCAATTCCCCTCAGTATTTTATATGTTATCATGTCCCCCCTATCTCTCCTGCCCTCCAGTGTCGTCAGGTCGATTTCCCTTAACACCTCCTCGTAGGACATACCCCTTAGCTCCGGGACTAGTCTTGTTGCAAACCTTTGCACTTTCTGTAGTTTCTTTACGTGCTTGGCTAGGTGTGGGTTCCAAACTGGTGCTGCATACTCCAGTATGGACCTAACGTACACAGTGTACAGGGTCCTGAACGATTCCTTATTAAGATGTCGGAATGCTGTTCTTAGGTTTGCTAGGCGCCCGTATGCTGCAGCAGTTATTTGTGTTATACTCCCCCCAAGATCTTTTTCCTTGCTTGATGTTTGTAGTCTCTGGCCCCCTAGACTGTACTCCGTCTGCGGTCTTCTTTGCCCTTCCCCAATCTTCATGACTTTGCACTTGGTGGGGTTGAACTCCATTAGCCAATTTCTGGACCAGGCTTGCAGCCTGTCCAGATCCCTTTGTAGTTCTGCCTGGTCCTCGTCCGATTGAATTCTTCTCATCAACTTCACATCATCTGCAAACAGCACCGGTCCTAGGACTGACCCCTGTGGAACCCCACTCGTCACCGGCGCCCACTCTGACACCTCGCCACGTACCATGACTCGCTGCTGTCTTCCTGACAGGTATTCCCTGATCCATTGTAGTGCTTTCCCTGTTATCCCTGCCTGGTCCTCCAGCTTCTGCACTAATCTCTTGTGTGGAACTGTGTCAAACGCCTTCTTACAGTCCAAGAAAATGCACTCTACCCACCCCTCTCTCTCATGTCTTACTGCTCCATTAGCTTTATCATACCTCGTCTTAAAGCTATGTATGGTTCCTGCCTCCACTACATCACTTGCTAGACTGTTCCACTTCCTGACTACTCTATAGCTGAAGAAATACTTACTAACATCCCTTTGACTCGTCTGAGTCTTCAACTTCAAATTGTGACCCCTTGTTACTGTCCCCCCTCTCTGGAACATCCTGTCTCGTATCCACCCTGCGTATCCACGCAGCTCTGTGTGTGTGTGTGTGTGTGTGTGTGTGTGTGTGTGTGTTTGTGTGTGTGTGTGTGGAGGGACACTATTCATTACTGACCTGGCTACCTGCTGAATAATTCATGTGATAAAGATAGTGTTTGCCTTTGTTATTGGTGCAGATAGTGTTTGCATGACTAAGTATAAGGTGAATTACCCCCACACACCCCTAAGCTCAAGTCGGCAACCAATCTGAAGGGTTACGCAGCTTTTGTTGCATTGCTTTCTGCTCTTAAATGCTCTGGTGATACCGACAAAATGTGGGAAAAATACACTTGTGTACGCTTCAGGACATTTATTAAAAGAAACGTTTCGCCTTGAGTGCCTTCACTCCTAATACAGAGAGAAATAAGAAATGTCCTGAACTCTACACGTCTTTTTGTTCACTGCTTGTTGCTAGCACCAACAGTTTGGTGGATGGCGTGGTGAGTCAGGTGGTCTGATCTGTGATCGGTCTGCGGCGAGCAATGTCTCCTCAAAGCAGACTACAGGCAGACACGGTAACGGTGTGGGTCACGCAGGCACGGTAACAGTGTGGTTCACGCAGGCACGGTCACGGTGTGGTTCACGCACGGTCACGGTGTGGTTCACGCACGGTCACGGTGTGGTTCACGCACGGTCACGGTGTGGTTCACGCACGGTCACGGTGTGGTTCACGCACGGTCACGGTGTGGTTCACGCACGGTCACGGTGTGGTTCACGCACGGTCACGGTGTGGTTCACGCACTGGTTCACGTACGGTGTGGTTCACGCACGGTCACGGTGTGGTTCACGCACGGTCACGGTGTGGTTCACGCACGGTCACGGTGGTTTTTCCGCACGGTCACGGTGTGGTTTCTCGCACGGTCACGGGTGGTTTCTCCGCACGGTCACGGTGTGGTTCACGCACGGTCACGGTGTGGTTCACGCACGGTCACGGTGTGGTTCACGCACGGTCACGGTGTGGTTCACGCACAGTAATTTACTTTGAAACTGAAATTCCACAAGAATACAAATATTCTAGTTGTTTTATTTGATTAGGCAAAATTTTCAAGACACTACACGAGATGTTACATAATTGGTGGTTCCAGGTTTATTTTGAAAAATAACTTGTGTAGAGTACGAGTCTGAGCGCCCTAGTGGTGAAGAAAACCATACCACGGGAAAAGTTTCGCCTGGCCAGTAGGTTTCTTCAGTCAAATACGAAAGGAGCAGTAGAAATGAAGTAAAGATGATGTAATCGGTCCATCAAACTCGGAGAAAAAATATTTGAGGTGGTTAGTCCCTTCATCTTGTCGGTATTTTATACCATTTTCAACAGTACAAAGTTAAGTGGCTGGGAGTTACAAATACGAGTAAAAGGGTTTTTAAAGTTTCCATTGGAAGTAGTCAGGTGAAAGTTTTGGGTTCATTAAGGTGGGCTTAACCACTTGTTCCCTCCGGAAACTAATTCGTAATGAATAAATCGTAATAACTTGGCTGAAACAAATCGCCAAAATACTCACACTTGTGAAGAGAAAGGTAAGGTGACTTTTTTGTCTGTCGAGAACCATTGTCAAGAAGTTGAAACATCTAAATTATTGGGAACGCCTTCAAGTCTTGAACATGTACTCATTGGAGCGGAGGAGAGAGAGATACATGATAATATATACATGGAAAGTACTTGAGGGCCTGGTCCCAAATCTGCACACTGCCATAACAACATACTGGAGTGAGAGATATGGTAGAAAGTGTAAAATAAACCCAGTGAGGAGCAGGGGTGCGGTGGGGACAATACGGGAGCACTGTATTAACATCCGGGGTCCCAGACTATTCAACATCTTACCAGAAGATATCCGAAACATCGCTGGAACCAGTGTAGAAGCCTTCAAGAGGAAACTGGACAAGTATCTTCATCGGGTGCCAGATCAACCAGGCTGTGATGGATATGTGGGGCAGCGGGCCTCCAGCAGCAACAGCCTAGTTGACCAGGCAAGCACCAGACGAGCCTGGCCCATGGCCGGGCTCAGAGAGTAGATAAACTCTAGAAACTCTTCAAAGGCATATCAAAGGTAAGTCACAACTGAGCGAGCAAATACCGAAAGTCCAGGAGACTGGTCGGGAAGAGCGAGGGGGAAAGATGGTGGTTGTAGTATTAATAGCAGCAGCAGTGGTTTTGTACACACAATGCGGATCACGGCCAGGATATTTTCAGGATTGGTCTTAAGAGGTCCAGCTCGTCCTTCCACGGTACACTGGTTTTAAACTCAGAGGGATGACGGTGGGGGGGGGATGTGTTGTGGGGGTGTTGAGGGACTAGGGAGGGTAGGTAGGTGAGGGGTGTTGTCGTGTGAGGTCATTCTTCGCCTGGTTTATACACTTTAGTTATTGACTATTAAATATACGTAATTTGATAGTAATTACGGTTTCAATAGCTTAACAAAAAAAAAAAACTGGCTAGATGTTTCTTCTTCAGGATACTTGAAATGACTCCGTGAAAACATGGTGCCTTGTGTGGCTCCCTGTTAATTCGTCGTGCCCTGTGTGGCTCTCATAATTCGCCTTGCCCTGTGTGGCTCTCATAATTCGCCTTGCCCTGTGTGGCTCTCATAATTCGCCTTGCCCTGTGTGGCTCTCATAATTCGCCTTGCCCTGTGTGGCTCTCATAATTCGCCTTGCCCTGTGTGGCTCTCATAATTCGCCTTGCCCTGTGTGGCTCTCTTAATTCGCCTTGCTTGTGGCCTCTTGCCTGTGGCTCTCATAATTCGCCTTGCCCTGTGTGGCTCTCATAATTCGCCTTGCCCTGTGTGGCTCTCATAATTCGCCTTGCCCTGTGTGGCTCTCTAATTGCCTTGCCCTGTGTGGCTCTCTTAATTGCCTTGCCCTGTGTGGCTCTCTTAATTCGCCTTGCCCTGTGTGGCTCTCTTAATTCGCCTTGCCCTGTGTGGCTCTCCTTATTCGCCTTGCCCTGTGTGGCTCTCTTAATTCGCCTTGCCCTGTGTGGCTCTCTTAATTCGCCTTGCCCTGTGTGGCTCTCTTAATTCGCCTTGCCCTGTGTGGCTCTCTTAATTCGCCTTGCCCTGTGTGGCTCTCATAATTCGCCTTGCCCTGTGTGGCTCTCTTAATTCGCCTTGCCCTGTGTTAAATTCGCCCTGCCTTATCTCCCAATCTCCCCCTGTTCTATTTCTCACTTTGACCTTTATCTAAATGAGTTACGAATCGTGACGTGGGAGCAGTTATTTTGGATGGAGTGCCTGGTTTGTGACTGGGCCGCGGGGGTGATGACTTCAGGTAACCTCTAGGCATGATAGACCCTTGATAAGGTAGTCCAGATCTCAGGTACGAGGTTATGAAAGAAGACCAGATCTGGCTGCGGTTGAGTGGGTTATGGGCGATTGTTAACGGTATTCGACTCTTAGGGGGAAGGGGTCACCGATCCCAGACAAGGCCTGGTTGATGGTTTTAATAGACCATAATTTTTAAAGGGGTGGACCGGTAAGCCAGCGGAAGGTCTCGGTCAGATGACCAAAAGCTCCAACGGCTGGTCATCATCTGACTAAGACCCACGTCAGGAAACACCTGTCCGGTATCCTGACGAACCTACTCTAATGGCCTGATCAAGCAGGCAGTTGGTGCTAGCCGTACGTAGTCACGCGTTTGTACTACAACCAGGTTGATCAGTAACTTATCAAGTTGGTATAAACCTTGGTAGTAGATACCGACAAATTGGTTTAGAAAGACACGTGAGAAAACACTAGGACCGAAACGTTTGCTAATAAATGTGTTTTGCTCGTTTTTTTTTTTTGTTAAACCTACTATCAAGTTTCAAGTTTCCTCTTATAGACAACTAGAGGAGGCTGTTGGGAATTACCCATCTCACTACAATTGTACTACTACTACCATCACCTCTCTTGGCTTTCCACCTGACTCGTTAGTGTGTGTGTGTGTGTGTGTGTGTGTGTGTGTGTGTGTGTGTGTGTGTGTGTGTGTGTGTGTGTGTGTGTGTGTGTGTGTGTGTGTGTGTGTGTGTGTGGGTGTGTGTGTGTGGGTGTGTGGGTGTGTGGGTGTGTGGGTGTGTGGGTGTGTGGTGTGTGGGTGTGTGGTGTGTGTGTGTGTGTGTGTGTACTTGTGTAGTATACTTGTATATTTCCTAGCAACATCATAGGCAGGCTCCCTGGCCAACCCTGACGTCACGAGACTCTTGGGTTTAATAAAAGACATTTCACTGTGTGGAACCTCTTGGTCTCGTTGGTAGTAATCTCGGTGTGCAGATTTAGAACCAATGCCTGGGGAATTTTCCAGGTGAAAATTGTGCATCTTTGGCTCGTACTTTCCGGGGAGTACAGTTAAAGGGACGTCAAGCGTTCGGAATAATTTAGGAGCTTGGCTGAATTTATACGGGGGAAAAGCAGTGTGTTGAAGGACGGAGGTGAAAGTCCGCTGGCTCGGTGGTTGCTGCCTGTCTTTTGTAGCGTTGCGTCAGCGGGGTCGTGGTGTGTTTGTAGACACGCAGAGTGGATGACCTGTGGCTTGGGAGGGGGGGGATGATCGTCGGTGGCGGCGGCTACGTGGGGTTGTATGGGGGAGTGGGGAAGGTGGAGAGGCAGGAGTGGTGGTAAATGAATAGGTAGTGTCCTATTATGGTAGTGGGGTAAAGTTGGTTGGTTCAGTAGGTAGATGACTTGCCTGTAACCTGTTTAGTGCCTTTCACAGCCCGATCTGAACCCAGGTTTCATTGGTGACTACCTGGCCTGCTAGGCTATTGTTGCCTACGGCCCGCACCCACACAGCAATCACCTGCCTGATCAGGCACCTCCTGTCGTAACTTTCTAGTTACCTTTATATACCTTTGATGATTTCAGAAGAGTTTTTCTACAACAGACGAGCCTTGGGCCAGGCTCGTCTGGTGCTTACCTGGTCAACCTCTTGAAGATTTGTATCTTTGTTGGGGCAGTATTTCTTAGGTTTGCTAGTAGACATGGTTGAAAAGGTTCATTTTATGTTGTGTTTTTTGTCCTGCTATTTTGAATTGTTTACTCTATGCTTCACTGCAGTAATCTGTTTCAGTGTAGAGATTAGGATCCTGGCCTTAGTGTATATTGCATGTGTGTGTTAGATTTTTCGATAGTCTCCTTTCCAGAGAATACTTTGTGTTTAAATTCCCAGTAGTTGTGTGCTTTGTAAATTCATGCGAACGGCAAGTTTTCTGTATTTCCTAGATTGGCTCTCTTCTTGAAAGATGACCTCAAACTCATTCTGACCTAGAGAACACAAGTATTTTGAAAAGTAGCATCATTGGTGTGGCTTTCCTTGTTTCTGAAATTCCCATTATCCACTTCATTATCATGGACTTACCTTCATTTATTTTGGGTTAATTAAAATCCCAGCACTTGGGTGAGGCGACCCATGATCACTGTACCCTCCAACGAGCTTAGTTATGCAGAGTAACAACACTAAACATCTGTACCCCATCATATTGGGTAATATGAACTGGTGGCCCATGGTCGTCTGCAGTTTTTTAAAATAAATGAGCACGTATATAAGGCGACGTAGGTGCTTTGTTAACTCAGTTTTCCGGAGTCTTTTTCTCTTAATCGATATGTTAGTGAAGCTTAGAAAAACCGATAGTAACCGAAAGAGAACAGAACCAGCAAATGCGGTACAGCATTGTAACACTAGTCGGGTATAAATGCTACTTGTGTAAGCGGTCTCTTTTTGGACATTCTGTAATTAGCTAAGACACGTACATTTTATTGTGATTATACTGTAGGAAGTCAGGCAAATAGGAACTTGAGGCCGTTGAGAGATGCATACATATTTTCAGGGAGGTGCACACCATGCCTGTGTAATAGTTGCAGCCTTGAATCCTTAGTTTCTCTTACTCCTTGTAATGCATTGCTGCTACTCGGTTATCTTGTGTTTCTGCTGCGCTGTTATTCCTTTCTGCTGTTGCTCTGTTGTTGCCGCTCTGTTATAGTGTGTTGCCGCTCTGTTATAGTGTTTTGCCGCCGCTGCTGCTTGTGCATTTTGAAAGCGTACTTGTTCTTCAGCTTCCATTCAGATATCAGGTGATGTTTTAGTCGCATGTAACGTACAGTGCTGGGAATGAATGTTTTAGTTGCATGTAACGTACAGTGCAGGGAATGAATGTTTTAGTCGCATGTAACGTACAGTGCTGGGAATGAATGTTTTAGTTGCATGTAACGTACAGTGCAGGGAATGAATGTTTTAGTTGCATGTAAGGTACAGTGCAGGGAATGAATGTTTTAGTTGCATGTAACGTACAGTGCAGGGAATGAATGTTTTAGTAGCATGTAACGTACAGTGCAGGGAATGAATGTTTTAGTAGCATGTAACGTACAGTGCTGGGAATGAATGTTTTAGTTGCATGTAACGTACAGTGCTGTGAATGAATGTTTTAGTTGCATGTAACGTACAGTGCTGGGAATGAATGTTTTAGTTGCATGTAACGTACAGTGCTGGGAATGAATGTTTTAGTTGCATGTAACGTACAGTGCTGGGAATGAATGTTTTAGTAGCATGTAACGTACAGTGCTGGGAATGAATGTTTTAGTAGCATGTAACGTACAGTGCTGGGAATGAATGTTTTAGTTGCATGTAACGTACAGTGCTGGGAATGAATGTTTTAGTAGCATGTAACGTACAGTGCTGGGAATGAATGTTTTAGTTGCATGTAACGTACAGTGCTGGGAATGAATGTTTTAGTAGCATGTAACGTACAGTGCTGGGAATGAATGTTTTAGTAGCATGTAACGTACAGTGCTGGGAATGAATGTTTTAGTAGCATGTAACGTACAGTGCTGGGAATGAATGTTTTAGTTGCATGTAACGTACAGTGCTGGGAATGACGTCGTCGTCGGCCGCCGTCGTTGATGTCAAAGCGGTAGTGTGGTGGAGTAGATCTAGTTGGGTCAAGGATAGTTTTTCAGGTCAGGTGAGCAACACTCGTGTTGCTCACACCTCCTTCCCCAGTGCCGGGGCGACGGGACCCTCGGTCATATTGCGTTATCTCGGGGATGTCAAAGAATTGTTGTTCTTCTCTTTTGCGCTCCCATATGAATTTTTTTTTTTGTTAATTTTAAAGTTGAGAGCTCTTTTGGGAGACGTGGTTGAATTTTGTATTGTAAAATCGCAACAGCATATGTTGCGTAACAGCAGGAAGAATCTGATAAGTGATAAATGTTGTATTATCTTTTTAAGCTGGCGTGAAAATACCTCCTTACTTGTTAGCTTCTGGCCTACTTTCAATTCGTGCTGGTTTCTTCGGGTTAAAACGCGTGGGCCATTTTGTGAGAACGTAGACGTTAAGGTGAATGTTTAGCGTCCAGGTTCCATGTTAACTAGTAACAAGGTGCTGATGGTGAACATCAAGGCTGTGCAGAATGTTTACTTGTGTGGAATCCATTGATAAATGTGAGACCTTTGTTATTCTTTTAGAGGCCAGGTTAACCAAACCAATTTCTTCGATCCTCGGTTTTGAATGTATCAGTGGGTCGATGTGTGTGAATGTTTGCCTCTACCTCTACTCCAAATAAAGAACAGAAAGGCACAATTTCGTGACTGGAACAACAAATACAACCTGTACGTAGGAGAGAGAACCCAGGACGACGTTTCGGTCCCACTTGGACCATTTATAAGTCACACTAACACTAGGGACATAAATGGTCCAAGTCGGACCAAAACGTCGTCCTGGGCTTCTCTCTCCTGTGTGCGGGTTATCTGTGTGTACTTCAAATAAAGTTTTGATCATAGTATGTAGTAATAGAGTTCGATGATTTATATTATAGCGTAGTGTATAAATCATGTATATTTTGTTGTTTTTCTATGTCACTGTCTTAGCATCACCCAGTTTATGCCTGGGAAGTTTCTCTCTCCAAGGATATTTAGTGTAGGGTTTTCTAATCCCAGAAAAAATTAATTAGGCATGATTTATACACCACACTATAATCAAAATCATCGCATTACTACTGCTAGCCATGGGTTCTAACCCCACTCGTACCGTGGTTTGTTTACTACTACCACCACCACCACCACCTTGTTTTTGTTCTCTTGAAATGTAGTATTTCTGCTATAGCATTTTAGTAAACTGTTCTGCAGAGACGACCTCGTTGTTATTCGTTTAATATTTCATGGATATGTTTTGTTAAATGTAAATGGATTTCCGTATGAACTAAATATTGCATTCTTTTTTTGTTGTTGTTGGTCCTTAGTGAGGGAACCATACCTTTGTTTTATGCCTTGTTTGGTAGCCATGAGTTAGTAGTTATGTCCATTGTATATTTGTTTGTATTGTAATACATTTTTTTAGCCTATTGCTGGAGTTAGGCTGTATGAGGGGGGGGAGTTTTGTTCCACATGTATAGACTCCCCTCTCCCCCCTTGCTCTGTGAATATATGGTATATTTTGCGAGACACGAGTTTTAACATGTTGTCTGTAATTCTACCAACTTGATTACAAACACAAGTTTATTGATGTTGAGGAGGATTTTAAATAACCCAAGAACTGCAGTAAACCTTTACGGACAAGTCAGTTGCTGTTATGCATTGCTGCTGCTGCTGTTGCTGCTGCTGTTGCTGCTCGGTTATCTTGCGTTTCTGCATTTTTGAGAGTGAATGTTTGGTGCTGTTTATCCATCTTTCGTAGGATGTTTCAAGATTATCATCATTCTATATTTTCGAAGGTGTAAATTTCCCTTGTGTAATAGGGAGCCCAGAATTGCGCCACAAAATAAAACGAGGCCTTGTATGCTTATAAGGTAATAACGAAGCGGAACCTCTCTCTCTCTCTCTACATACATTGCATGTGATGGTGTGCTTGCTACTTCAGATTTCTTGCAGTCACCCGCGTCAGGAAACACTTGTCTTGTTTCCTGACGAACCTTACCTAACCTAACCCCCCCCCCTTTTTTTTTTTAGTGTTTGCGCCATAGTTTGCTTCGTTTGATGGTATGCATGTGTGAGCGTATTAGATAGGAGTGAATGGAGACTAATGGTTTTTGGGACCTGACGAGCTGTTGGAGTGTGAGCAGGGTAATATTTTGTGAAGGGATTCAGGGATACCAGTTAATTGATTTAGTTGGACTTGAGTCCTGGAAATGGGAAGTACAATGCCTGCACTTTAAAGGAGGGGTCTGGGATAGTGACAGCTGGGAGGGACTATTCTCAGCTGTCGTATCTGAGCGCCTCTGCAAAGACAGTGATTATGTACGAGTGTGGTGAAAGTGTTGAATGATGATGAAAGTTTTTTCTTTTTGGGGATTTTCTTTTTTTTTGGGTCACCCTGCCTCGGTGGGAGACGGCCGACTTGTTGGGAAATAAATATATATATATATATATATATATATATATATATATTAATTTTTTTTTTTTTTTTTTTTTTTAATTAACACATCGGCCGATTCCCACCAAGGCAGGGTGGCCCGAAAAAAAAACTTTCATCATCATTCACTCCATCACTGTCTTGCCAGAGGGTGCTTTACACTACAGTTATAAAACTGCAACATTAACACCCCTCCTTCAGAGTGCCGGCACTGTACTTCCCATCTCCAGAACTCAAGTCCGGCCTGCCGGTTTCCTGAATCCTTCATAAATGTTACTTTGCTCACCTCCAACAGCACGTCAAGTATTAAAAACCATATGCCTCCATTCACTCCTATCAAACACGCTCACACATGCTTGCTGGAAGTCCAAGCCCCTCGCACACAAAACTTCCTTTACCCCCTCCCTCCAACCTTTCCTAGGCAGACCCCTACCCCGCCTTCCCTCCACTACAGATTTATACACTCTCGAAGTCACTGTCTCATTCCATTCTCTCTACATGTCCAAACCACCTCAACAACCCCTCTTCAGCTCTCTGGACAATCGTTTCGGTAATCCCGCACCTCCTCCTAATTTCCAAACTCCGAATTCTCTGCATTATATTCACACCACACATTGACCTCAGACATGACATCTCCACTGCCTCCAGCCTTCTCCTCGTTGCAACATTCATCACCCATGCTTCACACCCATATAAGAGCGTTGGTATAACTATACTCTCATACATTCCCCTCTTTACTTCCATGGACAAGGTTCTTTGTCTCCACAGACTCCGAAGTGCTCCACTCACCCTTTTCCCCTCATCAATTCTTTGATTCACCTAATCATTCATAGACCCATCTGCTGACATGTCCACTC
>WNWK01000511.1:257500-305000 GCA_009830355.1 Cherax destructor | reverse complement strand
GCAGTGCCGAATAAGTAAAACTTGCTATTTTGGCTTAAATAGCAGCGCTCTTCTTGCCGAATAAGGCAAGCGAAAATAGATGTATTCAATAATTTCGCAAAAATCATTCTGAATCTAACTAAAAAATATATTTCATTGTATTTGTTTATTATTAAATTATTGTAAACTTGTCTAAAATATATTTAGTTAGATTAGGCTAAATTACATTGCGCTTGTTAGGTTAGGTAATTTTCAAAGTTTTTTGGTACAAAATTATTAACTTTTGCATTAACATAAATGAAAAAAAAATATATATCTAAAAGTATAAGAGAAAATTTTAGAAAGGACTTAATTTTAAATGAGTTATCGCTAATATATATATATATATATATATATATATATATATAATATATATATATATATATATATATATATATATATATATATATATATATATATATATTTGTGTCGTGCCGAAACCTCTGGGTTTTATGCGAGAGGATTACCTGTGTCATCTGCTGAGGCAAGGGAGTCGGAGCGAGCAAGTAAGTGGGTTGTGGGTGAGGAGAGACTTTCACTCCACTGGAGGAGCACCCACTCTACCAGCTTCAACACGCCCGGGAATGAAGCACCGCCGAGAGCATGGCTGGACAATTCTGATTCGTAGGGTTCTGGAGCGATTCAATAAATTACAATTAAAGACTGGCACCTCGGCAGGAGCATTGGTCATATAATTACAAATAATTGAGTCATAGGTTAACTGGTGATGGGTTTCTGACTTGAGGCATGAAAGTTAGAAGTATGTTTTTAATTCCTCTTATATTTAAACAAAAGGCTATGAAAGGTCTTACTTAGACCCTTTGTCTATAGATGTAATGTTTATTGCTTCCTTCTCATTGGAGCTGTTATGATCCTTCATTTGTTCTTGCAGGAGGTGTTATGATCCTTCATTTGTTCTTGCAGGAGGTGTTATGATCCTTCATTTGTTCTTGCAGGAGGTGTTATGATCCTTCATTTGTTCTTGCAGGAGCTGTTATGATCCTTCATTTGTTCTTGCAGGAGGTGTTATGATCCTTCATTTGTTCTTGCAGGAGCTGTTATGATCCTTCATTTGTTCTTGCAGGAGCTGTTATGATCCTTCATTTGTTCTTGATGGAACAAGTCTCCTGATGCAGGTCTGAATCAACCTGCACTAGGAAGCTCCTCTGTGGAGTAGATGTAAATGGTGATGAGATTGGTTGTATAACAGGAGTCGCTGCAGGTCTCTGTAGAGTGTGGTATTCTACTGACGGTGATAATGGTGGTGTAGCCAGTGGCTTGCAGTCAGAAGGCGCGAGCGTGTGTCATTGCTGAACTCCAACAAAAACTGCTGGACTTGGAGGTCAACCCTAGATTTGGGCCTTCATGTACAATTATATCTTCCTTCTCTCCTGCTTTCCGAAGAATCTTAGGTGTTCTTAATCATTTAAAGGTTTTGTGTGAATTGATGTGGCTTAAGATTTTTTTTTTTCATTCTGCAGAACTGCAGTTTTGTCTGATAAGTGTTTATAAATATTCCAGTTTAGAGTAGTGCCTTAGACTTGGCATCTCCAACCTGTTACTTCCTTTCTGTTGCGATAGTAACTTTTTAATGCAATACATAAGGGGGATTACCAAGAGACCCTTAGCTGTCAGTACCTGACCAGCCAGGCTGTGGTTCATACGACGTTGGATTACGTGCGGCCATCAGTAACACCCTGGTTGATCAGGCCGTGATCCACCGCGAGGCCAGGTCATGGACCGGGCCGCGGGGGCGCTGACCTTCCGGAGCACCCACCACAATCCTTAATTTTCACCTTTACCTTGTTCGTTATCCCCCATCTGTGTATCTTTTTCTTTACACTGCCAAATATCTTTTAAACGTTTGTACATCGTCGTCGTCGTTTTTTCGCGTGCAGGGTCGTCAGACACACCTCGCTTAGTTTCTCCTCATAGTTCATTCTTCTGATGAGACTAGTTCCCTTCCAACCCTTCACCCTTTCCTAATATGTGAACGTACTTGATCCCAGTAAGCGCTCGACTCTGGGGATGCATTATCCAATGAAAATTGTGTACGTAGTGTTTAGAATACTGAAAGATTCTTTTTTCAGGTTCCTGAATGCTGTTCAGCGATTGATAGTTTCTTGTATGCTGCCGAGGTCACGCGGATTGAAACGTATTTAGCATGAGGCCGATTCTTGATGTTATAAATCTCGGCCACCTTTCTTTACCCAATGCTGTACTCTTTTAAATTCCAGTAGCAACATTCCTGACCATCTCTTTAGTCTATCTATGTCTCCCTGTCCCTGTTTTTCCATGTTTTTATTCCTGAGGTTTTGTGTGGCTTGCATAATCAGCTGAGGAAGACTAGATCCCCGTTGGGAGATAATTATCATAACTTAGAAACAGTAACGGTCTTTGTACTGATCCCTGAGGGACCCCGCTAGTTAACGTCCTCCTATTCCTCCTCCTCCTCCTCCCATTCCTCATCGCTTCTTAGTGTGATTGCTTTTATTTTTTTTATTAGCGTGTGACTTTTTACATGTGGTTGCATTGGTCAAGTCTCAGCTCCTGGCCCTGCCTTTCCGTTGGCCCCTTGTGGGTATTTTCCCCTGGCTGCATGAGCTCTGTCTGGAGTGAAGAATTACACTCTTGCAACACTTGGGTATCTTTATTGTAGAGGCTTTTCGCTAACTAGTGGCTTCCTATCAGCGTGGAATAGTTTATAACCCTGTATGTTGCATTCACAAGGCATTTCTCTATCTTTCAAGTTGAACCAGGTCTGTTATAGCAATAATATCTATATTACCAAGTATCTTCACCAGGTGCCAGATCAGCCAGGCTGTGATGGGTATGTGGGGCAGCGGGCCTCCAGCAGCAACAGCCTGGTTGACTAGGCAAGCACCAAACGAGCCTGGCCCATAGCCTGGCTCCATGTATAGAAACTCTTGAAACTCATGAAAGGTATATCAGGGGTAAAGGTAATGGTCAAGCAATTTGAGGGAAGTGACCTGTTCTAAACCCATGCTGGGCTGGTTGTGCACTTGCTAAAATTCCACATGACAGCAGTCTTCTTAAGACTCGAATATTTTGACAACGTGGGCCGTCAGTGGGGCTACGTTAATGGGTTTTAAAAACTGAGATAATTTTTGTGTCCATGCTGCTGCTGCGTCATATAATATTCAAGGCACGAGATAATGGTTTCTTGTAGTTATTGATGAATATGAAGTTCCGGGGGCATAGTGCGGGGGGGAGGACAATCGATGTTTTATTGGAAGTAAAGTGAAGTTAGTTATGTCAGAAATAATGGAGATGTCGGCAGGGTTCTCAATATCGTCCATGAAAATCTTGTTCGAGTTAGACTAATTAATGGCTCACTGAACAGTCATGTTGCTATTCCGGTATGCCACTCACCTATTTGATGATATTTGTGCAGCATTTAGGTATGTTTATTCTGGAAACGTTTCGCCAGCCAAATACGTCTTCAGTCCAGTGTCTCATTTATCAACTTGTCGGTTTTATAAACCATTTATTCACATTTATTTGTTGTCGGTAAAGGTTCCGTCTCTTTAAGTAAAGTCCAGCCGATACTAGATGCGATTTTTGCCTGAATTTTCCTCTACAGTATTTAGGATTTCTCACTTTCATTTGTCTTTGAAATAAATGGTATAAAATACCGACACAATGGAAAAATAAACACATAAGCAGTACAATGTGATCCTTTATTGACAACGTTTCGCCCACACAGTTGTCAATAAAGGATCACATTATACTGCTAATGTGTTTATTTTTCCTTCATTTGTGTTGTTGACTGCTTCTCCTGGGCCTTGTATGATACATTCAGTTTCAGCTTGATATTGTCCATTGCTCTTGCTAGTGTTTCTTCTGGTTCTTCAGCTCATCTGGAGCCACTGAGAAGACATGTATTTCTCCGTCTTGGGCTGTAGAGGGAGCACCTCGAACTTGCATCTTCTCTTAATGGTACGTGTCTGAAGCGTACTTCTAGTGATAAGCTTCATCCTCTTCAGATATTAGTTCAAAGTCAGGATTTATTTCCTACCGGTTAATGTTCTTATTGTTGAAATTGAATTTGTTGAATAAAGCGTACTTCCCCGTGACTGACTGTATTGTGCTGCTGAAGATTTGTTTGTATGGAGGGTCGAACCTTGATTAGGTTGTGGGTTGAATTAAATGTTTTTTGATTACCATTAAAGACAATATTAGATTCTTAATAGATGGTCTTTGAACTTCTGGGAAGTTGTAGCTGATGGCTTATAGAAAAGTGCAATAGAAAGTTCAATACATTTTCTAATTTTCATCTTGGCAACTTTTGTGAAACACCGAAAAGGTCGTGAAAGGATTTCCTGTCCCTGAATCAGTGTTGGCTTCTTCTGGCAAGTCTTAAGTTGCGCCCAAGGTTACGGCTTTATAATCTTCTGAAGTTAGTATAGATGAGAGTGATGCTTGTCTCCGCTTGATGGCCTCCTGCTTGTAACAGTGTGTATATATGTAAACAACCTTAGCTTGTTTTCAGGTGTCTGGTATTACGCAGGTGTGTGCACAAGTTAGTGAGAAACCGGAGCTTGTTCTCATCTTGCACAGTTCATTTTCTTATTCTTTATTCGGCGTCAATCTCTCAATGTTCTCATGTCTACCTTGTATCATTTGTTTTTAGATTGGTAAGTTGATAAACCTAAATATACGTAGACTTAGCCGCAAATGTCATCATGCAGTAACGGACACTCAGGGCATTGCCATGTCATCGAGGAACAACGAGAGTATTGAAATGTGCACGATTTTCACGTGATGAGGCTGGGTTGGCGGCGCCACGGGCAAGCTATAGTACTGCTTTCTTTAAATGCCTTAAAACTTTATACCGTAACTGTAGCTAGTGTTGTCAGAATAAGCCATTATGTTGCTTAACCTTGCATTGTGTTAATGATTTTGTATGTAGCTCTTTAACGCGCAGTAATTTCGTGGTCGCTGGCTGTGTAATTTTGTGACCTGGTAATAAAAGTCCGGGCAAAAACCGGTTTAGCAGGTTTTCTCGGTAGCTTTGTAAGATGTGCTGATGTTTTAACCTATTATAAATAGTGTGCAACCTGAACGATGTATTTTCATTACAAATTAAGACTTGATACCTCTGGCATCATATAGGATCTTGTTTTGTTAAATGTTACTGGTGGTAGATGCATGATTGTAATGGAATGAGGGATAATTGTACGTAGTGAGCTAAAGTGCACTCGCTCGTATCGGATTGCCGCGACCCTCGGGTGGGTTCCACGCGCTGACTAATACCGAGCCTTTAAATGGGGAGGGGCAAGGGAGAGAGGATGTCAACAACGGTTAAAGCAGCCTAGCGTCCTTAACCGTTGCTGACATACTGGTATTGAAGGCATGTGATAGAGGGCACTGTGAGAATAGTTCTTGGGATCACCACCTCCCTAACTGCTGGTCTCAGATCAGACGTGTTAGTTGGTGACCTCTGGTCTGTAATGTTGATGCTAAGTGCACGGAGTGTGTTGACATGCAAACACGGGTGAGCAAAATTAATCTGAGGGAACTCTGTAACCTTTTGAGAAAAAAGAAATCTGTTGATCTTAGTTACTTTTTAAGTTTAGAGAGCTGTTCTGTACATGCTGCACCTTGCTTTTTACAAGTTTAAGGAATTTTACGTGTTCCTGATAATAATTTAGGCGTTTGACGGAATTAGTACAGGTAGTGAAAGTTTTCAGTTCTCCAGAAATAACATTTCACTTGTGTAAAATAGGAATACTAGTGTACAAATGCCTTGATGTACAGTCATTGGCTGGGCCTCTCTCTTCAGGTTTCTTGTTAGTGTTAAGCCGTTATGGCTTGACAAAGCTCCTGGAGAGCGAAACGTTGCCACAATAAAATGTCACATTAGTTGCACTTGTGTCCTTTTACCTAACATATTGTCGGTAATTCTGCCATTATTATTACACAGCTACCTAACTACCATGCATACATCGCACGTAACTACCCCCACAACCCCTACAAACACGATTACTTGAGTAAAACTGGTTCATTACACAGGAATCAGCGGATGCACACGGATGTGTAACACGTGTTATGATCCATCTAATTCCGTCGCCTTTACTGTTTATAATGTTCATTGGAGAAATAGATGAAAAAAACACAGCTTCGTATCATGTTTTGCGGACGATGTCTAAGGAAGTATGAGAAGTTCCTCGCTAGAAGATGCTCACAATTTGCAAGCAGATATCAAAGTCTTGTCGTAGGTAATAGAAAGTAACATGTTCAGGCTGTGGGACTGATTACCTCAGACTCCTCCTCTTCCAGCTTTCTCTGCATTGGACTGAAGAAGCCACTGGCTTGCGAAGCTTTTCCAGAATAAAGATACCCAAATGTTGTACAAGTGACTCGTTTATCAAATTATCGGTTTTCTAAGTGTTTGTTTACATGTTTGTTTACTGTTCAGATATGAAACAAATGAAATTAAAAGACGTACTGGATACATAACAGGAAAATTTAAAAACAAAATGTTACTTTTGGTATAATAATGTCAAAGAAAACCCATAAGGCAAATGCTGTGAACGCCAGAAAACAATAGCAGGATGGATAACGAGAAGATTAAAAAAAATAATTATGATACTATTGAAATAGCTTGTGGTCTCTCGTTTAGAATATTGGTCGATGTTGACGGCTTCGTCGAAGTCAGAGATATCAAGGCTGGACAAGACAAGATCATTTACTGCCCGCTTACAGCTGCTAATGCATTGAAACTACTGGGAAAGCTCCAAATATTTACTGTGTATTCTCTGGAGCAGAGAGATGTATGTATCTGAAAATATATACATTTATGATACTTCAGGTTTAGTCCCAAATTTTCAGACATCCAAAACGTACCGTACTGATAGATAAGGAAGTGACAAATAGACCAGTTAAAAATAGGGTGGAGTGGGGGGGGGTGCATGGACACAGTGATGACAGACTCGACCTGTTACTAACAGGTATCAGAAACATTGTTTGCAAGGAAAAACTGTCGCTACCAGCTGCAAGTGCCGGATCAACCAGGCTGTGGTGAATATGTGGGTTAATGGGTCAGTAACAGCAAGTGCCTAGTTGAACAAGCAGTAGAACTCTTGCTAATATTTCAGAGATGACGAAGCTGTCTTTATTCTGTTTAATAGTGTTTGAAATGGCGCTTGGTCGCTATTAATGACGATTAATGTTCCAGTGATGACAATATTGATGTCCGAGGAATGACAATATTGATGTCCGAGGAATGACAATATTGATGTCCGAGGAATGACAATATTGATGTCCGAGGAATGACAATATTGATGTCCGAGGAATGACAATATTGATGTCCGAGGAATGACAATATTGATGTCCGAGGAATGACAATATTGATGTCCCAGTAATGACAATATTGATGTTCCCCCAGTAATGACAATACTGATGTCCCCCCAGTGATGACAATATTGATGTTCCCCCAGTAATGACAATATTGATGTTCCCCCAGTAATGACAATATTGATGTTCCCCCAGTAATGACAATATTGATGTTCCCCCAGTAATGACAATATTGATGTTCCCCCAGTAATGACAATATTGATGTTCCCCCAGTAATGACAATATTGATGTTCCCCAGTAATGACAATATTGATGTTCCCCCAGTAATGACAATATTGATGTTCCCCCAGTAATGACAATATTGATGTTCCCCCAGTAATGACAATATTGATGTTCCCGCAGTAATGACAATATTGATGTTCCCGCAGTAATGACAATATTGATGTTCCCCCAGTAATGACAATATTGATGTTCCCCCAGTAATGACAATATTGATGTTCCCCCAGTAATGACAATATTGATGTTCCCCCAGTAATGACAATATTGATGTTCCCCCAGTAATGACAATATTGATGTTCCCCCAGTAATGACAATATTGATGTTCCCCCAGTAATGACAATATTGATGTTCCCCCAGTAATGACAATATTGATGTTCCCCCAGTAATGACAATATTGATGTTCCCCCAGTAATGACAATATTGATGTTCCCCCCAGTGATGATAATATTGATGTCCCTGGCCTCGGGCAGGTCTGCGAGGGTAGAAAGAGCTCAAAAACAGGTCACAGGTATATCACATGTTGTACATGTATACTATACCGACAAGATGGCGAATTAGACACATGTTCAATATCTGGGTTTCTTTATTTTAGACGTTTCGCCCTCCAGTGGCTTTATCAATACAGATTCAAGGACATAATTGGAAGACTGTAGAACTATATACGAAAGATGAGGTAATCTCTCAGCTTTGGAACTGGTGAAGGGTGGTACCTTAGTCTTGAAGAGTCTGAAGCCACACACATCAGGCCTCCAGCCAGTAATTATTGACTTCAAGTGCCTCGCATGTAAACAACCCCAATCAAAACGTCATTCAATCGTGTAATTTAGCGAGGAAATTACTTTAGATCATGGAAATTGACGCAAAAGGGCATAAATTTGTGGGAGTGACCGGGGAAAATTTGCGGGTTTGTAAACAATGACCAATCTAATGAGAGAGTCAACATGCGGTGTGTCTGCAGGAGTGCCAAAGTAAACAGGGCATTGCTGGTAAGGCAAGTTACATTTACACTATAATGATGTAACTGCTGTGGAGCGAGAAATATGGAAGGAAGTGGAAAATAAACCCAGTGAACAGCAGGGCACAAGGGAACACTGTATCAACATCCGTGACCCCAGATTATTCAACATCTTACCAGAAGATATCAGAAACACTGCTGGAACAAGTGTAAGTCTTCAAGACAAAACTGGTATCTTCACCAGGTGCCAGATCAATCAGGCTGTGATGGATATGTGGGTCAGCCGGCCACCAGCAGCAACAGCCTGGTTGACCAGGCAAGCACCCAATAAGCCTGGCCCAGGGCCGGGCTGCGGGAGCAACAAAACTCTCGAAACCCATCAAAGGTATACCTTTTCTCCATTGCCTCTTTCTTGGAATCTGCTTACTTTGAATCACTCGGTAGATCATAAGACAAACGCGAGAGATCCTGGAGTGATCAAATCAAAATATCTCGCCTTCAAGGATCACAATAGTGCCACCTGTCCTAACCGCAAGGGAAATGACAGGCTGGATAACTAGAACTTTCAAAATAATGGATGCCAAGCCAATGATAGTCTCCGTCACTTGTCCTCTAGTACTGTTGTACTAAAAGCTGACTTCGAAGCAGGCGAAATTGCAGACCTGGAGAATGTTCAGAGAACCTTTACTGTTCACATATTGTCATGCACCTAAATTACTATGAATATTTGTGATTCTCCCTATCTGTAGTCCTGGGAACGTAGATGATAGGTTCATTATAATCTACTGGAAAACTCTAGGATAGGTCCCAGATCTGCACCCACAGATTATTCCCCTTAAATATAAGAATATTGGCAGATGGTGCAGAATCCCTCAGTAAAAAGCAGGAGTTCAGCGAGTACACTGAGAGAAATGTGTGTGAAAGGACCAAGACTTTTCAATGCCCTCACTTCATATGCAAAGGGGATTACCGACCTCTGGCTGTCTTCAAGTAGGTACTGGATAAGTTTCTCAAGTCAGTGCCTGATCAGCTGGGCTGTGATGCTTGCTTTCGACTTCGGGGTGCTAGCACCAACATCCTCACTGGTACTTCTCAAGATTGATGGACTGAACACATCCAGACTGAGGGACGGATTTATCACCATTAATGGACGTATAATGGACATGTTATATAAAAACTAAAAATGATTTTTTTCCCCTTCAGTGTGCGCGTTCAGTGTATTTATTTTCTGGTAGGTTGGTGGTGGCAGTATAGAAGAGCCTTGGCTTCGACCCACCTTACCATCACTGTCGTAATATCCTGTTTTTCTTGTCAAGAGCTGCTTAGCACACCACATGCCCTTCCCCTTCCTGTCTCACGACCAAATTTCTAACTTGACTCCTTGCCATTGCCTGTCTTTTATCTCCGTATGCATCTCCCTCGCTAATGTTTCTTCTTCTTGACTACAGTATCTTCTTGCTCAGTTATCTTCTTATACTTTCCCTCCATTCCTTTAATATTCACCATCTCGTTCCCTCAGTCACTTCTCGTCCTTCACCACGCTTGTTTTCTCTCTCCCCGTTTAAATTATCCCTTCTTCGTCTTTGCACTCTCCTCCCTCACCTTCACCCTCGTCTCCACGGCTTCACCCTCGTCTCCACGGCTTCACCCTCGTCTCCACGGCTTCACCCTCGTCTCCACGGATTCACCCTCGTCTCCACGGCTTCACCCTCGTCTCCACGGCTTCACCCTCGTTCTCCTCACCGTTTTGTGTTTATTTTTTATAATTATCGAAGTACTTCTATGGGTACTTTTAATTGATGCAGATTACTTTCACTTCGCGTGGAAGTCTGTATTTTATTATAAATCATACCATTTCTTCCTCTCATTCTCTTTCTTCCCATTCCTCTCCCACCTTCACTCCACCTCCTTCCTCAGGCTTTCAGTAAACAGGTAAAGCAAATTTTCTCTTTCCTGCCCTACCAGCCTTACTGTTTTGGCCAAGCTTCCTTAAGCACGGTACGGGTGGGGATTGAACTCGCGGTGGGTCGTAAAACTCCAGATCTACGCGTTAGCCACTGAGCCAGCTGGCTAAAGTAAGATTCATCCAACTCTGTCTGGAGTTTTACGACTCACCGCGAGTTCAATCTCCGCCCGTACAGTGATTTGTTTGCAATCTTGTCATTACGATTTCCTGAGTCAAGCTTCCTTGTTGAGTGGCTGGTCAACCAGGCGTCTTGCCAGGTTATAAAGTGTGCAGTTCTTGTATGGGAACGAATGTCCACTTTGGAAATACAGGTTGCCGTCACGCCCATGTGCATGGTGCACTTAATGTTACAGTGGCGAGGTTGATAAGTAAGACATATGTGCACCAGTTAGGTATCTATGGAGCAAATGCTCTTTCAAGGCTGAGGGACTGACTACCTCAGAACTACGTCTTCAAGGGTGAAGGACTGATGACATCGTCTTTACATCTCTACTGCCCCCTCTGTACTCGACTGAAGAAACCTACTGTGTAGGCGAGACGTCTGGGAATAAAGATACCTAACTGTTACACGTGTGTCTTATTAACTTGTCGATATTGTATAACATTACCATAATGGCAAAGTTACAGCACTGGTGGCTGAAGATATATACACATTGTGGGCAGCTGGAGAGGTCGGGGAACCGGGCTAAATTACCCCTAATGGGGGTAAAAATGAAATTCTCGGGGGGGAGGTGTAATGAAGACTCAGAAATAGAATTGCACAAAAATTTATTATTTAATGAGAGAGGCAAATTATGAAAATTATATTTTTTTCAAACAAATAATTTTTGGTTTTGTGGGTAATTTCACTGTACACAAATTTGTTTTGGGGTAATACCCAAAAAAGTTCGCACTGAGGGTATATGGGGTCAGGTGGCCAAAACCATGCCCTTTTTTCAGTCTTATAATTGCTTTACTGTATGACTTTCGGGCTTAGCGGTAAACTTGATCATGTTATTCTAATTACTTAGCTACATGTAAAACTTGGTCTGCTTGCGTCAGTTGTAATAGACTAATTTAAAACCACTATGAATGTGATCAGTCGGGCTGTAGTGCGTAAGTTGGGCTGCGTGCGACCAGCACCAGCATCCTGGTGTGTCAGTCCAGCAGCCTGGGCAAGGCTTTCTCTGGGTCAAGGCCGTTCGGGCGATATCTGAAATATCTTCATGTAACCTTCAGGTAGATAAATTAGACACTTGTGCAACACAACGAAATTGTTAAATGTGTAGCCCACCGCATGGGCCCAATTTGCTACCACTGGTTAGCCTCGCCCGTGTGTGACAGTGTCTTCAACTGCTGCATCTCCACTTCTTTCATTGACTTCAGTATAAATGTCTCGGGACTCGTGCCTTTGCATTAGATTGATAATGCGTGCATGTATCAACAATAATACTTGTGTAGTATACATATTTCCTAGCAGCATTTATAGGCAGGCTCCGTGGCCAACCCTGATGTCACGTGACCGCCGTGTTTGGTATCTTCTGGTAAGATGTTGAATGAACTGGGGCCACATATGTTGATAGTGTTATCTTATTGTGCCCACCGCACCCCTGCTTTTCACTGGGTTAATTTTGCACTTTCCTCCCAAATCTCTCGCTCCAGTATGATGTTATGGCAGTTTGCAGATTTGGAGCCAGGCCCTCGAGTACTTTCCAGGTATATATTATCATGCATATATCTCTTCTTCGCTCCAGTGCGTGTATATTTAAGACTTTAAGGCGTTTAAGGTTCTCTACGAATACCAATAATGCTCCTCCATAACAGTCAGCAGTTGTTTCCTTGCTACCATCACTCCATCAACGAACTCCACTAACACAAGTGAAACTTTTAACTCAATAAAAGATAACCAGGAGTTGCACGCGTCTTATTCTTCAGCTTAGTAGGTATTGTTATTGTAACACTACCACCCTATCACCGTAGCCACTCAACACCATGTACACTTCGGCGAGGCGGACACGAGGAGGAGGATGTTTGATACGGTGTTGAATAAATTCTTGTGGGAGGAAGTGGAGATGTTGTTTCCTTTACAGACAATGAGCTCCTTTGTAGGTGTTTGTAAGGCGGGGTTCTAGCGGGTGAGGGTTCTAGCGGATGAGGGGTGGGTGTTGGCGGCTGGAGGTGACACGGATGGTAGGTGTGGATGGTAGTAAGTGTGGATGGGGGGGGAGGTAGTGAGGTGGATTTAGGTTGGAGATTCAAGGTTTTGATAAGCGTAGATGGGTATTAGCGCAGGAAACAACGTACAGAGATAACAATTAAAAAAGTATGAAAAGGCACAATACCGTGACTGGAACAATACACACACAACCCACACACGGGGGAGAGAAATTCATGATGTTTTGGTCCGACCTGACCATTATTAATGTACCAAGTCGGACCGAAACGTCGTCACAGGTTTTTCTCCTGTGCGCTGGTTATTTCTTTATAATTCAAAAAGTGGACAGGTTATTTTCCACTTAATAAACACAGTGCCCAAAGAGTGAAACAGGTGCCTGTACCTCAGGGCACAATACAAGGATTATAGGGGAGAGATGAAATATTGGGAAACCATAAAGGGGTTGCATATGTTGTGGAGTAAATAGTTTGAGATTGTAAGTGTTTTATCTGTGTAATAAACTTTGGCAAATGAGAAATTTATGCACACAAGACACGTCCCAACGCTCTCGTGCATCGTATGTATGCATGTTTATTTAACTATTCAAGTCGTAATGAACGACTGTAAATAAACAGAAAGGTGGACGGGAGGCTCTAACCGTGGTTCCCAGATTAACAGGTTCAGTGCTCATAGCCTGTGGCTTTGAGGGAGGGGGGGGGATAGATGTACTCTCGAGGCTGCTGGGGCTGTGGGAAAGGCCAGTTAGGTCAGACGGTAGCCTCGTGTGTACTGATATATATGCAATACAGTATGCAATACGATCGTAAACAGGCGATCTTAACAATGCAGAACAAACCACAACAGGAGATTTTAAATCTAGCTCAAGATCCTTTGCGCGCACTGTGCGTCATCAGGAGCTATGCATTGTTGCAAGACTAACAACAGCGTCAGGCTATGTCCACTGTAACGTGTCCTGACGCTTTACGCATCTGCCTTGCCTCAGAGAATTTCCCCCTACTATCTGTTGAAAGTCTTTCAGCATTGCATAGCTCCTGATGACGCACAGTGCGCGAAAGATCATGACCTAAAGATTTCTATCCCTTGTGGCTTGTTCTGCATGTATCAGTGCATCAAATAGTTCCAGGAGGGGAAGTTCGATGATTCACACCTTGCATATACAACCTTCATGCGACTCTTTGTTTTTTTAATTGTACGTTTAATTTGTATTGAATATAATTTAATTACCTTAATGTCCCATTTCCCCCCAGGTGAGTGTGAGGTGGGAATGAGGCGACCTTGATAACGGGGAGGTGTGGTATGTATTAACTTGCTGCAGGTGTAGGGGAATGAGTTATGGTTGAAGTGGGGGGGGGGACGCACGTACGTGCATAGGTACACGAACATTCACAAAAAGACAAGTGTCCATCGACAAATGCCTTTGATAACTGGTAACTAAAACACACACTGCTGTTTCTTGAGTATGTTAACGACATGATTGGAAATAGTCAGAGGTGTGTGTGTGTGTGTGTGTGTGCAGATGTGAAACTAATAAGAATACAAACAGGAGTAAACCAGGAAAGGCTACAAATGTATATGGACAAGCTGCAGGATTGCTCTGTCAAGTGGCCACTGGAATTTGACCCCCAGTAAATGCAAAGTTATGAAAATCGAAGAAGGGCAACGATACCGGAAACAGAGTACGAACTCTGGGGACAAAGGCTGCAGACCTTCATGAAAGAGGAAGACCGAAGTGCCTCATTTTTCCCGAGGCACACATCGAGAGAATAACGCTGCTGTACTGAATGAAGTGTTATGGAAACGTTGATATGGAGAGTCCAACTTGTCCGATGCTGCAAGGAAGATTGGCATGGTAGGTGGCGCGTAGTAGCTGTGCAGAATACAAGAAAGGCACGCTGACTACAAGTTATGTAAGGTTTGCTAGGAAACAGGACAAGTGCTTCTTATTCTTATGATGACCCGCAGCTGGAGCTATTGGTCATCTGACAGAGGCCTTCCCATAGCTTACAGCTGACTAGGGTGCAGTTTATTGGTAGGTAGGGAAGGGAACAGAGTTTAGGGGTAGCCAGAGTTAAGGTCCTATGGAGAGGTGGATGATGTCAATTCAACCACCTGCCTGGAAGTGAGAAGGGAGGTAGAGATCTGAGGTCCGAACCACAAACTTTCATACCCAGATACACGGGAGTCATGGTCGGAATTATGCAATGAAGGGAGCCTGGTTACACTGCAGCAAACGTTAAGGCTGTTAGGTAAATGGACACAGATGCAACTAATGTGAAATTTTATCGTGGCAATGATTCGCTCTCCAGGAGCTTTGTCAGTTTCCTGGAGAGCGAAACGTTGCCACAATAAAATGTCAAATTAGTCGCACCTGTGTCCATTTACCTAACATTCTGTCGGTAATTCCACCACCACCACCACCACCACCACCACCATCACCACCACCATCACCACCACCATCACCACCACCATCACCACCACCACCATCACCACCACCATCACCACCACCACCATCACCACCACCATCACCACCACCATCACCACCACCACCATCACCATCACCATCACCACCATCATCACCATCATCATCATCATCAGACTAAATTTAAGCGTAGCTTTTAGGAACATAACACGAATACATTCATGTCCTTGTACACAGCATATATGTCACAACTATCCAGAAGTATGCAGCGCCAGTGTGGAACCTGCCTCTGGTATTAGTATAATTATTATAATCATGGGGGAGCGCTAAACCCGCATGTGGGGGGAATGGAAGGTATTCAGGCTCAATTCAGGGAACTGGAGCACAGATCTAATTCCCTAGATCAAGAGCCCCTCAACAGCGTCAAGGAACCTCCCTTGAAGGGCCTGCCTCTGGTAGAGCATGTGAAGAAGTTGGAAAAAGTGCAAAGGCTTGCAACAAAATTAGTCCCAAATGTTGTCAGCAATCATTAACTTCTTCCTACACGTGTCCTCTAAATTTGAGTACACAACCATAAAAGTAAATTCAGAGGGGGTTTAAAAATGAGGACTGGGAACTACGAGAGGACTTAAACAACCTTTTAGCAAAAATGGAAAGAAAATGGCAACCCTCGTGTGTAGGCATGAGATAGGAAATTAACAGAGACGGAGAGAGGTGGAGGAGGAGCATGTTTGGAAGAGATAATTGAAAGGGAGGAGAGAGAGAGAGAGAGAGAGAGAGAGGGGGGGGGGGAGGGGGATATACCTGTGACCAGCTGAAAGTTTTTGCTACCGTAGCATCTCCTCGAGGGTAGAAACTCTGTTGCTGTTAACAGCCCTGTGGCCTACATATCCATCACAGCCTGGTTGATCTGTCACCTGGCGGGGAGGAGTTAGGTTTGTCAGGGAACAGGACAAGTGTTTCCTGACGCGGGTTTTAGTCGTATGACCCGCAGATGGAGCTTTTGGTCATCTGACCGAGGCCTCCCTCTGGCTTACCCCTCCACCCCTTTTAAAAATTAATGGGGAGGAGGTAGTGATCCAATTTCTTCTTGGAAACTTCTGCACCACCCAGGTGATGGTGGTATACCTTAGGGCTAGGCTTTGAAATAAGCTGAGGTGGTATACGTTAGGGCTAGGCTTTGAAATGAGCTGAGGTAGAATAACAGATTGTAAAATTGATGGGTTACAAACAAAATGGTAGCAGGTTGAATAGTCGCGGCCCACCGATGTTAACAATGTTTATTTTATTGTAGCTGTATCGCCCCTGCTTATCACTGGGTCTGTTTTACTTCTCCAATATCTCGCATTCCAGGATGTTAAGGAAGTGTGTAGAATTGGGATTAGGCTCTAAAGTATCCTCTCTATAATTCTCAAGTGTTCTCTCTCATTTCTCCAGAGAAGACATTCCCAGTACTTTAAGTTGTTCCCGGTAGTTTAATTGTTTTAGTGGCTTTGCGAGTAATACCTTTTCCAGTTCTGGTCTCTCTCTCTTTGAACGGAGCTGTCAACACCGAACAATCTCTTAATGAGAGCAAAAAAATATAATCAGCTATGGAAAGAATGAACTCAAATGGGGCATTATACAAAACACAGGAGGACCACCTCTTAAAATGAAAAGAGAAAGGGAAATGGTGCAAAAGCCAGAAAAAATGACTGGATAATGAGAACTTTCACAGCCAGAGACAACGCCAGCTTGGCATTGTTGTTTCTAAATGATAGGTTAGCTGACATCTTTATACCCAAATTCTTAACATGTTGCTTTCATTTTAGGAGGCGGTCCTCCTGTGTTTTGGATAATACCCTCTTGGAGCTCATTCTTTCCATATCTGAACACTTGGAATATGTCACCAACGAACATCGTTATTTGCTACCGCTCACTGGGGAGGGAAGGAAGGAAATATGGTACGAGCAGCACATGCATTAGGCTTTATTGATATGTTTCGGATAAATCATGTGTGAGAGTGGGAGAACTCGAAACCCGTTTACGGTACATGTTTAGTGATATTAATTTAGCCACGAAGTTGGTAGGTAAGAAATTAGATGGGGAAGTATTAGCCTGCATGTGTTCAGTCTACTTTGAGTGGGAAAGAAAGAGGTAGTTGGGGAAGGGGGACACTAGAACCCCTTGCCCCCCTTTAGCAGTCATGCACGGCGTGTCACACTGGGCACCCTCGCCTCGATCAATGATGGCCTGAACACCCACCCTCCAGCAAACACTATCTTCCCGTCTCCTACGTCTCGTTCCTCCCTCCCTGGCTTCTGAGAGGGCTCTTTCCCCATTTTTTCCTCCTCCTCTTTCCATTTCTCTCTTTTTGTGACCTCAAAATTAGAGATTCTACAAGATTCATTGAAGGTTATTTAGGAGTAAATATCCGTAAAAGAAAAGGATTTGAAAGAGGGAAAGAGAGCATAACACCGAACATGTCATTGTATGTTACTCATCAATTGTACTATAACACCAACGGTATATACAAGACCAGCAAACTTCAGAAGGGCATTCAGGAAATTAAAGAATCGTTGAGAATTTAATGCACGACGTACGCTAGTCCCATCCTTTAAAACGTGGCCCCAGCGTGTAGGTTATCTGATAAAGTTTTGCATAAACTGTTTACCACCAGACTAGTTCCAAAACTGAGAGGAGTACATAATGGAGAGGGGTTGGAGGAACCTAAGCTTGGCTACCCTGGCGGAAAGGGGCATTAGAGACAACGTGTTTACGACGTGCAAAACTGATAGGCATTGAGAGGGGTCCTCAAGCACATGGAAGCTGAAATATTTTAGCGCGTTTTAGATCGTTTTATGCAAGTTTTTTTTTTTTTCCAAAAAAATTTAGCCGGTCAGAAAAAGGGGGGGGGGTAGTCCTCGACACCGGAGTGTCTTGTTCGCCGTAAAATAAGGTATACATTACGTTTTCTATTATGAAGGTTACATGCATGATGATTTTATTATGGAAAGTGCTAAACCCGTAGGGATTATACAGCGCCTGTGAGAGGGGGGGGGGGTTGATGTGGAAGGCATTCAGGCTTAATTTAGGGAATTGGAACACAGAGCCGAACATGCGTGATAAGGGAGCAGAAAGAGAGAGAAGAGTATGTCAAGTCCAAATGAACTTTAGGGTTGTTAGTCAAGAATATTTTGTTTCTGTGTGGTTGGATGTGGAATAGGTTGGAAGTTGAGAAAATTAAATGGATAATTTTAAGTGAGTATGATAGGTTCAAGAGCAAACACAAACGGGTTAATTTAGTTTTTATTCAGTCAATAAAAGTTTTTTTAATTGTCTTGGATAAGAAAATGTGTAGAAATTAACCAAGGGTAACTCACTCATATCAACCTCAATTATTTTCGTTGGATTCCTTGACATGTATGGCGCATTAACCCAGATTTTTAACCCAGAGGGTTAGCCACCCATGATAACCCAGGAAAGTCAGTGCGTCATCGAGGACACTGTCTTATTTCCACTGGGATCCTTCAATCTTGTTCCCCAGGATGCGACCCACACCAGCCGACTAACACCTGGGTACCTACTTGCTGCTAGGTGAACAGGAACAGCAGGTGTAAGGCAACATGCCCAGCATTTCCACCCATGTCGGGGATCGAAGCACGGACATTGTGTGTGAAGCGAGAGCGTTGCCAAACAGGCCACGGTTGGCTTCAGAAAGGAATGGGTGATGGTAAGTGCTAGTGTTAAAATAGCCAAAAGTAAATAAGAAATATTAGAGGAACACTGAGTCTGGACATGAAGGGCGAGGGGTAAGAAATGGGGGGTTAGTGTTACATGTGTTGAACAAACATCGTGCAGGTGTTGCATTATCAGGTGAGAAGATTGGTTTAACAAATTTACTGTCGCATCATATTCCACTTGAACCTGGTACCAGACCGATTTATGTACCTGCATACAGAAGGCCTCATTCGCGAGTTGCTGCCACAGAAGAGTTAGTCAGGCAGATGCTTGAAGGAAGGCAGTCTCCACGCCTGCCCCTCGCTCTCCCACGCTCCCCAGCGCCACCATGTCTCTCCGGAGACCAAATGTTATCGGTGAGTGAGGCTGGGCCAGCTGTATTTATTATTTCAGCTGCAGCTTTGTAGCATGGGTGGTGGTGGAGCATGAGAGGACGGGTTGGGGTGGGCGCGCCGCTCTCGGGATGGGTTGGCTATGGGATGTTAGATGGGAGAGAGGCGATTTATCTTTATAATTGCATAAATAAAATGACTAGCCGGTTAGGTTTCAGTGAAAATAGGTAGAGTAGATCAGGAGGTGAGAGCATGTATGGAAAAAAACACTGGTTTAGAATTCAGAAAACCCGTGTCAGGGATGTCTCCTGATAAATTAACATCTAGTATCAATTTGATTGGGAGATTCTGTACCTTGAGTGTCGGGCAGATTGTTAGCGAATGATAGGAGAAAGTAAGAGAAAATGTTGTTTCCACTACTGAGTTAAATACCCAGTTACAAGAGTCCTTTAATGGCTCAATAAGAGGTATATTTAAAACTGTCAGGGGTTAAATAATTATCTTTAACTCAGGGTCATATCTGTGTGTCTGTGGTAGAGCACTTGGCGTTCTTTGTCGGGATGAGACTTTATTTGAATAGACTTAATAAGCCTGATGCAGTTTTCCTCTTATATTCTTGTGTAACTGACTGGAGGAGGGGGAGGCGACACTGATGGGATCATAAAAGTGAATGCGATCAGAGTAATGTGTAATAGTAAAGTCAGGGTGAGTGTAAATAGGACCTTTACCTATTGATATACCTTTGACGACTTTGTTACCTACTTTCGGAGCCTGGCTGCTGGTGCTTTCCTGTCAACCAAGCTGTTGCTGCTGGCAGCCCACTGGCCCATATAGCCATCACAGCCTGGTTCACTGGCACTTGGAGAACTTGTCCAGTTTCCTCTTGGAAATTTCTACCCTTGTCCCTGCGGTGTTTTTGACATTAGCAAGATGTATAGTCTGGGACTATAGATATCGATACAGTGTTCTCTTATTGTGCCCACAGTGCTCCTGCTTTTCACTGGGTTTATTGTAGTGGGTTTATTGTACATTTTCCCCCCATCTGCCACTGCAGCATGTTATGACACTGTGCCTCTTGGGCATTGTATACAGTGTTCCTTTTGAGTTTATTCTTTCCATATCGAAACAGCTAGAAATTATCGTCAGTTAACGTCTTGTTATTCTCCACTGCCCAATATAAAACCTTGCTTATGTCTTACAAATTTTCCGTGTCTTCTACCGAGGTGATTTTTATGTTTATTTTGGTAATCACAAATGATGGGTTATGGACCCGTAGGCCTATTGCGCTGCTCCTGCATGCCTATGTGTAGAAGAAATGTAAAAGAGCACGCGAATATCCAGTTACCAGGGGAGGAAAGATGGGGCAAGTGGAATCAAGATTTTACAGGAAGCTCTGGGTTGCATAATTCAGGTCATGGAATGAGGTCACTAGTAATAATCTTCAGCTGGTGCCCTACCACCCCTTCTTCTCCTTCCTACCCTCCTTCCCGGACACAGGTAACTCATGAGGAATTGTAAATTCCCCAGTCTTTTGTTCCCTCTGCTACAGCAGACATATTAAAATTCAATATTCTCGTCTAACACAGTAGCAAAGTTATATAGCATTTTATTGTATATACCATCTCAAGATTTACAACTATTTACTATACATCTGTTTTACACATTTATCTATTTGTATCTTGTTTATGGCGTTAAGGCATCAGCTAACTAAACAAGCGATTCATACAGTATGAATAGTGCATTATTTTCTTAAAACTGAACTTAAGAGCCACGAGAACACATTTAGAAGAATAAAAAGTACCGTGACTGGAACTATACACAAATAATCCGCACATAGGAGGGGAGGAGGAGCTTACGACGTTTCGGTCCGATTTGGACCATTTACAAAGTCAACACTGTAAATGGTCCAAGTCGGACCGACACGTCCTAAGCTACTGCTCCTCCCCTATGTGCGGATTATTTGTATATAGAACATATTTTAGGTTCTTGACTGAATTAATACAGGTAGTGAAGGTTCTCTACATATTCTCTTCCTCTTCAGTTTCGCTTGCCTTAAGTATTCCAGTCCAGAGAACGAGTGACCTGAAGAGTATAATCATTGTCTTGGTATCCCTTGTTTTAAAAGTTCTCGTTGTTCAATCATTTTCTTGCGTTATTTTTTCCTCTTTCTATATCTTTCTTTTTCATTCTCTTCCATTTTTCTTTCACCGTTTCTCTCTCCATTGTGATCTTGGAACGTAGTATCAAACGTTATCACGGTCTCTATCGCATCAAACTTCCACTCTGTTGAGTAATTAACGTGTTTTTTACTATTTTCATTTGGGTTTTGCATCATTAATGTATACATTGAATTGTAATTATATATTTAATCGCAGTACACGTGTATTATATTTTCCTCCTATTGTCTTAGTTCCTTCCATTTTGTGTGTGATGTTCCTCTTGTGAATGGTTAATGTGGCACTTGGGTTGCACAATACTGTGACGTAGGACCTTGAAGGAGGTAATTAGATTGAGTGTGGTTTAGGTAGAAAGAGCAATTACTCTTCCATAGGTGCCATCAGTAGTTGAAAGAAAGGATGCATTGCGAGAAATTACAAAGATACTCAGCGTCTCGAACAAACTTCTAATGAGACAACTTGTTCAAGTTTCATTATGTAGAACCTTGTTTATAAAAGCTTGTTCTGCAGAATGTACCTTCGTCCTGTTTGGAACCATTGGCACTCACTGTTTCAAGCATCACGTGTATATGCTCTTATGGATCGTACGTAGACAAATGGGTATAAATGTTTTAGATCAGTGGTTTCCAACCTTTTTCAGGCCACTTTCCTAGCCCCCCCCCTCCCCTCCAAGCAGATGCGAACACACCTCTTTCTCTATTAGGTTTACTGCAGATTCAAAATTCCTCAACGCTCTCCCTGGATCTTTCCACCGCCCCTTCCCTCTGGAGGCGGTACCGCCCACTTTGAGACTCACTGGTTTAGATAGTTTAATATACTTATTACGACCTTTTTGGCTGGAGTGAAATCCAGTGCAGTCCATTTACTTTAAACCTAACAAACCATCCTACTTTTAACCCAACGTTCCTGGTTTTGTTAATTAAGCGATCACCTAGTGTTCGTAATGCTCACTGTTGTATAGATTTGCTGCCTGCTTTCTTACCTTGTTATCCAGGAGTCCTCAGTCTTCTGAAATGTTCAAAATGATCAAATTTCAAAACTGTTAACGTCAGCGGTGGTATATACTTTTTTTCTAAATTATCTTGAGTTGTGTCACGAGATTACCAACTCATTTTCTTGTCATTTGTATTACACAGGCTGATAGGGCTTCTCCAACTAGAAATTGCTGTTTAAGTGGAACAGTTACCTGGAGTTTACCTGGAGAGGGTTTCGGGGGTCAACGTCCCAGCGGCCCGGTCTGAGACCAGGCCTCATGGTGGATCAGAGTCTGATCAACCAGGCTGAAGACCGTAACCAAGACTGTTATCCACATTTTGAGAGAATCCCCAAGCATGGTTGGTAGAGCGTCGCCCCGGTGTCGAGGGACAGTTCGAATCCTATTCATATTTTAGAATTATTGTCATTTCACAGATCATGGTTGTCTGGATATTTGAAGACACTGTAAAGAAACAGTACTATCAAACCTCGGAAATTGCTGAGTTTAATAACAAGAAGCTTCAGAATAGATATACCAAGCCAATGATGTTTGCTTTTTAATGTCACTTCACAGTGGTGCTGTACGCTACCCACCCCCTTTCAAGACTAGTAAAACTTCAACTCTGGCGAATGTATGGAACACATTATTAGAGGTTGTATACATTGTCTTCAATTATTGGAACACTTGAAACCTCCCGAACTACACTGTCTGGAATGCAGTGATAAAAAAAAGATATGTAATTTACACTTGAAAAAATCTAGAGGAGTTGGCTTCAAATCTATACGTTGAAATAACCCGTAATAGAATAATAATCCCAGTAAGTTTGTCACAGGTACACATAAGTACAATTGTCATATATAGAGTAAATTACCTACGATAATCCACAAAAGTCAGTGACTTATTTCCATTGGTGTTCTTGAGTATACTAAGAGGAAAGTCACTAATCACGAAGTACGAATGTTTTGCTTTTCCTTGAATCATGTAATGTTTGTCAGGAAACAGGACAAGTGTTTCCTGACGCTGGTCTTCGTCATATGATGACCCACAGCTGGAGCTTTTAGTTATCTGACCGAGGCCTTCCGCTGGCTTACCGGTCCACCTCTTTAAAAATCACGGTTATGATTATAACTGTTTATACCATTCCTTGTGTCGGCCTGGCTTCCAGGGTCAGTCTGACCAGATCATAGATGCAAATAGTGTAGCAGTAGCCACCAGGGAAGGTGTTGGCAAAATGGTGGCGGTGGTGGGGCAGTTTGCCCTGGTCTGCCAACAGCTTGGGCAAGATTATGACTTGTCCCAACAACCCCGGTCTGCCTCCCTGCTCTTCCCTTACTCCTCTCCTCATATTTCTTTTCCGTTTTCTCGTTTTTATTTTTCCTCTTTTTTTCTTGTTCTTTCTCATCTTTTTCTTTTAAGTGTTTCCTTATTCCTTTTTTCTTTCTCTTTTCTGTCCTTTTGTTTTTTCGTTATTTTTTCCTCTTTCTATATCTTTCTTTTTCATTCTCTTCCATTTTTCTTTCACCTTTTCTCTCTCCATTTTCTTTTTGTTTCTCTTTTCTTTCCTCCCCCTCTTCCATCAGTAAGCCACGCCTTACCTTTGCCCCACTTTTAACAAGTTCTTCACACTGTCCTCCTTACTGCCCACACACCTTTTTTTCTTTTCCAGTCTCTTCCCTCCACCCCGGTGTTATTTTTATAGGCTCTCTCCGTCCCTCCTACCTCTCACCCCACTCTCCCTCTCACCCACTCTCCCTCTCACCCACTCTCCCTCTCACCCACTCTCCCTCTCACCCACTCTCCCTCTCAACCACTCTCCCTCTCAACCACTCTCCCTCTCAACCACTCTCCCTCTCAACCACTCTCCCTCTCAACCACTCTCCCTCTCAACCACTCTCCCTCTCACGGGTAAAGTAGGGAACCCTGTGTGACAGTTACACTATAGTCACTGTCAGTAGTAGTGTTTCAGGATCAAGCATTCTCTTGCCGATTAATTTTCAGTTCGTAAGATACACACGCTTGCGAGAAAGGAAATTAAGGCGTTTCGGTCTGTCCTGGAGCATTGTCAAGGTGACTTAGTAATGGTCAAGGATGGACCGAAACGTCGTCTTGCCTTTTCTTTTAAATGTGGCTGTTGTAGGAATTGGTTGCGTCTTTATATTCTTCACTACATTTTGTATATGAAGAACTTCCGTGCGTTACCTTTCTTAGCTCCAACAAGTACTCCTCTTCCCCACCACCATCTTGGTCATATTTAATGGCACTTGGACAAGTGGGGTGTTTCCTCACAGTTGGCGGCACACTGTTCTGCCAACACCCCACTTGTCCAAGTGCCGTTAAATATGACCACGATGGTAGGAGGGAAGAGGAGTACTTGTTGGAGTTAAGAAAGGTAACACACGGAAGTTCTTCATATACACAGAATATAAAATCCCTACTAATTCCCAGGCAGGGAGGCTACTTTTTTGAGGAATGGGCATACACCATTCTTCTTGGAGGCTGAGCATTGCAAACTCACCTCAGGTCACCTGTTTGCAGGTGATAGTGCTCTGTAGATTGCTATATGCTTCTCTCACCCTCATCATTCTCCCTCTTCCTCCATACCTTGTCCTATTTATCTCTCACCCTACCTTGTTCTCTCTCTCTTTACATTACATCAACTCTTCTCTCCCCCATAGCCTTTGAAGCTGCAATAGCTGATAAACCTTCAATGGAATATTTGACTATATCCTCATTGCCTTACTAAATTCACAGCTCAGGCTGACATATTTCAACACTGTAAGTGAGCCATCCTGTGTGATGGAATAGAACAGGGAATGATACACTTTTGGTCCCACTGTGTAACTCGTATAGACTAGTGTAATAGTACACTGCTAATGTGTCCAGTTTTGTTAAAAAAAAAAAAAACTCGCCATAAGGACCCCATTGGCAATAAGTCACTTTGTCTTGACTATTTTTGGGTTATCCTAGATAATTTACATTATGTATATCTGACTTTTTTTGGTTATCTTAAGTAATTTACACTATGTATGATAATTATACTTTCGTGTATCTCCTGCCTCTGCACCTTCCTCTGCAATAAAACATGCTGCAACACTTCAGGTTTGCCAGTATTGCAAAATACCAGTGATTGTCTCGCGTGGGGCTCGCCGCCCTCCCACCTAACACGCCACTGCTTTCTCCCTCTTGTTTTTATATCCAGCTTGCTAGCTTACTAAGACACTAGTTTTATCACTGAATCTCTCACTCTCTCGCCCTGCCTCTGCTATTTCTCATTCTAGCTTGTTTGGAGCGAGTTCTTCCCTCTCCCCTTTTCTCATTGTCTCTCTTCCCCCCTCACCTTTTTCTGATCCCAACACTGAATGACACTTTTGGTTTGAGCTCTTAATTTGATTATTTTTTCTGATCCGCATCAAGGGTTCTCTCGGCTCAAGCTGCGTACTTCATCTACTCTTCCGCTCACGGGTAAATGACACGGAAAATGTGTTGATTAAAGTGTGTTTGTTTTTCTGTGTGTGCTGGTTGGTGTTGACACGGATAAGACTCCCCAGTCCCTGAATAGGTCAGTAATGGCCTAAAAGCGCGCACAATACCCAGCGAATCCAAAGCGTAGTTAAATGTGAAGCAGCAAAAGAGTATATTCATAGCACGCAACCCGCCAGTGATTTTAACCGTGTAGGCGCCCACAGCCAGCACGATCAAGGAGTTGTAAATGTCGTGAATGCTGGTGAAATATGCGCGTTTCTTAGTACGGCGCAAATGTGTACCAGGCTAGAGCTGCAGCTATTGTGCAGCAAATGAGCCTTCAAGTGGTAGCCTGGCTTTGATTACCTTGGCGTGAGACTGCTGGCGTGGGAGGCTTTCTACATACTTTCCCTTTGAAGTTGGCGGGAATCGTCTTGGTTTCTGGCTCCTCCGCCTCTTCAACTTCATCGACTGGCATTGCTGCTTCCTGCCCTCCTATCATACATTCTCTTTAAGCTGTGTATGGAGTTTGCCTCCACAACTTCCACATCCAGGTCATTCCACTAACTCCATCCCCCCCCGTACCCAACACTGCGTCACCTCAATGGAAATGAGTCACTGACTTTCGTGGGTTATCCTAGGTAATTTACACTATGTATGATAATTTAACCTACGTGTTCCTGTGCCTAAATAAACTTACCGTGGAGCTGGAGGGACACCTCCTCCAGCAGCAGCAGCAGCAGCACCACCACCACCACCTCCACCTCTTCCACAACAGTTTTTCTCAATAAATGAAAATTTTGTTCCCCGAGTGAGACTGTGCCGTGAGTAGCAGACTACGAGTGTGATTAATGAATGGTTATAATTATACTGATACTGGTACCTGATACTAACATGGTATTAATAGTGGAAAATTAAGGTAGCTGAAGTTGGTAATGATGGCGGTAATTTACTGTTAACTTCTATTAAAGATCACAATAACAAGCCTTAACATCCCTGTGGGGGAAGAATACTACACAGCACACTTAAAACTTTATAGCAACAATCATATTTATGCAGCAAGCTGCTGTCATTAGCATGTCATGCAAATGTAAGACATTCGTAGCGTGCTAAGATGTCTGGTGGTAGCTAGAACAGGCAGAAAATATACTACTAAATTCTGCTCCCCCCAATCCATACTTTGTATACATGGTGGTAATGAAGTGTTAAAAATCTAACGTTTATCCAATAAACTTTTTTTAAAAGGATACACTTCACACGTTAAAAAGTATCATAATTAAGGTGAAGCTGCAAAGTAATGTTGTGGCAGTTTATTGTAGCAATGGGGAGTATTGATCATGCTTATATTGCATAAACAGGACAGCAGCGGCAAAAATATTTTGGCCAACAGTGTAATGCTTGAAGAAACACACTGGTATTTTATTCATAGTATGTGGTGGGTGAAAACAGATATTAAGTGTTTTGGCTCACCACCGAAAATGTAATTCGGCTGTAGAGGCTAATTATTAAGAACAACAACAAGGCACAATACCGTGACTGGCACAACACACAAATAACCCGCACATAGAGAGAAGCTTAATACGACGTTTCGGTCTGGCTTGGATCTTTTACAAAGTTACACTGACACATAATAGTGAGGGAGCCAGTATATATAGGCGAGGGGGACAGGGACGGGACCAAGAGAGGAAGAAAAAGAAGTGGTGGTAAGGCTGGTAGTGGAAGTATATTACTGTTAACTTTAATGAAGAGGCTTGTTAAATACGAAAATCTTTTAGCAGTATTTTTAAGTACCTGGGAGAAAATCTTAGGCAGTATACCAGACAATGGCAATTACTGCAGAGAAGCAAGTTACTCGGGAGTCGTCAGGTCATGATGTTTGGCAGTCTTGATCGAGGATGGTGCAGATACATCTCGCCCATAACCATCTGTTTGGAGGTGCTCCTGTCTCCTCTGTACTCACCTAGTTGTGGTTGCAGGGGTGAGTCACAGCTCCTGGCCCTGCCTCTTCACTGGTCGCTATTAGGTCACACTTCCTGCTCATTGAGCTTTATCGTACCTCTTCTTAAAGCTATGTATGGAACCTGCCTCCACTACATCACTTCCCACACTATTCCACTTCCTGACAACTCTGTGACTGAAGAAATACTTCCTAACATTTCTGTATAGCTTGTGGCGTGCACCTCACTGGACTACATTCTTACTCTACAAGTTTTCACTTTCATTTCTCATATTAACAGCTTATTGGGATTTTTAACTGATGCTGTTTATTTAAGCTTGGTTTGGAAATATTTGTGTTGTGTTTTATTCATGCAAGTAGTTCTCTCCGCTATTAATGTTATAGTTTGTTTTAAGAGTGTTGTATTTATATTTTATTACAGTGATCTACAGTTTTTATGGGTCCCCAACCTGTGACCTCGCATGAAATTAGGAATTCACTTCTAAATGTAGGTTCCACACTGCACAGTGTCAACAAAACCGTACGCCCCTTTAACACATTTAACCATCAAATGTGGCCACTTGTGTAGGAAGGTTGAGGACCACTGACTTCTACAAGATTAAAGTGCTCTTTAAATTTCAAAACAATCTATCTTCAACATTCTCTCTGAAAATACATCTCCCGACTATTGGACATGGGACTGGGTGTTCGTACTCAAGTTACCTTTGCTGGGCTAGTGTGTCTGTTCCTACCTCCGCCTTTCACCTACATACAACCGACTTTATTGGTTCCTGGCCTCTTGGGCCCTATTATTGCTACTGTTTAATGCCTGGAGCATACCTCCACTTCCTCGTCCAGTTCATTCTATATTCTTACCACCTTCAGCCAGTAGAGTAGCGTTTCCTAACGGCCCCGTGACTTTTTTTTCCCCTTCCATTATTGTCTCCTTCGCCCATATCTTGCATTTCAGTCAACTTCCTCCTCCTGGTATCTTGCGACGTGTAAGATACCAGAGGTCGGTAGGTACCCGTGTTCTTCAATTACTTACTCTTTAGAAGCTGCAAATCTAATTGTTAACCATATTTCTCGGGAGGTTGACTCTGTCTACTCTGATGAGCCTGAGGCGTGTTGTGTAGAAACCCGAGGTATTTGTTTCACGAAGGAAATAAGAAGGGATTTTTAACTGATGCTGTTTATTTAAGCTTGGTTTGGAAATATTTGTGTTGTGTTTTATTCATGCAAGTAGTTCTCTCCGCTATTAATGTTATAGTTTGTTTTAAGAGTGTTGTATTTATATTTTATTACAGTCCCATAGTCACACTTTCACACTTTGCAGTTTTCCTCAGACTTTATTCCTTCTCTGTTCTCCGTTGTGCCATGCTCTTGCATTCAAAGGTAAAGGTATATCAAAGGTATTGTTTGGGTTGAACTGTAGTCGTCACTTGTTTTATTCTTGCAGCCTGTCCAATTCCTCTGTCTCTCTCAATTATCCTCACTTTATTGGCAAATATACCTAGGATTCTGTCTCCCCATCTAGGTCATTTACATACAGTAATCATAGTAGTCCGTGAACCTTTGGGTTCCCCCACTAGTTGTCCTTTACATTCTTATATTTACACCCTTGTAAAACATTAATGTTAAACAATACCGACAAGTTAATGAGTAAGACGCATGTGCAACACCTTGGTATCTTTATTCTGAGCACGTTTCGCCAACTAGTGGCTTTTATCAGTTTACTTGAAGGTGTTGAAACTGGAGACAAAGGTGGTAAACAGTCCCCCCATCCTGACTCACGAAATCGTAATGACACGATTGCAAACAAACCATACTACGGGTGGGGCTTGAACTCGTGGCGAGTCGTAAAACTCCAGGCCAGCGCGTAAGTCCTCGTCCTAGATCAAGATTTAAGGTGGTGAGCACCTTTATCTAGGTTGAGGGACTCGTTACCACCTTTGCCACCAGTTTCCTCTAACCTCCGTCTTGAATTTATAGTCACTGGTTGGCGAAACGTCTTCAGTTTAAAGATAACAAGGTGTTGCGCATATCTTACCCATCCACTTGCTCCCTTACTTTATCTTTAGTTATATATTCATTCCTTGATCCACTAGAGCACTTTTATCCCTGCCTGCATGACCCTCTAATTTGTGGAGTAATAATTGGTGGGGCAGTGATAAGTGTTTTACAGTATTCTTATCAACAAACATTATCTGTTGTCTACTCTTCTTTGTCATAGAACTGTAGTATGTTTGCTGCTTTTCTTAACTTTAGAGTCATTTTTGTAAATTTTCCCTTCTCACGTATTATCTCGCCAGCCTCTTTATCAAGCATATGAAGTGCTCTTCCCAGTACGCTTGCGTATATCGTTGAACCACATTTCTATTTTCTATCTGTCTGGTAGTTGCTCGTCTTTAGATTTGAGCTGTAGTGTCACGCAATGCGTCGGTTTCTTTCTAAATACCCTGGGGGATATGTTGTCTGGTCCCTTGACTACTCTTGCCGAGCCCTCTCATAAGCTTCCTCTTATGTTTGAATGCCGTCTAGTTTTGATACAATCTATGCTGATACGCTGTTTCGGGTGTGTAACGAGGGCAGTGTAAGTGCGTGCAAAATGGTTTGCTTAACAAAGTGGTCACAAGGGAAGGTTAGTCTAAACTGCTGATATGAGAGTGAGTAAGAGTAGACATCTCGCCTAACATATTGCTAGAGGTTCACATATATCGTGTAATATCGGCAGCACATAAACTATATTACATTTACGGACCTATACTAAATTACTTTCAATATTCTAAGTATTGACAGTACCGCTAGTATACTCGCTGGGGTAAAATATCCTACAACATAAAAATGACTCTCTTTAAGATGCATTAGGGAGAGTGACACCAGTTCACTGTGTTCTGATTTGTACTCAGAAAATCCTTTTTAGAAAGAATGTGAATACGTGAGAGGTTGGAAAAGCCTTCAGTACCCCAGACTTCATTAGTGTAGACCAAAATAGTCCTCCATAAAAATGGCAAGAAAGTGTAAACATCATTAACACACGACGGACCAATATTGAGTTGTTAAGCAGAATTTGTAAACTCGGTATTATCTTCAGAATTATAACTAGTTGAAAGTTGACTTGAGTGGACAATGCCTGGTAGCAATTGCATCAAAGTATGCAATAGAAACCAGTATGAGCTTTGCCGCAGGATTTGCGGCGGCAAATCCTGAGTTATGAGTTGAGAGTGTACTCTCTGAGCCCGGCCATGGGCCAGGTTCGTCTGGTGCTTGCCTGGTCAACCAGGCTGTTGCTGGAGTATAATGCTGTATCACCATCGCAACACTCCAGCCTCACAGACCACTAACAGTACGTGAAGACTTATAAGCAAACTAGACTATTTTTTTTATCCTGATATTTAATGGCCATAATTACGACCATAATTTTAAAAGGGGGTGGACAGGAAAGCCAGCGGAAGGCCTCTGTCATATGACCAAAAGTTCCAGTTGCGGGTCATCATACGACTAAGACCCTCGTCAGGAAACCCTTGTCCTGTTTCCTGACAAACCCTACCTAACCTGATCTATCAGAAAGTAGTGTATTTTAACAAGAATTGTGTGGAAACAATTTGATTTGACGAAACCTTCACAAGTAGTTATCTATATATAATGTATATACAGATTATATACATAATGTATGTATATTATTTTTTTTCAGAGTATGGTAGCGTGGGTGGCTGCCACCCATGCTACCATACTCTGAAAAAAATCCCCTCATTTTCTCCTGTTGCTGCCCTTGCAACATTGCACAGCTCCTGATGACGCACTGAGAAGTGTGAAAGTACTTGAGCCTAAGATTTCCACCCCCTGTGGCTTGTCTTGCATTGTTAAGATCGCCTGTCTGCGATTGTTTTGAATGTGTATTAGGTATATAATGTTTCTAATCTGTGCAGATACCTGAAATAATTCAGAAACACAAGGTTTAAAACTGAGTCTTGAAGTGCTACGTATCAGCTATGATGGCTATATAGGCTTGTGGGTCGGTAGTCAACAAGGAAATTTGACCTCGGGCCAGGCCGCGAAGGTAGATCGACCAACCCTCGAAATTGACAATAGTTAATCTTGTAACCCGAAATGTCATCGTGTTGCATGTTCAGCATTAGATAAAATCTAAAATGGTGAAGACAGTGCAAGTGTTTCTATTTATGTGTTGGTAACTTTTTTTTAATGGCTTGCATAAATTTGGCATAGAGGGGAAAGGTGGACTAGTGTACCTGTGGTATTGTGGACCAGGAATGTGTTGGTGGTAGATGGTGTTGGTGGCAGATGGTGTTGGTGGCAGATGGTGTTGGTTGGCAGATGGGTGATTGTTGACGGGGGTGGGGTCTATTGTGAGCTTGGCTAGGCGGTGTTAAGGAGGAACTAGACTGTACCTTGAGAACCCCACCTGTAATTTCGAGGTTGGTGGAGGGGATAAGAATGTTTCTGCAGTTGCTCCCCCTCCCATGTCTTCCTTCATAGCACCCCCCTAGGTGCACTAGCCTCGCTAGGCGTCTTTATATATGCCGCTTCCCCTTTCCCTTGTACACGAGATCCAACAACCAGCAATTATGATTGATTCACGGCAAGTTCTTGTGTAATTTTTTCAAGAGTTGTGTGTTTAGGAACCCTGGAGGAGAGGTGGTTGTAGGAGCTAGTTGTGCTCTGTGTACTAAACTGTTGGTAGATTCATTTTGGCTGACACTATCAGGCACTATTCTCACACATAATGGTGGTTACTTTGTTGTTTGGTAGATTTTAACACATGCAACTCACTATACTGAATTTTCCGTGTTTCTTGCACAAAATCCTTTTACAAAATTATGGAACTCAAATTTCCTGGTAGTCACCCCTGTTACTCAGGTTGGGAGGGGACAGTGGTTGTGTACAGAGTGGCAGAGAGAGTCCATTTGTCAGTTGCCTTTATGATTTACGATGGCAAGACTACTGTTCGCCTCTGATATTGACTAAACATGCATCATAGTGCATGTAAAAATGCTTGTTCGCTGGTGTGCGTGAGTCCACTTGCTCGCACGCACCAGTGCTCACACGCACCAGTGCTCACACGCACCAGTGCTCGCACGCACCAGTGCTCACACGCACCAGTGCTCGCACGCACCAGTGCTCGCACGCACCAGTGCTCACACGCACCAGTGCTCGCACGCACCAGTGTCACACGCACCAGTGCTCACACGCACCAGTGCTCGCACGCACCAGTGCTCACACGCACCAGTGCTCGCACGCACCAGTGCTCGCACGCACCAGTGCTCGCACGCACCAGTGCTCACACGCACCAGTGCTCGCACGCACCAGTGCTCACACGCACCAGTGCTCACACGCACCAGTGCTCGCACGCACCAGTGCTCGCACGCACCAGTGCTCGCACGCACCAGTGCTCACACGCACCAGTGCTCGCACGCACCAGTGCTCACACGCACCAGTGCTCGCACGCACCAGTGCTCGCACGCACCAGTGCTCGCACGCACCAGTGCTCGCACGCACCAGTGCTCGCACGCACCAGTGCTCGCACGCACCAGTGCTCGCACGCACCAGTGCTCGCACGCACCAGTGCTCGCACGCACCAGTGCTCGCACGCACCAGTGCTCGCACGCACCAGTGCTCACACGCACCAGTGCTCACACGCACCAGTGCTCGCACGCACCAGTGCTCGCACGCACAACTTACTTTCCTCTTTATGTATTTAGTTTTCTAGTTTGCGCATTGCTGATTTCTACTTCCAATCTAATGAATATATTAAAAAAAAGCCTCCTAGGCAGGCGAGAATTCTCTACAATAGAGGTAGCCAGATGTATAAATATTGTTCATCAAAAGCAACGGTGTTATAAGTACAGTAAAAGAAATCGAAAGTAACAATGTCCTTCCATAAAGGAAGTTACGACTAGACTCTTGGTTCTTCTCAAGGGCAAATTTACACGATCAGCCCAACTGTTACTTGCATCGGACTTGGTGCAGCGATCACCAACATCCTCACTGGTATTTTTCTTAAGATTGATGCACTGAGCACATCGACTCCAGGCTGGGGGGACTAATTACCTCAAACTCCTCATCTTCCACCGTTCGTCTCTGTACCGGACTGAAGAAGCCACTGGCTGGAGAAACGTTTCCTGAGTAAAGATTCCCAGATGTTTCGAAAGTGTCTCATTCTTCAACTTGGCGTTTTTTTTAAATCATTTCCATCACATCCTCACTGAACAGACTATCAACAGAACTAGGAGGAAAATAGTTACAGGTCAGGGGAAATAATATTTATTTTTAAAAGTACATGTACAACTTATACAGACCATAGCTGATATCAGTGACATACTATATACAAAGCCCCTGGTTATGCACAGTATTTCGGGCAAATTAGGTTAATTTTGTCCCCCAGGATGCGACCCACACAAGTCGACTAACACCCAGATATCTATTTACTGCTAGGTGAACAGGGGTAGAAGGCGTCTTAAGGAAACACGCCCAAATGTTTCCACCCGTACCGGGGATCGAACCACGGACCTCAACGTGTGAGCTGAGTGCGCTACCAACCGAACTGGTGGTATCAGACCCCACTGTGTGTAAACGAGATAGAGGGAAGACTCCCCTAAGATGGCGTCAGCACATACAAAAATGGGTAAATATCAGGTCTAAGAAAATATGCAGATATGAAGAGCGTAACACACCAAAAGAAACGCCTCGGCGTTTTAATAGAGGGAAAATTGTCGCTGTGAAGCAAGATGTAATTTCTCTCATCCTGGAATGTCACAAATCACTTGAGCAAATGCTGTCACCCAGACTCTCCATTTTGATTTTTCTCGTAAAAGACATAAAAAGGTACAGAGGTGCACATTTTGTAGGCGTAAAAACATGAAGAAAAAAAGAGGCTTGGAACTGATAAAAATATAGACAGCAGGTGGGAGAGAAGGAATGCAAACTGGAAAAGTAATTACTATATTCCCAACTACAATTGCTACATCCCCAATACAGTTACTGCATCCCAATACAATTACTACATCCCCAATACAATTACTACATCCCCAGTGCAATTACATCATTTCCGAATACAATCACTACATCCCCCAAATACAATTGTCTACACTGGATTGACCAGAAGTACTGACACCAACCAACAGAAGAATGGAACGGTGTCAGGTCTAGGCCCTCATGGGCAGTGGGCTGCATTCATGCTTTAGCTTAGGCGGTATGGCACGGGGTGCCGTACCCTCCGTAACGCAACACCCTCGTGCCGGGTTAGGGCACAAGGCTGCTCTCACCACCAGTATTAAATCAGTCTACAAAATCACTAGATCATAGCAACTCAAGTCAATCATCAGTTACTTTTTATTGCCAGTATTAGAGGCCTAAACGTATAGATTCCTCCGTTAGAAAGAGGGAGGCAGGGAGAGGAGGAGGAGGAGGGGAAATGAGACAGGTATCGGGTAATATATACATATGAAGGTAAAAGGTAAAGGTAAGATTCTTAAGGTCTTGGTTCCTCAACTGCACCATGTTGCAGAAACAAGCGTGTGTGTGCGTGTGTGTGTGTGTGTGTGTGTGTGTGTGTGTGTGTGTGTGTGTGTGTGTGTGTGTGTGTGTGTGTGTGTGTGTGTGTGTGTGTGTGTGTGTGTGTGTGTGTGTGTGTGTGTGTGTGTGTGTGTGTGTGTGTGTGTGTGTGTGTGTGTGTGTACGTACTCGCCTATTTGTGGTTGCAGGGGTCGAGACTCAGCTCCTGGCCCCGCCTCTTCGCTGTGTGTGTGTGTAATAAACTAGTGAAGAACGAGGGGGGGGGGCATGACTATAATAAAGAAAACTACCAGCAGAAATCAGAAACATTGTCCAAATGAAACTATAATCCTTGAAGCTGGACAGTTTCCTTTCTAAAAGTGCCGGAGCATCCGAGTTGTGATGGCCGCTGAACAAACAACTGCTTGATCAGACGGGCATCATCGAAGCCTGGCTTCAGGCCGGGCTGCTGGCGGGCAGCATTGAAGGCTGGCTTCATGCCGGGCTGCTGGAGTAGAACAACCCCCTAACCTGGTCACAGGTAAATCACAGGTTCAAGAGGAAACTGGATCATTACTTCTGCATGCTCCAGATTAGCCAGGCTGTGGTGGTTGCGTGGCCCAGGGGACCCCACACACAACTACAGATGGTTGAAGATTCACTCAACGAGGCTTAGCCAATGGCCGGGCTAGTAGGGTGAAAAAGCTCTTGATATATATTACAAGACTGTATCGCAGATATAATCTATATATATATATATATATATATATATATATATATATATATATATATATATATATATATATATATATATATATATATATATATATATAGTAGGCTTCAATATACTCCTGTTCTATGGCATATATCTCATATTTATGATATATTTCTCTTGTTTCAGGTGTGCCGTTCCCACCGTCTCACAAGTTAACCTGTACAGAGGTGTTTGACCCTAAGACAGGCAAGCCCAAGTTCGAGTGGCTAAAGAATCACTTCATTCTGGAGGGTCGCATCGACGAGGCTGCGGCCCTCCGCATCATCAACGAGGGAGCCGCCCTCCTTCGTCAGGAGAAGACCATGATCGATATCGAGGCGCCCGTCACTGGTAAGTACCTCTTCAAGTTCCACTGGTAGCCTGCATGCCTGCCTCGAGCGCTCCACGGCTCCTCTACCTTTCTCCTCGTCCTCAAGCTGTGTGTGTGTGGGGGGGGGGGCGCTCCTTGCTCGCCCGAGCTAGAGGAGATGGAACCTTTCTGCTTGTCCCAAACTAGGGTAGGGGGAGGCCTTTCTAGCTCGAGCTAGAGGGGAAGGGGGAAGACTTCCTGCTCGCCTGGCCTAGAGAAGGTGTGGCCTTCCTGCTCATCCCCGAGCAGGAATGTGGGAGATAATGTAGTGGGTGGGTAGTAGGGTACTGCTGAGTTTATGGCATAATTGAGTCCAAGGAATCACGGGTAGAGTTGGGTAGGAAAGAGGGAGGGGAAGTGAGGGTTGTGGAGTTAAGGAAGAATTACAAGGGACAAGGTGGGTAAAAAATTGGTGGTTATCTGGTGTTTATGGAAGGAGACAGAGGATTGCAGTCAGGGAAAGACCACAGAAGAAAAGGTGACCGTATTTAAGCTGATTCTTCTTGCTTATGAAAAAAAAGGCGTTGAAAAGTCGTAGACCCTCTAGAGTCTAGACTTGCCTCGAGTTCAATCCTAACCCGTATCGTGGCTTATTGAGTTCTTAGTATATTAGCTTCTCAGTTTCATTCAGTAGATTTGGAACCAGTCTTCCCAACATCTCTCAGGCATAGATTATGATGCATCTTTATCGCCTGCGTTCCAGGGCGTACATATATTAATACATTCTCTACGTCTGCAATTTCGCCTGCCTAAATAGGGTTGCAGGAATGTTTCATTATAGAGAATATAATAATAATATAATTCATGTTAAGCGCTAAACCTATTTGGGTTATTCAGCGCAATACTTTGTGGAGGTTTGATCCTCCGTCTGCTGGGCGCGAGACAGACACGCTCTCTATTTGTACTCACCTATCCACTCATTATAGAGAGAAGGTAAGAGTTTTTTTTTTTTTTTTTTTTTTTTTTACAAAATTGGTTAAGTCAGTAGTGTTGCTGTCTTACTCTGTGATAGTTTTGGAGATGATAAACGCTACGTAAGGTTCCTGGTTATATTTCATCACTCAGGATGAGTTTCCTTCATCAGGACATTAAATGTCACTATAAGTTGGGCGACTTCAATAAGGCACCGAGGATATTGTCTAGCATTCCATTATACTGTGGGTTCAGGAGCTTCAAGGGTCATATTTCAGCAGAGCTGGAATTACTATTACTTAAGAATTACCATTTTTTCTGGTTGTCCTCTTCGTGTTAAATACAACTTGAGGACAGTGTAAAACAGTGATGCGATAACAGCAAACAGTCCTGTGCATCATTAAACCTCAACTGTTTCACTGCTGCTAAACATCATAAATGTTGGTCAGTATTAAATGACATTATATCACGTTAATTTTAGCAAGGACAAGTTAAATTGTTAAGCTGGTTTGGTGCAGAATAAAAACTGTACGTCACATCACTGGGAAATAATGCATATTAATAAGGCGGGTACAGAAACATTATGAGGTGTAGAACATACCCGGTGAAAGGCATGGGGCGCCGTGGGCACAATAATAACTTTGTATTAATATATACCGTTCCATACCTTTAAACTCTCGTCCAGAGGATATCAGAAAGTACTGGAACAAGTGTAGAAGTATTCACGAGGAAACTAGAAAATTTCTTCCAAAATCAACTAGGCTGTGACGGATACGTGAATCAGCATACCTGGTTGACCGGGCAAGCACTGGGCAAGCCTGACCCAGGGCCAGGCTGCGAGGGTAGGACAATTCTCGACACCCAACTAAGGTACGTCACAATGCACAGTATAGTATTGTATACACTCGCTTTAAAAATATACGTCAGTCAAGCTCACAAAAATATTCTCATTTACATTTCAAAATGGCTGCATTAAAAACATGGCGCGTGTGTGGGGTACGAACAGATGTCTTGCTATTAATATTAACGAAGATTGGAAGAGGGAGAGTGCGAATGTTTGGGAAACTGAAAAGATGACACTTGTGCAACATTTTGGATTTTTTTTTTTTAGGGAACACAGTTACTTCATTAGTAGGAAAAAAAAATAGAACGGTAGAGAAAAAATAGTTTGAAGTAATCAGTCCCCCAGCCTGGAATCGATGTGTTGAGTCCATCGTCCTGCACAAAAGTGCAAGACGAAGAAATCTGTGCAAAATTTTCGATTTATACCTTCGAAAAGTGAAAAGTCATTGATTCCTAATTACTTAGAATTTTTTTTCACTTTTGTTACTTGATGCCTAGTCAGCATCTCTCGGTTTTTTTTCTGATCTCGCATTTTAATAATTGAACTTTGTTCATTGTAAGGTGATAAGGGAAACCATAAACTATGGACTCTCAACACGTACCTTAATCGACAGAGTAAGTTAGTAAATAACGCAGAATCTGAACAAAATGGAGTGGATTTTTTTTTCCGTTCTGCGGAGCTATGAAATATTCTCTCGTATTATTCATGGTGTACAATAACGAAAATTTGAGGACTAAGACACGTCTGCAACACCTACATATCTTTATTGCCAAGACCTTTCCTGTCAAGGCTGAGGGACTGATCACCTCAAAATTACTAATGCTGTCTCCAGTATTTTTGTTCGCCTTTATTCCACTGAGGCTTTTTGCACGGGGGAAACATCTTGGCGATAAAGATACCAAAATGTTTCACATGTCTCAGTAAGCTCATTTAGGTACAGGTACACACAAATACACTTATACAAATTATCACACATAGTAACGTGTAGGTAAACCACGCACCAGGATAACCCCAAAATAATCTTTCTTCCACTAACCACTCCGCGTACGAGAGTTTGAGTATCCTTATAGGGCTATATCTACCTTGCACATGGGTGTTAGCCTCTCTGCAGTAGTTTGTGAAAAAGCATTTTGGTTTTGAAAATTCGAATAACATTAGTCATCTCAGCCTTAATAATTATTCATTATCGATGAAGGTACCAGGATTTACTGGTACCCGAGTCTGGTTAATTATTAATCCTGGTTAGTTTTTGTCTTTAGTATTGTCCTAAACATCTTTTTTTCCTGAAAAAAAGCCGGCCACGAAACATTAAGGAAATTCATTTACTCAAAGTATGGGTTTATCTTTCGCACTAAGTAATGTGGAAGACATGGGGCAAGGGGAAACAATATGGAAGGTCCAGGAGGCGGGGGAGGTGATGTGGATGGTCCAGGAGGAGGGGGAGGTGATGTGGATGGTCCAGGAGGAGGGAGGTGATGTGGAAGGTCCAGGAGGAGGGGAGGTGATGTGGAAGGTCCAGGAGGAGGGGAGGTGATGTGGAAGGTCCAGGAGGAGGGGAGGTGATGTGGAAGGTCCAGGAGGAGGGGGAGGTGATGTGGAAGGTCCAGGAGGAGGGAGAGGTGATGTGGAAGGTCCAGGAGGAGGGGGAGGTGATGTGGAAGGTCCAGGAGGGGGAGGTGATGTGGAAGGTCCAGGAGGAGGGGAGGTGATGTGGAAGGTCCAGGAGGAGGGGAGGTGATGTGGAAGGTCCAGGAGGAGGGGAGGTGATGTGGAAGGTCCAGGAGGAGGGGAGGTGATGTGGAAGGTCCAGGAGGAGGGGAGGTGATGTGGAAGGTCCAGGAGGAGGGGGAGGTGATGTGGAAGGTCCAGGAGGAGGGGAGGTGATGTGGAAGGTCCAGGAGGAGGGGAGGTGATGTGGAAGGTCCAGGAGGAGGGGAGGTGATGTGGAAGGTCCAGGAGGAGGGGGAGGTGATGTGGAAGGTCCAGGAGGAGGGGGAGGTGATGTGGAAGGTCCAGGAGGAGGGGGAGGTGATGTGGAAGGTCCGAGGGGAGGAGTGGGGAGGTGATGTGGAAGGTCCAGGAGGAGGGGGAGGTGATGTGGAAGGTCCAGGAGGAGGGGAGGTGATGTGGAAGGTCCAGGAGGAGGGGAGGTGATGTGGAAGGTCCAGGAGGAGGGGGAGATGATGTGGAAGGTCCAGGAGGAGGGGAGATGATGTGGAAGGTCCAGGAGGAGGGGAGATGATGTGGAAGGTCCAGGAGGAGGGGGAGATGATGTGGAAGGTCCAGGAGGAGGGGAGATGATGTGGAAGGTCCAGGAGGAGGGGAGATGATGTGGAAGGTCCAGGAGGGGGAGATGATGTGGAAGGTCCAGGAGGAGGGGGAGATGATGTGGAAGGTCCAGGAGGAGGGGAGATGATGTGGAAGGTCCAGGAGGAGGGGGAGATGATGTGGAAGGTCCAGGAGGAGGGGAGGTGATGTGGAAGGTCCAGGAGGAGGGAGGTGATGTGGAAGGTCCAGGAGGGGGAGTGATGTGGAAGGTCCAGGAGGAGGGAGGTGATGTGGAAGGTCCAGGAGGAGGGGGAGGTGGATGTGGAAGGTCCAGGAGGAGGGGAGGTGATGTGGAAGGTCCAGGAGGAGGGGGAGGTGATGTGGAAGGTCCAGGAGGAGGGAGGATGATGTGGAAGGTCCAGGAGGAGGGGAGATGATGTGGAAGGTCCAGGGGAGGGGAGATGATGTGGAAGGTCCAGGGGAGGGGGAGATGATGTGGAAGGTCCAGGGGCAGGGGAGATGATGTGGAAGGTCCAGGGGCAGGGGAGATGATGTGGAAGGTCCAGGGGCAGGGGGAGATGATGTGGAAGGTCCAGGAGGAGGGGAGTGATGTGGAAGGTCCAGGAGGAGGGGAGGTGATGTGGAAGGTCCAGGAGGAGGGGAGTGATGTGGAAGGTCCAGGAGGAGGGGAGATGATGTGGAAGGTCCAGGAGGAGGGGGAGATGATGTGGAAGGTCCAGGAGGAGGGGAGATGATGTGGAAGGTCCAGGAGGAGGGGAGATGATGTGGAAGGTCCAGGAGGAGGGGAGATGATGTGGAAGGTCCAGGAGGGGGAGATGATGTGGAAGGTCCAGGAGGAGGGGGAGATGATGTGGAAGGTCCAGGAGGAGGGGAGATGATGTGGAAGGTCCAGGAGGAGGGGAGGTGATGTGGAAGGTCCAGGAGGAGGGGAGGTGATGTGGAAGGTCCAGGAGGGGAGGTGATGTGGAAGGTCCAGGAGGGGAGGTGATGTGGAAGGTCCAGGAGGGGGAGATGATGTGGAAGGTCCAGGAGGAGGGGGAGGTGATGTGGAAGGTCCAGGAGGAGGGGAGGTGATGTGGAAGGTCCAGGAGGAGGGGGAGGTGATGTGGAAGGTCCAGGAGGAGGGGAGGTGATGTGGAAGGTGCAGGGGGAGGGAGAGATTATGTGGAAGGTCCAGGAGGAGGGGAGATGATGTGGAAGGTCCAGGGGCAGGGGAGATGATGTGGAAGGTCCAGGGGCAGGGGGAGATGATGTGGAAGGTCCAGGGGCAGGGGGAGATGATGTGGAAGGTCCAGGAGGAGGAGGGGGAGATGATGTGGAAGGTCCAGGAGGAGGGGGAGATGATGCGGAAGGTCCAGGAGGAGGGGGAGATGATGCGGAAGGTCCAGGAGGAGGGGAGATGATGCGGAAGGTCCAGGAGGAGGGGAGATGATGCGGAAGGTCCAGGAGGAGGGGGAGATGATGCGGAAGGTCCAGGAGGAGGGGGAGGTGATGTGGAAGGTCCAGGAGGAGGGGGAGATGATGTGGAAGGTCAGGAAGGGTTGAGAGGAAGCAGAAGTGTAGGGAAGGAGAAAGAGAGAGAGAGAGAGGGAGGCTGACGAGGGAAGGGATAAGGGGAGGGGGGCAGGATAAAGGAGTGAGAGGCAGGAGGCGTGTGACTCCTGCCGCCTCTAGATCAATACTACCCTGCCACCCACTACTCGACCTAGTGGCTAGTGCTGCTGCTGCTCTTCCTCTTTCCTTTCCTCTTCATTCCCCCCCCCCCTTAACTTCCTTATCCCATTCCTTTGATTTATTCTGCTGACACTTTTTTGTTCTATTTTTCTGTTCATAGTCTTTCTTCTTAATCTGCGATGTCAGAGGTGACGACATGACAGGTATTGATGGCAGAAGGTGAAGAAGGATAAACATGAATAATATACTATACCAACTTCAAGGCTGAGGGACAGATTACCTCGTCTTTTGTATAGAGTTCTACAGTCTTCCCATCATGTCCTTGAATTTGTAAAGCCACTGGATGGCGAAACGTCTACAAATATAGATACCCAGATATTACACAGATGTCTAATTCTTCTTCTTGTAAGGATGACTGTGTACCTCCTATTTTCCATGATAAGGCTCATTATTGAGAACTTTCCAAACAGAGCAGCAACTCTAATGATGGTACCATTCCAATCAATGGTGGTCTCTTAACTCTAACATTGTTCCGTGCTCTCGACGCTTTTCCAGGCAGGAGAGTGTGTACTCACCTAGTTGTGGTTGCAGGGGTCGATTCATAGCTCCTGGTGGTGTGTGTGTGTGTGTGTGTACGTACTCACCTAGTTGTGGTTGCAGGGGTCGAGTCATAGCTCCTGGTGTACTCACCTATTTGTGGTTGCAGGGGTCGAGTCATAGCTCCTGGCCCCGCCTCTTCACTGATTGCTACTAGGTCCTCTCTCTCCCTGCTCCATGAGCTTTATCAAACCTAGTCTTAAAACTATGTATGGTTCCTGCCTCCACTATGTCGCTTTCTAAGCTATTCCACTTCCTGACAACTCTATGATTGAAGAAATACTTCCTAACATCCCTTTGACTCATAGGAGTCTTCAACTTCCAATTATGACCCCTTGTTTCTGTGTCCCCTCTCTGGAACATCTTGTCTCTGTCCACCTTATCTATTCCTCGCAGTGTAGAGTAGAGCTGGAAAATGTCGAGGTTTCATGTAGTCTCTTCCGGAGGTCACCGCGGCCCGGTCACAGACCAGGTCTCCTTGTTCCTACCCTGATCGATCAGGCTGTTGGTGCTCGCAGCCAGTATGCACCACAGCCCCGCTGATCAGGAACTGATTCGAGGAAATTGTCGAGTTCCCTCTTGAAGACAACCAGGGGTCTGTTGGTAATCCCACTTATGCATGAAGAGAGGGCGTTGAAGAGTCGTGGTTCCGTTATACTGATGACTTGCCTGTGCTCCTTGATTGCCTGCTAAACTACCGGGTAGATAATTTTGTTCGTCTACCTGGAGGGCATTCCGGGGATGAACGTCCCCGCGGCCCGGTCTATGACCAGGCCTCACGGTGGATCAGGGCCTGATCAACGAGGCTGTTACTGCTGGCTGCACGCAGTCCAACGTACGAACCACAGCCCGGCTGATCTGGCACTGACTTTAGGTATCTGTCCAGCTCTTTTGAAGACAAACAGGGGTCTACTGGTAATGCCCCTTATTGCTGTTGGGAGGCTGTTGAACAGTCTTGGGGCCCCGTACACTTAGTGTTTTCTCTTAATGTACCAGTATGTACCGTATGCTTAGCCAAGTGTTAGTAACCCAGGATAACCCAGAAGTCATTTCATCAGACTCTCTGGCTTATTCCGATCGGGGTATAAGCCTCTAATATCTTAGATTGTTTTCTAGGAAGCTGAAAATAGAGATATATGCACGGAAGGTGCGTTAGGGCATGGTTCCTAGTCTGCGCACGGCAGTAACTTGCTGCATTGAAAAAAATATTGGAAAATGTGTGAAATAAAGCCAATGAAATGCAGGGGAGGGGGTGTCATGCTTATAATTTCAGGACATTGTGTCAAAGTAGGTCTTAAAGTTGCTTCACCAGCAGGATCACAGATGAACAAGGAGACTTTAGGAATACTAGTAGGGTTAGGGGGTGTGTTGACCAAGTGTTTACAGTGAAACGTGTAGATGAACAGTATTTAGATAAGGGTAAAGAGGGTTTTTGTGGCATTTATGGATTTGGAAAAGGCGTATGAACTATCAGCAGAAATTAGAAATGTAACGAATGTGGAGCTTTTTAATAGGAAGTTACATATATCCTGCAAGTGCTGAGACAGTTAAGTTGTGTGGGCCTGCGGGCCGCTAGCATAAACGGTCTAATTGACCCAGGCATTTGATAAGGAAGCCTGGCCACAGACAGGGCTGCTGAGGGACAAGATTTCTCGAAGCCGGTTGCTGGTATGTCAGATATCCTTTCTTTGACACCTTTTAACTATACTCCACTTGGTTATAAAGGTTGAAAAACAACTAATGCTTTTAGACTAGGGAGGGGGGGAAGATGGTGATAAGAGGGATGGGGAGGGTGATAAGAGGGATGGGGAGGGTGATAAGAGGGATGGGGAGGGTGATAAGAGGGATGGGGAGGGTGATAAGAGGGATGGAGAGGGTGATAAGAAGGATGAGGGTGATAAGAAGGATGAGGGTGATTAGAGGGATGAGGAGGGTGATTAGAGGGATGAGGAGGGTGATTAGAGGGATGAGGAGGGTGATTAGAGGGATGAGGAGGGTGATTAGAGGGATGAGGAGGGTGATTAGAGGGAAGGACCTCAGCTGAGGTCGTGACACAGGGGTAATGATCTCTGAACCAGATACTAACAGTTCTCAGTTTTATAGTTAAATTTCGTACACCGTATTATACAAAAGAACTTGATTTCTTTCTGCAGTATATAATATGTAGTTTACATGTAATTAAATATTGTTATGCACAAGAAAAGCTACTATCATGCGGTGCATGCTGCCTGAAGGGTGTTCCGAGGGTCAGCGCCCCCGCGGCCCTGTCCATGACCAGGCCTGCCGGTTGATCAGGGCCTGATTAACCAGGCTGTTACTGCTGGCCGCACGTAGTCCAACGTACGAACCACACCACGGTTGATCGGGTACTGACTTTAGGTATCTGTCCAGCTCCTCGTGCATGCATGTTATGATCAAGACTGATCTGCGACGGGGAGGGTAGGGCAGAACATGCCTGTAAAGGATCCTGCTGAAGGTTGATCGTCGGCCAGCAAGGAGAGGTAGGGCAGGCAGGGGACAGTGGAACACCATGTTAATAAGTGATCCATGAGGCTGAAGGTTGTAGGGATCGTCGGCCAGCAAGGAGAGGTAGGGCAGGCAGGGGACAGTGGAACACCATGTTATAGTGATCCTGAGCTAAGTTAGTCCGGCCAGCAGAGTAGGCGCGGACAGTGGAACACCATGTTAATAAGTGATCCATGAGGCTGAAGGTTGTAGGGATCGTCGGCCAGCAAGGAGAGGTAGGGCAGGCAGGGGACAGTGGAACACCATGTTAATGTGCTCCATGGCTGTTCTGGGATTCGTCTGGCTCGCATCGCTGTGGCAGCGGGCATGATCCCTGTTCTTGCTCCTCTCCATGGCTGCTACTTTCCTTCTCTCTGCTCTTGCATTCTCCTTGACCCGGCTCTTGTCTCCTCCTCCTCCCTCCTTCCTCCTCTCCTGGCCTCCTTCCTTCCTTCCTTCCTCCTCCTCCTCTCCCGGCTTTTCTTCCTTCCTCCTCCTCCTCTCCTTGCCCTCCTTCCTCCTCCTCTCCTGGCCTCCTTCCTCCTCCTCTCCTGGCCCTCCTTCCTCCTTCCTCTCTCCTGGCCCCTCCTTCCTCCTCCTCTCCTGGCCTCCTCCTCCTCTCCCTCCTCCTCTCTCCTGGCCCTCCTTCCTCCTCCTCTCCTGGCCCTCCTTCCTCCTCCTCTCCTGGCCCTCCTTCCTCCTCCTCTCCTGGCCCTCCTTCCTCCTCCTCTCCTGGCCCTCCTTCCTCCTCCTCTCCTGGCCCTCCTTCCTCCTCCTCTCCTGGCCCCTCCTCCTCCCTCCTCCCTCTCTCTGGCCCTCCTTCCTCCTCCTCTCCTGCCCCTCCTTCCTCCTCCTCTCCTGCCCCTCCTTCCTTCCTTCTCTTCCCTCCTGCCCCTGTCTCGGTCCGGCTCGTCCCTCCTCTCCCAGCGTCTCCTCCTCCTCTCCCAGCGTCTCCTCCTCCTCCTCTCCCAGCGTCTCCTCCTCCTCCTCTCCCAGCCTCTCCTCCTCCTCTCCCAGCCTCTCATCTCCCAGCGTCTCCTCCTCTCCCAGCGTCTCCTCCTCCTCTCCCAGCGTCTCCTCCTCTCTCAGCCTCTCCTCCTCTCCCAGCGTCTCCTCCTCCTCTCCCAGCGTCTCCTCCTCTCCCAGCCTCTCCTCCTCCTCTCCCAGCCTCTCATCCTCCTCTCCCCGCCTCTCCTCCTCTCCCAGCCTCTCCTCCTCCTCTCCCCGTCTCTCCTCCTCCTCTCCCAGCCTCTCCTCCTCTCCCAGCCTCTTCTCCTCTCCCAGCCTCTTCTCCTCTCCCAGCCTCTTCTCCTCTCCCAGCCTTTCCTCTTCCTCTCCCAGCCTCTCCTCCTCCTCTCCCCGCCTCTCCTCCTCCTCTCCCAGCCTCTCCTCCTCTCCCAGCCTCTCCTCCTCTCCCAGCCTCTCCTCTTCCTCTCCCAGCCTCTCCTCTTCCTCTCCCAGCCTCTCCTCCTCTCCCCGCCTCTCCTCCTCCTCTCCCCGCACTTCCTTCACATTAAAACATTGCTAGTTCCTCCCACTAAGGCACTGTGCAATAGGGTTGCAACATATTGCTGATGTATCCAGTTTTGCTGAATAAAACAATCTTCCTCATCGTCAGTGTCTTTCCCAGCTGCTGTTGTTGCTTTTATCCTCATTAAGACACTAATAGATTAAGCCCTAAAATAATTTTCATGCATGTCCCGCATTTGCTTCCTGCTGCTGCTGCTGCTGCTGCTGCTGCTGCTGCTGCTGCTGCTGCTGCTGCTGTTGCTGCTGCTGCTGCCGTCTTTAAAATCTGTTGATTTTTACCCACTGCTTGTGTCTCCTCTAGGTTCTTTGATGCTATTAAGAGGCTCTCGATTTAAAGAATTGTACCTGTCTCTTTTCCTTCATTGGATCGACAACGATTGCTTCCCATGCTCGTCCGTCCCAAGGTTCATTTAACACTTATGAATTATCAAACACTTGACCACTGCATTGGTAAAGGGTTCTTGATTCAAAGAATTGGCGTTATTAATCCCGTTTACTTCTCCCTCCTCCCGTTTTCCTGGCGCCGTAAGACCCCTACTGGTTTAGGGCTTTCTTGTGAATATAATGATACTAGACTACCAGTGCGCCCAGTAATGGTGGTGGTGGTAGATAATGTATATATATATATATATATATATATATATATATATATATATATATATATATATATAATGTATGTATTGCAAACAGGCGATCCTAACAATATAGAACAAGCCACGTGGGGATGGAAATCTTTAGCTCGAGATCTTTCGCACTCTCGTGCGTCTTCAGGAGCTACGCAATGTTGCAAGACAACAA
>WNWK01000511.1:237500-252500 GCA_009830355.1 Cherax destructor | reverse complement strand
CAAAGCGTTGGTGGTGAGAGGTGCACTCGCAAAGCGTTGGTGGTGAGAGGTGCACTCGCAAAGCGTTGGTGGTGAGAGGTGCACTCGCAAAGCGTTGGTGGTGAGAGGTGCACTCGCAAAGCGTTGGTGGTGAGAGGTGCACTCGCAAAGCGTTGGTGGTGAGAGGTGCACTCGCAAAGCGTTGGTGGTGAGAGGTGCACTCGCAAAGCGTTGGTGGTGAGAGGTGCACTCGCAAAGCGTTGGTGGTGAGAGGTGCACTCGCAAAGCGTTGGTGGTGAGAGGTGCACTCGCAAAGCGTTGGTGGTGAGAGGTGCACTCGCAAAGCGTTGGTGGTGAGAGGTGCACTCGCAAAGCGTTGGTGGTGAGAGGTGCACTCGCAAAGCGTTGGTGGTGAGAGGTGCACTCGCAAAGCGTTGGTGGTGAGAGGTGCACTCGCAAAGCGTTGGTGGTGAGAGGTGCACTCGCAAAGCGTTGGTGGTGAAGTGCACTCGCAAAGCGTTGGTGGTGAGAGGTGCACTCGCAAAGCGTTGGTGGTGAGAGGTGCACTCGCAAAGCGTTGGTGGTGAGAGGTGCACTCGCAAAGCGTTGGTGGTGAGAGGTGCACTCGCAAAGCGTTGGTGGTGAGAGGTGCACTCGCAAAGCGTTGGTGGTGAGAGGTGCACTCGCAAAGCGTTGGTGGTGAGAGGTGCACTCGCAAAGCGTTGGTGGTGAGAGGTGCACTCGCAAAGCGTTGGTGGTGAGAGGTGCACTCGCAAAGCGTTGGTGTGAGCTTGAGGTAACACATGTCGGGGACTTTGTACCCACCAATTAAGCATTAAATGGATCGATCACATGCTCTCTCACCTTTGAGGTGATACCTAACTTCCTAGTCTATTCTCAAGTTCTTTACCTCTTCAAATAATTTATTTTCCATCCTTCATACCCCTTCCCATGTCTATTTATTTCTTAGTCTTTAAAATGATTGACTTCTTGCGAAAGTGGTAAGGTACCGTAGTAGATCCCGGAGGTCACCGACCCCCTCTGCCTTGTGTCAGACCAGGCCTCATGGCCTGATCGATCAGGCTGTTGTTGCCGTCCCGAATTCTCTTCCTAAATGTTACCGTGTTGCTCCAGTGCCTGCTAACACTAGGCTACAGCTACTATAAGAATGGATGTAATAAAATGGCTGCCGCGACTGCTTGCCTTGCTTTAAAAAAAAAGTTCTTGCATGTTGAAAGGAAGGTCATTGTAATGAATATTTTTGTTTTTGCAGTGTGCATGACTTAGCACTTGAGCCGAGGGAACCGCAACATATCCTGACTAGGAACATGGGAACATTATTTTGAAACCGTCTCGTTGCGTTATCTTGTTTGGGAGAGTCCAACCTCGACGCCTCGTAATAAGATGAAGAAAAATTAGTTGCAGCTAAGCATGATTGAATTCCACGTAAATTAAATTACATGATTGAATTCCACATAAAACTATTAATGCTTAGCCTAGCATTAGTGACGAGGAAATATTTTATTAACGGTGTTCATTATACAAGTTGATTCATTCTATATTTGCTTCATGCCATGCATGGCGGACTAGACTTAAAACCAGCATGGGATTCTCCTTTAGAAAGCCTTTTAAAGCTGTCATCAGACGTCAACAGTGTTTCCCCCATCCCAGGAGGGATGGGGGAAACACTGTTCAACGGTGATAAATTGATTTCTTACCTACGGAATAACGGTTACAAGGAAGCAAGGAAGTACCAATCTCTCCTCGCTATTTCTGAAATACGACTTTCAACAAATTTCTCGATTTGTTATTTACGTTAATTTGGTTAGGTTACATTGTCTAATAATCTAAATTAAGTCATTGTAACCACAAGGCCACTAAATGAAATATTACATAGAGGCCATAACTTTTTTTTGAAACGCAAACCCAAAACAGCTGGGACCCACCGACTTGAATGGGCGACTTGTGGACAGTGGTCCATATAACTCTGTTATTGCGATATATACTGTTTCATTGAGGGGATGGGCTAAGTAGTACAGATTATTATCCATTCGTAGAATAGAGAGAGCAGGATACATGAAAGACTTTTCCGGGGGGGTCAACGCCTCTGTGGCCCGGTCCTAGACCAGGCCTCCTGGATGATCAAGGCCTGATCCAAACAGGCTGTTACTGTTGGTCATAACGTTGGGCAGTGTACAAATTTCAGCCTGGCTAGTTAGGCATTGACTAGAAGTTGTCCGGTTTTCTCTTGGGGACCTCCAGAGGTTTGTTGGTGATTCCTCTTATGCGCAGAGGGAGGGCGTTGAAGAGTCGGGGACCTCTGACACTAATCGAGCTCTCTTAATGGACTCTTCTTGCTCTTGCTTTTTATTGGATGCACTCTGCACAGTCTGTATGTCATACGGAGTGATTTCAGTGTTCAGGTATAGGACCAGTCCCCTCAGGATTTTCCAAGTGTAGATTATATACCTTCTCGCCAGCGTTCCAAGGAATACACTTGGAGACTTCAGGCGTTCCCAGTAGTTCAGATTTTTTAGTATATACGAGCAGTGAAAGTTCTCAAAAGTTTTCCATCTCGGCGCACACTCCTGCCTTGGAGGCCGATAGTGTACAGCAGTATTCTAGCCTAGCGGGAACAGGTGACTTCATTATCATCTCAGCGTCACTTGTCTTGAAAGCTCAGGTTATCCAGCATTCATTTCCCTTGTAGCAGGAATGGCAATATTGTTGTAATTTTGAATGTGACATCTGACATTATTTCTCCGAGTCTCGCACATTGGACTTTCGCTCGAGTGAATGATTTGAGTTCGTCCTGTACTTCGTTAGTATGTATGAAAAATGAGAACAAAAGGCAAAATATACAAATAAACCCGCCCATTTAGAGAAGCTTCTCTCTATCTGCGGGTTATTTGTGTATGAAAAGGGAAATATCTAAGGATATCTGAAAATATGCACAAAGGAAAGTGGGGCCAGAGTAAGTAAAAATTGTAGGAGGAAAATAATCTTGCATATAGCGGATAATTTATATGGCAAAATTTTCTGGATAAAGACTGCACGAGTGCAAGAGGACAGTGTGGATCTAGAAAGGAACGAGGATGTGTAGATCGTGTTTCCTGTTCCATTTCTTACCTCCCTTCTGGCTCCCCGCTCACCTCTCCTCCTTTCTCACTTGGACTTTCAGCTCCTTTTGCATTTTTTATGATGGCAAAGTTACTGAATTTTCCAGTGGTCAAAAGGTTGCTGATGTTCTTCGCCTCCCGTCACCTTTTACCCCCACCGACCCTGGGCGGCAGTCCAGGTCACAGATACTGACCACCAGTCCTAGTTGTCACAGCCCATCTTCCTGATAACTGCCACACCTTCACAGAAGATTTGCAGTCCATTTATAAGTTGGGTTGAATTAGGTTACGCAAGATAATGGGAAAACTGTAAATATAAGATAAGACTATATAAAAAAGTGTCTGCCACGGGAACAGAAAAAGTATGGCTCATGATGTAGAACAGTCATATTTCTACTGTTCAAGGCTCCGTCAACAGCCACCCATTTGACTGTTTACAACAGTGCCATAATGTCTGCGGTTAAGAAGACGGGCTGAGTCACCGGTCCTGTTCACCTTCCACCGTTTAATATAGTCTGCTTCACCCCTCCCATATGTGGTTGATGAAGGGAAGATAATGAATGGAGGCAAGATAAGCTTGTTTTACCCTAGTCGGTGTTTTTGTTAGGAGGGGATATATATTTAATGACTACTCTGGCGTCTTCCTTGTTAATCTTGAATTATTTTCTAGTGAAATGTGCGAGAGGTATGAAGGTCAATTTAGGCCCTTGACTTAGCCTTGCCATTAGTTTCACTCGAATTACCAATACCTGTAGTATAATTGAAGATGGTTTGTGGGGATCGTGACCAGGACTCGTTGTTGATGGCCATGTCAGGTTGTGTACTCTGGCAGGGAGGCTCCACAGGGTGGTTCAAGAGTGTACATCTGGCTCACTCTTGCCTCTTGTTTACTTGATGGCTCAAAGGATGATGATAGATAGGTTTTGTTCCACTCTGTAGCTATCATATAGAATAGGGTAGCAGCATACTGCCGATATATACCTTTGATGAGTTTCGAGAGTCTTTCTACTCCCGGAGCCCGGCCATGAGCCATCCAATTTTTATATGCTACGTCTCGATTATTGTTTTGTTATTTGTGGAAGAATCGAGTCTCGACCAGTCGTTGCGCTCACTGACTCAAACGGGTTCAGTTCTTCATGGAGAGGTGGGAGTGTCTAGCAAAGTAAGGAATGGTGTTCTGCGGTGAGGGAACGGTGGCACCAGCCGTAGTGATTGTGATAGATGGAAGGCTTGATCATGTAGAATATGGCTGGGACCTGGAGTTCCCAAGGCGCTCCTGACTTTGTAGCTTTTGCTCATACCTCTTGAGTATATTTTATTTGTACTCTTGCCTCTACCCGTGTTAGCACTAAACCTAGTATTACCTCTCCCCTCATAATCTACTGCTACTCTCCCTATCTCCGCCAGCCATGTGACCTTGTACGTGTGCATGTGTCACTGCTGAATATTCCTCACGCACTATATATATATATATATATATATATATATATATATATATATATATATATATATATATATATATATATATATATATATATATATATATTATATTAATGCGTGCGCGCGCGCGTTTTCTTACTGCATCTCGTTATCTCCCTTTTTCTCTCCTCATCTCCCATGTCAGAGTAAACATAGACAACGTGACGGGAGGGAGGTGACAGATAACAGGCAGTTTCATTACAGTCTCCGCTCGCCCATTTGTTGAGAGGTGTCGCGGGTCGCTGCTGCTGCTCTCATGTTAAACTCTGCAAGTATTAGAGTACATGGCCGGCCAGATATAGTCAAACGTACCCGCTGTCAGTGCCCAAAATATGCCTTCTGCTTTTTTTTTTATCCTTACCTCGCACACATAGGTAATGTAAGATAGCCCCTGAGTAGATAGCGTCGGTGTAGACTTTCAAGTCCTCTCTTTTCCATATACTCCCACTACTGCCTCTTTATTTGACTGAAGAAGCCTACTGTATAGGGGAAACGTTTCAACCTTAAAAATAGCCAACTGTTGCACATGTTTTAATCATCATGATGTTATTTTATATCATTCTGAACATAGCTTCTCTGTAAAATAAAATTGAAAGCCTGTGATGAAAAAAATATACGTGATTTACCAGTGTTTCCTAGTATTCACCTGGAAAAAAATATAAATGTTGGAAAGCATAACGTTACTGGTATTCCGTGACCAGGTACTATATAAACATTAAAAGATCATTTTAATCCCAGTTTTAGGGGGTAAGCTATTTTCGATGTTTGTTTGCCTATGAAATTTAAACCTCCTTCCTCCAAAAAATAACAAATAATAGCGAGAACTCGAGGCCAGCATAATGTTTTGGTGGTGTAATAGCATAAACGCAGTGTGTGTACACCATATACCAGTGGTGGGTAGCAGCGGTGCGAGGCTCTGTCATCAAACTCACCACCACCTCTTGGTGATAGCAGGATAACGAGTCAGAAAATTTGTTAATAGCAAGATAACGTGCAGAAGCATGCTATAGCGTGTTTTTTTTTTTGTTACAAGAATGTAGGTAAAGTTGATTTGATGTCCGTGACACTCACTAGGCTATGGCGCTGATAACACGCAAGCTGCTTTGCTCTCCCAGGGGGCAACGATATGATGGCATCATGAGTTAGTTTTTTTAGTTTAATGTTTTTATTATGCACCCCATACCCATCCTGTGGGCAATAGTCAAAAGATTACATAATGGGTCCAGGGGCTGAGCCGTAAAGTTTTAATAGCTGAACAAGTTAGTGGTAATGAACTATTTACTGGTGCTGCCATATAATTCTCCTTCTTATAAACCATATATCTGATATAAGTTCTAATCCCACGGAATTCGAAAAAAAAAGATAGAAAACTTGCCCATGAACGTTGCACATACTATAAGCCGGATTCATCGAGTTACTTCTTTCCAAAGAAGTGCAAAATACCTCTGGCACGAACACTATTCTCAGATTTGTTTCTAAACAAAGGAGGCACAAGAGCGTTAACAAAAGATTACAGGCTAGCAATCTTTAAAAGGGTAATAAGATGGCAAATTAATCTTTATGGAAAAACATGATATATACAATCCAAACCAACATGAATTTAGTGAAGGAAGATACCGGGTCATCACATGGAGAAGACCCGAGCCAGGAACCGTCCTGGCGAACCTACCTTTAAAGGGAAGATGCCTTAGAAAAGTCAAATTGCAGATGTGGACTACATTAACTTGTTAAGGCATTTGATAAATACGATCATGGAGTGATAGTACGTACATAAAACATGGTCATTTGGGATGATGGGAAAGTAATGTAAAACGCTCAGTAGCCTAAGGCACAGTCCTGGCGCCTTGGATGTTTCTCATTTTCATAGCAAATACAAATGAAAACACTCGCCATAGCTTCGTATAATTTGCAATAGATACAAAACGAAACATGAAATATATCCTCAGTAGAAGACAGACATCAGTACAAGGGAATATAAGCAGTCTTCCAGTGAGCAGTAGAAAATAACAGTTATGTGGTGACGAATTCCAGTTGCTCAGATGTGGAAATAAAACTCAAAAGGGACATGATATACAAAACATGACCACCATATAGAACGATAACAGCATGTGGAGAACCTGGGTGTAATGTCAACTGACTCGTTTAGATAACATAAGGCAAATGTGAAAGTTAGACAAGTCAGTGTAGATAATGAGAACATTAAAAAAAAAATATTGCCATTAACACTTTAAATGGCTTGCGTGCTCTCGACAGAGTACCGTTTAGTGTTGACGGCATCATTCAGGGTAGGAAAGATGCTTGGACAGGGAGATCCTTTACGACCTTCATAGTAAATCATTTCAATTACTGGGAATGATGCCTCAAGCTCTGAATATCTACTCTGGAGTGGACGAACCATCACTTAAATAAAAAATACTAACGTGTTGTAAATGCCTTTCAGATCTCTCTTCAGTTTACACATTGCTGCGCTTGTAATTGTATCAGAAGAGGCTTCACTTTGTACCTGAAAGGGTGTGTCAGTAATTATACACTGGCCAACAATGGCTTCAGTTCTCGCTTAAAAGCATGTTGTTCTTTTTAACCAATCTTGGGACACTTAGTTTTGCTCCAACAAGTACAGTTTGTGAAGTAGAACTCCCACAGTGAACGATTTCACTAAGACGTAGCCATCATGGCTACCAGGGAAGCCTGACCATCAGTTTCTGGTTGGCTACTGGTGCACACTGGTGCCGGAGAACCGTACTCAACACAGACGAAAACAACTCAAAACTGTGATGTAAATGTATGTTAATGTTTATTATATATAATTAAGTTACGTTAAGAAGGATTAGTTTGTCATTGTATGCACCATACTTTAATATCTATGCATAATATAACACCTACGGTTGTTTAGGTGACGTAGATACTTGGTTCAGGGAACCGACTGGATTAATGAATTAAGACACTTGCACATGCAACACTTGGGTATCTTTACTGAGGAAACGTTTCGCCGACCTGTGGCTAACTTTTCCACAATACAGATACCCAAGTTATGTACAGGTGTCTAATTCATTATTAAGTAACATATCGTGTGGTTCTTCAAGCTTAAATAGCCAAATTATTGGTCTTAAGATTTCACAAAACTTGCGTCATAGACTAAATAAGTTCAGTTGCGTGATCGGCGCCTCAAAGTTAACTTGAAATAACCAATTTGGTTTCTGAAATGGATAAAAGCTTAAAATTTGTGGTCGGTGACACCTTTAATCGTGAAATTGTAATAGTCGTAATGCTAACCATTTATTTTTGTTTGATTAATTGATGCTGGTTAATTCATCTTGCGTGTGAAAGGATTTATATTGTCTTGTGGGATTATAATTGAAGGAGAGTTTGAGCGCGAGTGTTAATAAATATTGAATATACTTTAGACACTCCCGATGAATAACCTGAGTAAGACGCATGTGCAGCACTTAGGTATCTTTTTCGTCTGGTGAATGAAAGCCTGATCAACCAGGCTGTTACTGCTGACCACACGCAGTCCAACTTACGAACTAAGCCTGGCGTATCAGGAACTGACTTGAGGAATCTGTTATGTTCAAGTCCAAAGGCTCAGCAGATTTTGAAACTTCCTTCTAGCCATCATTGCTCAATCATAAATTGTTAGTATTGCACGCTAATTGTACTGTAATATTGCAAGTGTGTAACTGTACATATTGAAAGTGTGTAATTGAAGATCTAGTGAGCATGAAGCGGGCTGTGGGAACATTAAGAGGCTCTACGAAGTGCTTGTACTCGTTGGAAGCTTTGCAAGGTGTTGCAAATGAGTGGATGAGTTTGTGGTTGTCTGAGGAAATTGCCGGGGCTGAGTATTATGTCGCTAGCATTTGCTGATTACTGTTCAGTGGTTCTCTCTCGCTCTCCTGCACTACTCTATATCTTCTCCCTCTTGTTTTTTCCCAGACTTTGTTTTCCTTCTGTTTTCTTGGATATTTTGGTTACCTCTCTAATGGTAAGCCAGAAATATTAGATAATCTGTTTTATTATAAAATACTGTATGGTATATACCTTAGTAATGGATGCCAACAAATTTGTTTAAAAAAACAAGTGAGCAAACGCTAGGACGTGTTAGAAAACGTTTCGGTCCTGGGATCTTGAAAACTTCTAACACACACACACACACATGTTAAAAGGACCTGTCCTCATCTCGATGTTATTCTTCAGGTCACCATGACACTCGCACCACGCTTTCTGCCTATATTATACTATCTTTTCGACCTGTGTGTTAGAAGTGATCAGGGTCCCAGGACCGTAACGTTTTCTAATATGTCCTGGTGTTTGCTCACGTGTCTTTCTAAGTCAAGTAAATGGCTGTCATTTACTTTAAAGTCCAGTAATATTTAGATAGGGGTAGGTAAGTCTTTCATTTGTCATTTATATTCTGGTCATAAACATTGGTATTACAACGTGGTTTACGCACCGGCCTGGAGTTTTATGAGTCACTTGCCATGAGTTTTAACACCCCCATCCCCGTACCGTAGTTTGTTTAACGTGTTCTTATATACGACTTGAGATATCGGTGGAAAAGTAACGTCGTTAAACCATACCACGGGTATGGTTCGAACCCGCGGTCAGTGTGTCTCATAACTCCAGACCGTCGCGTTTTGAGACACACTGACCGCGGGTTCGAACCCCACCCGTGGTATGGTTTGTTTGCAATCGTGTCATTACGATTTCGTGAGTCATGTAACGTCGTTACTTTAACAACACCGTTGGTTTTCCGACGTTTAGTTGCTATAGATTTCATAATGTAATCTTAAATTACGTTGACGTGATTTAAAAAATAAACATTTTAATGTTGAAAAAGGAATGCTAGAATACTTGGCGGGGTAGCATGTGCTATCGGCGTAACAGCAGCCGGGTAAACAATTGACAGTCTTTTAAATGCGTAAATGTGTACGTTTTCGTAAACCCAAAGCGCAATTTATAGCACATTTAAGAGAGTCGATATTCCAGTGTTTTCATAGGAAGATGAGTTGACTAATACCGTCATAGTAACACAGTAAAATTGATATTCTAAGGTAAGACCAATTTGGCACACTTAAGGGACTTGTTAAGTAAAAGGACACAATTGCAACTAATGTGACATTTTATTGTGGCAACGTTTCGCTCTCCAGGAGCTTTCTCAAGCGAAACGTTGCCACAATAAAATAAGAACATAAGAACATAAGAATGGAGGAACACTGCAGAAGGCCTACTGGCCCATACAAGGCAGGTCCTTATCAAAACCACCACTACCTAAGAATTTACTCCTGTACTCACGACACTAATCAAACCCAGCCCCTCCCACTCATATATTTGTCCAATCTCTTTTAAAGCCACCCAAGGTCCTAGCCTCTATCACCCTACTCGGAAGATTGTTCCACGCATCTACAACTCTGTTCGAAAACCAGTACTTGCCTATGTCCTTTTTAAATCTAAATTTATCCAATTTAAATCCGTTATTTCTCGTTCTTACTTGGTTCGATATCCTCAGTATTTTATTAATATCTCCTTTGTTTATGCCCATCATCCACTTGTACACCTCGATGATATCTCCTCATTCTACGTCTCTCCAGAGAGTGGAGATTCAATGCTCTAAGTCTATCTTCATACGGGAGATTTCTTATACTGTAAATCATTTTAGTCATTCTTCTTTGTATGTTCTCCAATGAATCTATATCCATCCTGTAGTAAGGAGACCAAAACTGAGCTGCATAATCCAAATGAGGTCTCACTAGTGATGTATAGAGCTGTAAAATAACTTTTGGACTTCTGTTGCTTATACTTCTTGAAATAAATCCTAGTAATCTGTTAGCCTTATTGCGCACACTTAGGCACTGTTGTCTTGGCTTTAGATTTCTGCTTACCATGACTCCCAAGTCTTTTTCACATTCTGTATGATCAAGCTCAACTTCACCTAGTTTATAAATTGAGGGATATTTTCATTACCAACGACTAGCACCTTACACTTGTCCACATTGAACTTCATCTGCCACTTTTCAGACCAAGACAATAATTTATCCAAATCCTCCTGGAGTTCACTGGTATCCTCCTCAGAATGAATTATACGGCCTATTTTTGTATCATCAGCAAATTTACTCATGTCACTTGCAATTCCTTCATCAAGGTCATTTATGTAAATTATGAACAACAATGGGCCCAAAACTGATCCTTGTGGAACGCCACTAGTGACAAATCCCCATTCAGATTTGACCCCATTAATGGAAACTCTCTGCTTTCTATTGGTAAGCCATGCCTCTATCCATGCTAGAACTTTACCTCCTATACCATGAGCTGCCACCTTTCTTAAGAGTCTCTTGTGAGGTACTCTATCGAAGGCCTTACTGAAATCCAAGTAAACTATATCATATTCTTTATCACTGTCTACTGCCTCAAATGTTTTATTGAAAAACGTCAGTAAATTTGTCAGGCAGGAACGACCTCTCGTAAACCCATGCTGAGATTCATTAATCAAATTATGTTCTTCAAGGTGACTTCTGATAATATCAGCTATAATTGATTCTAATAATTTGCCTACTATAGACGTGAGGCTTATTGGACGGTAATTTGATGGAATGGACTTATCCCCTGATTTGAATATAGGAACTACATTAGCTATCTTCCACATCTCTGGCACAACACCAGTTAGGATGGACGTATTAAACACATTCGTTAATGGCTGACTAAGTTCCATTTTGCATTCTTTAAGTACCCTGGAAAACAACTCGTCGGGTCCCGACGAGTTAACATAAGAACATAAGAAAGGAGGAACACTGCAGCAGGCCTGTTGGCCCATACTAGGCAGGTCCTTCACAATCCGTCCCACTAACAGAATATTTGCTCAACCCAATTTTCAATGCTACCCAAGAAATAAGCTTTGACAATTCTACCCACTCATGCCGAGTCCCACTCAAATCCAACCCCTCTCACTCATGAATTTATCCAACCTAAATTTGAAACTACCTAAGGTCCTAGCTTCAATAACCCTACTAGGCAGACTGTTCCACTCATCAACTACCCTATTTCCAAACCAATACTTTCCTATATCCTTTCTAAATCTAAACTTATCTAACTTGAATCCATTATTGCGGGTTCTCTCTTGGAGAGATATCCTCAAGACCTTATTTATATCCCCTTTGTTAATACCCATTTTCCACTTGTATACCTCGATCATGTCTCCCTCATTCTACGTCTTACAAGTGAATGTAATTTTAGGGTCTTCAATCTTTCTTCAAGGAAGATTTCTAATGCTATGTATTAATTTAGTCATTCTACGCTGAATGTTTTCTAACGAATTTATGTCCATTCTGTAATATGGAGACCAGAACTGAGCTGCGTAATCTAGGTGAGGCCTTACTAATGATGTATAAAGCTGTAATATAACCTCTGGACTTCTGTTGCTAACACTTTGATATAAATCCCAGTAATCTATTTGCCTTATTACGTACGCTTAGGCATTGCTGTCTTGGTTTAAGGTTGCTGCTTACCATCACCCCCAAGTCCTTCTCGCAATCTGTATGGCTAAGTTCTACGTTATTTAACTTATAAGTGCTTGGGTTATGGACACCCTGAGCTTCAGAACCTTGCATTTATCTACATTGAACTGCATCTGCCACTTTTCTGACCACGAATTAAGTTTGTCTAAATCTTCCTGAAGTTCTATGACATCTATGTTTGAATCAATTATCCTACCTATCTTCGTGTCGTCGGCGAATTTGCTCATATCACTAGTAATTCCCTCATCAAGGTCATTGATATATATTATAAATAACAATGGGCCTAAGACTGATCCCTGTGGAACACCACTTGTTACAAGTCCCCATTCGGATTTAACCCCATTTATGCACACTCTCTGCTTCCTATTGGTGAGCCATGACTCGATCCATGACAGCACTTTTCCCCCAATGCCATGAGCTGCCACTTTCTTTAACAGTCTCTGGTGCGGTACTCTATCAAAAGCCTTACTAAAGTCTAAATAAACAATATCGAATTCTTTATCGTGATCAACAGCCTCAAAAGCTTTACTGAAGAAGGTTAATAAATTAGATAGGCAGGAACGGCCCCTCGTGAATCCATGCTAGGTATCATTAATCAAATTATGGTTATCTAGATGGCTTCTAATAATATCAGCTATAATTGACTCTAGTAATTTGCCTACAATTGAGGTCAGGTCACATTAGTTGCAATTGTGTCCTTTTACTTAACATATTGTCGGTTATTCTACCAATATTATTACACTTAAGGGACTTGTAGTACTCGTGCATGAAACTATCTTCGTTCTGTATCATGAATATGTAAGGTGGCTTACAGTTTTTCAAACTTCTCTTGACTTCAGTCTAGTTGCATTTACTTTCCTGCGTTTGTTAATAGTTCTGAATCCTGTAATATTTTTTATACCAAATTAGGAGGCATGGTCTGGGACCGGCCGGCGGGGGCGATGATCCCTGGTGCTATTAACCGATAACAGGTGTAGAATTGATTTATGAAAAGATAACCCGTTATGGAAGTAGAGCCTCGTATCATTAATAGATGTAATGATATCTATCTGAAACGGCACCACACTGGAATCTTGGTACAGAGGACTTGTAAATTTTTCTTTTGTCATCCGCTGGTCCATCTTACGGCCACCACCTACTAGTGGATCTCACCCACCTGTTATGGTGTCTTGGACTGCTTTACCTCTCATCTGGACCGAACACCTCGAAGTACCTCGCCTCCGTGTTAGATTCAAGAAACCTGTGCAGGCGAAACATTTTCTAACTAGATACCTGTGTGCTGGACGTGTCTTGTTCAACAACACTGAGCCCTGTCCCAGTCTGTCACGCCAACCTTTGTCTCGGAAGTTTACGCTTGGTGCGTGTCCCTTACTTTAAGCTCTTTGTAGCTGCTTAGATTTTAGTTAAGCTTTTTATAGAGACAAAGACAGTTAAAGAAAGTGGCAGCTCATGATATTGGGGAGAAAGTCCTGTCATGGATCGAGACATACATGTGACCCGTTTCGAGGGCTTTTCTACCCTCTTGGCCGCTTGTTCAGCCAGGTTCTTTATGCAGGCTAGCGCCTCACAGGCCCATATAGCCATCACATCTTGGCTGATCCAGTACATGTAGCTTCCATCCTCTTGGAAACTTCTTTTCGTCTTTATTTCTCTTGTGTTATCCTCTTGGTCAGTAGCATTTCAAACTCTGCTCTACACTACTTCAGGCGATCATTTTAAAGGGTAAATTCGTGAAAATTGAGTAATCGAGTGATCTGTGTTTACACAAGGAGTGTTCTTTGTATGCGAGTGGTGAGTCTGTGACGCTGTGGCCGCCTTTCAAGCTCCGCGTGTTTGTGTTTGGGTGGAGCAAATTGGAACAGTTTGGTTACATTGACCATTAAAGGTGTTGGGTCCACGGTGAACGTGACACCTGGGCAAGCCTCTAGCGCTCCGTCCCAGGCGCAAACGCATGTCTTCTTTCTCTTATTTTCCTAATTTTCTGCTTACTCTCTCATTTTCCTCTCATTTTTACTCTTTCTCTTTTATTCTCTACTCTTCCTTCACTCTCTTCTCATTTTGTTATTTAAGTTTCCTTCATAAAACCTTCTCAATCTTCTTCCATTTTCTTTGTACAAGTAAATTTTTCCACAACGTTATTGTCGCAGCTGCAAGAAAAAAATAAGTTGGCTAACTAGAAACTTCAAAACAAGTGATACCAAGGCAATGATGGCACTCTTCAGGGCGCTCATTCTCTCTAGGCTGCAGTAATGGTGTGTACTAACGGCCACCTTCAAGGCAGGCGAAATTGCTGAGCTGGAAAATGTACGAGAACCTTCACAGTTCGTATAAACTCAACCAAGAACCGAAATTATTGGGAGCGCATGAAGTCCCTAGAACTGTACACCTTAGAACGTAGGCAAGAAAGATTAATCTACACCAGGAAGGTACTGGAGGGATTGGTACCAAACCTACACACCGAATTTACTACTTAGCAATTGGAGGCTTGGCAAATGATTCAGGATACCTCCAATGAAAATCGGGGAAGCGATGAGTACATAGAGAACTCAGTGGGTGTTATCCTGAGTCACTCTTCCCCAAGGGTGAGTGACGCCTTCACCCGAGTCACTCTCCCTCAGGGACGAGTAATCTGTAGCAGAGTTTGTGAGGTATGGATGGGACTATACGAAAATGTTTATCGATACTTTAGAGTACTCTTAAGATTATATTCGCTAGAGTTCTTGGTAGGCGAGAGGCGCGTCAGGAAACACGTCCTGTTTCCTGACCAATCTTACCTAACCTAACCTACAGACGAGCAATAAGTCATACATGGGGTCACCATGACGTGGGGCCATGGGGTCACCATGACGTGGGGCCATGGGGTCACCATGACGTGGGGCCATAGGGTCACCATGACGTGGGGCCATGGGGTC
>WNWK01000511.1:95000-232500 GCA_009830355.1 Cherax destructor | reverse complement strand
ACATCCAGGCTGTGGAAACTCTCGTTCGAATTTTCCAGACGTTACAAACCTTCCCCCAGTTTTCGGGAGTAAGGAGGGGGAGGCAATGCCTACTGAGGTCATGTGCCAACTTTATTAGTCACTCTTAATTTGTAAGACTTAATCTGTAATGAAGCCCACTGGCTAATGTATTATACAGTACTACTTATACGGAGGCAGGAGCCGGCGGCGCTACTGCCCACAGTCACACCATACCCATTGAGAGAAACGGGCGACTTACCCATTGGCCTTGGGCAGTGAAATACTATTCGTTAACACATACACGACCCGAATTAGATACATTTCACCGCGATCAAGGGACTCTGGCTACGGTACGAGGTATGACGGACACGTGACTCATAACAAGGATCTCGGGTGACTACAAGGCTTAACCCCACGCTCCGTGAGTACCATTGAATGCATTCCTTGTTTTGGGGTATAATAGTGCAAGGAGGTGTGCCACATCCATTCACCAGAGATCCCTTCTACTGTCTTAACACACTTCCCAGTGTGAGAATGGAAGTACGTATATATAAATTCAGTAGCTAGAATGGGGTGGCAGGTTCTAGTGTGGATTCCACAATGACTGGACCTTCATTACTAACTTAATCAGTCATAAACCAACAGATACCCTCTATTCTACACACAGGCAGCATCTACTTACGTCTTAAACTAATCTCGCTAGCAAAGTTACTTAAATTGTAAACTAAGAACATCACTTAGGTTTTCCAACAAACATTAGAAGATGTAGTAGAGGCTTAGATATGTATACTGCGTTCAAAGTAGAGAGGTTAAAACATGTATAACAACCAAATGAAACCTCTTCAAATATTGTTACTTATGCAAGGACGGAATAGTATCTTCAGAGAGGAAAACGTCTTACTCCCCGTGGCAGTTCTTAACTTGAGTATCAAACAACAATAATATGCTTATCTTTGTCGGTTGTATTTCTTGTTCTACTCGTCGCTAGATATCGTGTAGGTAAGTTGGTCACATATCCAATCTCTACATAGATAATGGTTGAATTCGGTGGCTAATGTACATACATATGTATGTATGTGTATAACAAAACAACAACGGGGGGAAGTTGAATGATAGCCCTAGGCCTTTCGTGTTCCAATCGACACATCAGGAGCTTGCAATGCTGCAGGAATGAGTAGGAAGTCCAGGTAGATTCGTTCAAGGTATCGACTCGAGCTGCATTCATTGTTTAGTAAAGAGAATGGTTATGCACTCTACCTACTCTTCTTAACTACCACATCACCTTTATTTTCTCACTCATCCTCTCAATATTTGTTGGAAATATCCATTCTCTTTTTAATTCTCTCATTCTCCTCTGAGGTTGCTATTATTTTTCAATCACATTTTTGTTTCAAGGTGAAAGCAGTTTTCTCAAAGTACTCAGGGTAAGCGAACTCTGAACATATTACTTTCACTAGTGACAGTACTGGGGTCCAGAAACGTGCTTCCCTCATGACTGACTTGCCCCTCGGGAATGGATACTTTCACAAGAGTTTCAGACTTACCCGCAATGGAAATATCGAGGACCCCCATGGAAATAAGTAACTTTTTTTTTTTTTTGGGGGTCATCCTCGATAATTTACACAATGATAATGGTACGTATGTGTACATGTAACTAAATAAACGGAAAATTCTCGACTCAGTTCTGTCATGCTGTCGGAGCAATGACCAACCAAACTGCTGGTGTACGCATGCTAGGTCTCCATGAGAGAGAGAGAGAGAGAGAGAGAGAGAGAGAGAGAGAGATAAAGAAAGAAAGAGATAAAGAAAGAAAGAGATAAAGAAAGAAAGAGATAAAGAAAGAAAGAGATAAAGAAAGAAAGAGATAAAGAAAGAAAGAGATAAAGAAAGAAAGAGATAAAGAAAGAAAGAGATAAAGAAAGAAAGAGATAAAGAAAGAAAGAGATAAAGAAAGAAAGAGATAAAGAAAGAAAGAGATAAAGAAAGAAAGAGATAAAGAAAGAAAGAGATAAAGAAAGAAAGAGATAAAGAAAGAAAGAGATAAAGAAAGAAAGAGATAAAGAAAGAAAGAGATAAAGAAAGAAAGAGATAAAGAAAGAAAGAGATAAAGAAAGAAAGAGATAAAGAAAGAAAGAGATAAAGAAAGAAAGAGGGTAAAGAAAGAAAGAGATAAAGAAAGAAAGAGATAAAGAAAGAAAGAGATAAAGAAAGAAAGAGATAAAGAAAGAAAGAGATAAAGAAAGAAAGAGATAAAGAAAGAAAGAGATAAAGAAAGAAAGAGATAAAGAAAGAAAGAGATAAAGAAAGAAAGAGATAAAGAAAGAAAGAGATAAAGAAAGAGAGAGATAAAGAAAGAGAGAGATAAAGAAAGAGAGAGATAAAGAAAGAGAGAGATAAAGAAAGAGAGAGATAAAGAAAGAGAGAGATAAAGAAAGAGAGAGATAAAGAAAGAGAGAGATAAAGAAGAGATAAAGAAGAGAAGATAAAGAAAGAGAGAGATAAAGAAAGAGAGATAAAGAAAGAGAGAGATAAAGAAAGAGAGAGATAAAGAAAGAGAGAGATAAAGAAAGAGAGAGATAAAGAAAGAGAGAGATAAAGAAAGAAGAGATAAAGAAAGAGAGAGATAAAGAAAGAAAGAGAGTAAAGAAAGAAAGAAGAGATAAAGAAAGAAGAGATAAAGAAAGAGAGATAAGAAAGAAGAGATAAAGAAAGAGAGAGATAAAGAAAGAGAGAGATAAAGAAAGAGAGAGATAAAGAAAGAGAGAGATAAAGAAAGAGAGAGATAAAGAAAGAGAGAGATAAAGAAAGAGAGAGATAAAGAAAGAGAGAGATAAAGAAAGAGAGAGATAAAGAAAGAGAGAAAGAAAGAGAGAGATAAAGAAAGAGAGAGATAAAGAAAGAAAGAGATAAGAAAAGAAAGAAGAGAGAGATAAAGAAAGAGAGAGATAAAAAGAAAGAAAGAAAGAGATAAAGAAAGAGAAGATAAAGAAAGAAGAGTAAAGAAAGAGAGAGATAAAGAAAGAGAAGAGATAAAGAAAGAGAGAGATAAAGAAAGAGAGAGATAAAGAAAGAGAGAGATAAAGAAAGAGAGAGATAGAAAGAAGAGATAAGAAAGAGAGAGATAAGAAAGAGAAGAGAAGAAAGAAAGAGAGAGATAAAGAAAGAGAGAAAAGAAAGAAAATAGAAAGAGAGAGATAAAGAAAGAGAGAAGAAAGAGAGAGATAAAGAAAGAAAATAAGAAAGAGAAAAGAAAGAGAGAAAAGAAAGAGAGATAAGAAAGAGAGATAAAGAAAGAGAGAAAAGAAAGAGATAAAGAAAGAGAAGAAAGAAAGAAAGATAAAGAAAGAGATAAAGAAAGAAAGAAGAAAGAAGAGATAAAGAAAGAGATAAAGAAAGAGAGGATAAGAAAGAGAGATAAAGAAAGAAGAGATAAAGAAGAAGAGATAAAGAAAGAGAAGAAAGAAGAGATAAGAAAGAGGAAGAAGAAAGAAAGAAGAGAAAAGAAAGAAAGAAAGAGAAAAGATAAGAAAGAAAGAGAGAAAGAAAGAAAGAAAGAAAGAAAGAAAGAGAAGAAAAGAAAGAAAGAAAGAAAGAGAAAGAAAGAAAGAAAGAGAAAGAAAGAAAGAAAGAAAAGAAAGAAAGAAAGAGAAAGAAAGAAAGAGAAAGAAAGAAAGAGAAAGAAAGAAAGAGAAAGAAAGAAAGAGAAAGAAAGAAAGAGAGAAAGAAAGAAAGAAAGAAAGAAAGAAAGAGAGAAAGAAAGAAAGAGATAAAGAAAAAGAGAAAGAAAGAAAGAAGATAGGTCACGGTCGTTGCAGGAAGTAATTTGATAAGTTTTAAAAGCATTAGATGATGATAGCTAGGAGAGAGAAGCTTATGCCAACGTTTCGGCGACGTGTAAATGGTCCAGGTGGGACCGAAACGTCGTCATACGCTCTCTCTCCTGTGTGTGCGGGTTATTTGTGTATTGTACCTTTTCGTTCTTTACAGCTACCTGTAGGTAGGAGCTGCTTGACCTGGCCAGTTGGCACTTCACGAAGACACCAGTTGAGAGGTCCAATATGGTATCAATATCGGCTTAAATAACCGGTATCTACAAAAAAAATTGGTATCGTCTTATCACTATTGACATAAGTATTCATTAATTGTTATTGGTTATTTTTTAATATACTTTGTAATGAGAAGTGGTATACCTGGAAGGGGTTCAGAGGGTGAACCCCCCTCACCCCGGTGGCCCGGTCCATGACCAAGCCTCACGGACCAGATACTGAAACGTTTCTTCAGTGACGCGGTGTTATACCTTCCCCGCTATAACGCAAACTTTACCACCAACATGTGAAATGGTTATAATCGTTATTTTTAAAGGGGTGGACTGGTAAGCCAGCGGAAGGCCTCGGTCAGGTGGCTAAAAGCTCCAGCTGCGGGTCATGACTAAGACCCGCGTCAGGAAACACTTGTCCTCTTTGCCTACCCCGCCAGCTCGTCTTAAGACAGACTTCTTGTCATGGTTGTCTTCCTGGCCGGTAGACTTAACAAAAGGGGAGTAAATTTTATCCTCTCATATAAAGAGGACACTATATGAGGGGTAATAACCAGCAAGGTGCCTTTGGTTGACATATAGATCGTGGGTGAGTTTTCTGTGGGAAGGCCACAGGAGACATGGGGAAGGTCAAAGGTGGCATTAGTGAACTGGCGGTGGGGAAGGTCAAAGGTCATAGGGTCAAAAAGGAGATGGAGATATCCTCTCGCTTTACTTAACAGATAAACAGCAATCGGCTCACAGTAAGGGCAGTAATTTTTAATTAATAAAATTATGAAATACTGTTTAAAGATTTGTGGATTTTGTTAAATCATTTGAGCTAAAAGATTGTTTCAACATTTCTGTTTGTTGGAGGGCGAGGAGGAGGGTTGGCGAGGAGGAGGGTTGGCGAGGAGGAGGGTTGGCGAGGAGGAGGGTTGGCGAGGAGGAGGGTTGGCGAGGAGGAGGGTTGGCGAGGAGGAGGGTTGGCGAGAGGGAGGGTTGGCGGGAGGTAGGTAGGTAGGTTAATGTTTGTTGGTACGAGTGGTTGAGGGCTGGAGGTAGGATGGTGTCAGTGGCGGCCAGGTGAAGCCACCATCCCCTTCAACTATTATAAAACAATCAACGAGGGCATGTCCCGCCTCTCCCCCTTCCTCCACGGCTTGGGTGGCACAGGTGACGCTGCTTATGCGCTCCCTGCCGCCCTGCTCCATCATTCTTTCTCTCATCCTGGATCCAACTTTTTTTTTTATAGTGGGCGTATTTGTAGGGAAAATTGTTTTGGGTAAAGGCTGTATTTTTGGTAAGTGGTGTGTAATTTTTGGTAGGGGGTTCTGGTGTATTTTTGACAGGGGTTGTGGTATTGTAGGGAGGGGGTTAGTGTTGAGCTGGTGGTATTGCTGCTTCTGTTGTTACACTGAAACATGCCTTTCAAAGCGTAGGGATACATAGTTCAGTTGTTTACAAATGGGTAGCACCCGGCTCGCCTACAGTGTGTCAGTGGTTCGATCCCCGGCAAGGGTGGAAACGTTGGGCTGGTGGACCTTGAAATGATCTGAGGTACGATAACAGTTCTTAACCCGTAAAATAAATTGTGTAAAAAAAATAAAAATGTTTCAGAAGCTTAGTATTTCATTCTAGTCGCAAAGAAAAACTTAAAATCTACTTTGTTTAGAGGCGCAGCTTTTGAGAACATAGCTTAGACTGTGAGTTGATTTATGAATATTACCCGTTGCTCGCTAACAAGGAATATGGGAGAATAATAATAATATTGAAATGTAGACATTTATATCTGTGATAAAAGGTTAAAAAAATAATAAAAACTCGCAGCGGTGTATTTAGATTTAAAAAAAAATATACTGGCAGTTTTAATTCTACAGTTGAATTCACAACCCAAGAGTTCTTAAAACCAATATTAACTAGTTTCAAAGCCTAGTCGTACGGAAAGTATCTTAGTACCACTGGGATGCGACCCACAACAGTTGGCTTATATCTATTTATAGTATCTACAAATTGCTAGATGAACAGGATGCAGCATTTAAAAAATAAAGTCCGAAGTTTCAAGGCAGTAGTTGACGAGTATAATAGTTTAAGTGCGTTTAAGAAATTGGTTGAGAGACGAGTTTGAATAATTGGATTGAGAGTGCGACCTGCCTAGCATGAGCCAGTTAGCACACAAAGCTGCGAAGGTAAATGTGTAGGATAAAGCTCTCTGGGCTCACACAACAGACGTATTAGATATTAACAAGGAAGAAGCATAATCTTTCGTTGAGAACCTAGCAGAGATTTTCAGAAAATGGGAAGAGGAAAATAAGATAATGACATTGTAAATAAGTTAAAAACTAAGGTACAAGCCACCGCAGATGAATCAAGTACAGTGATGCACAGTAGTGAGAAACCTAGAACTAGGTAGACCAAAATAAGGAAATATGAGAGATACAGAGCAGAAAAACTTGAAAAATAACCTGGAGCAGAGGAAGGTAGCCAGGAAAACCCAAAGCAGTGTAACCAAGAAAGTGTAGAGCAAGGTAGCAAAGAAAACCCAGGAAATGCGAAAGAAAACTGGATAATTTTAGAGGAAAAGATAGGAAAGCTGCACTATAGATACGATGCCAGAGGAGTCTGCAACATGTTGAGAAAGTGCTGCTTTGGTGAAAAGTGTTGGTAGTCCCACCGTGAGATGTGCAATTCATCATTAGAAACCAATGTTACTACCTAAGCTGCCCAAAAATCCATGGAAAGAAAGTGCTACAATATAGAATTATATCAGTAGGCAGAAAGTGTAGAAAACGATGAAAATTATTTTTTAAGGGCGTGTGAATTACCATCTAAGAAACAGACGAAGAAATCCAGTGAAAGAAAGCAGGGTATACGGACACACGGCAGTGGAACCCAAGGAACTGGTTCCACGTCTGCCTGGACTAAACATGCAACGTGTCAGTACTGACAACATTGGGGAGATGGGTATAATATCCACCAAGAGATGTCCACACTAAATTAAACCACAATAAATTAAAACATCCCAAATAGTATATCTTTTTGTGTTCAAATATACATAGTTTGAAAACAAATAAGGGCAGCTGTACAAGTTGGCAAATGGTATGTTTGGAGCTTTTATAGAAACACACATGGGATGTGTGGATGGTTAGATGGAGGTTAATAACCACGATATTTATAGATGTGACAGTAAATAGGTCTCGGGAAAGTGTGTAGGATTGTACGAGGAAGACAGCTTTTGCTGTACAAAAATGTTAAATTTAGAAAATGATATAGTAAAAGTTCTAGGTAATAACGTGGAAAATAGGAACCTGGTAATCATTCTTGTATATGCACCACCGTCAGCAAGAACCGAGGACTTGGCGGACTTCGCAAGTCTCTAAAACCCCACACAAAATATTATCCTCCCTGGAGAGTTCAACCTCCCAAATGAAAGATAGTCCATCAGAGCATTGTACCAGAAATGTTTTCTGGAAGCTCGCTAGCTCAACAGGTACATACTAGGGAACTAATGGGGCTATGCGAAAACTTAGCATTGAACTAACAGGGATGTTCAGTAAATTTAACTTCAACAGTCTTAGAAATAACTGGGAGAGAATTAACCCAGAACTATCAAATATATCCTTGGAAACAGTCATGAACACCCTAAATACTCACCAGTGCCTGGGTGGGAGAGCTGAACACACAAGAATACACACAGTCTGCATTATATACGTAAGATGATCAAGAAATACACGAAATCCTAAAACCCCCTGAACGAGAGCAGGGTGGAAAACTCTTTATTTTTTTTTTCCATTCCATTTGAAAGCCATGCAGCCCAAGTAACTGTTATAAGCACTAGTCTCATAGAATTCGGAAAAAAATGAACTTGCTTACTCACTTAGGACCTGGACGGGATTCGTGGAATTCCTTATTTATTTGAAGGTAAAAAGTGCTGCTAGAATGAGCATTGTATCATTTGGAGAAAGAGTAGATCTAGGTAAAATACTAGAGACCTTAGAGTGCACATATAACTCCTTTGCATGAGGTAATACAGCGCTAGCCAAAAATTACATACCAGTAGTCCTAACATGATACATCATAAAAGTTTTCGAGAGAGTGATGAGAGGCCAAATTGCAAACTATGGAGCAGCACAAACCAGACCAACACGGTTTTAGAGCTGGGACAGAGAGATCATTTCCGGTCCGCATAGAGCCAATAAAGCTTTTAAATTACCGAGAACATCTTAGTCCTAAATTTGTACTCTCTAGAGTGGAGGAGAGAGAGATACATGTTAATATATACCTGGAAAGTACTTGAGAGGCTTGTCCCAAGCCTGCACACTGCCATACCATGCTGGAGTGAGATATGTGGGTGAAAGTGCAAAATAAATCCAGGATACCGTACGCACAGTAAGAGAACATTGTATCAGCATCTGTGGCCCCAGACTATTCATCTTACCAGAAGATATCAGAAACACTGCTGGAACAAGTATAGAAGTTTTCAAGAGGAAACTGTAAAAGTATCTTTACCAGGTGTCAGATCAGCCAGGCTGTGAGGGTATGTGGGCCAGCGGGCCGACAGCAGCAACAGTCTGGTTAGCCAAGCAAGCACCAAAAGAGCCAGGTTCTGGGAATAGAAAAAACTCAGAACTCATCAAAGGTATATCAAAGGTAAAAGGTATGCAATAACCTAAGATATGTTTCTTGGAAGAAAAGTTTCGGTCCTGGGAAACGTCATTGAAGTCCCACGACCGAAACGTTATCAATAAACAAATCTTAATTTATTTTCACTACTTGAAGTCAGTGGCCATACAGTAAGAGGCCCAGCGCCCCAAAATTGCAGTTGTTCTCTGTCTGTCTCTGTCTGTCTTATCTCTCTGTGTCTGTCTCTATCTCTTCTGTCTGTCTGTCTGTCTCTCTGAGGGGCTGCCAAACACTGACTATTCTAGTGTAATTGTTGTATAAAATATAAAGAGGGCTCACTTATTGGCATGGGTAGCACGCGACACAGCACTCAGGCTCCCAGAATAGCAACTCTGAATATTCTTTACTTCCTTATTGATTACCAAGCGCTAAGTTTACCATTATATTGAAATATTAATGGAATTATGCGTCTTTGCAAATAATATTAAATAGAACAGTACGTGGCCAAAGGTTGACGCTCTGCGTCGTGGTACGTGTGTTTAATGCAAATAGCTGTATCGTAGACGAAGATTTGAAATGTAGCAAGTTGTTAAAACCAGCGTACGTTGTGTGCGCGCCAGCGTGTTCCCGCGGGAGATTGCAAGACGTTGGAATCCTTTAGCTGTCTTCTCACTGCCCGTCTTGTTGTGTAGTAGTTTAAAAGATGCGAGTGGGTAAGGGGAGGGGGAAGGGTTCATATCTTGCAAGGCTGGTGAGCTGCAAGTTGACCACTGCGGCCTGCATCCCATCTACCTCTTTGTGCCCAGAACGTTGAGTCACCTTAAGGGGCACGTCTGTTTTCTAATATGTTATTTTCCCCTGTAATCTACCTTGTCCATAATAACTATCGCATTTGCTTTGTCTGCTTTCGTAAGACGAAGTCCAGGATCTTTCCTTAATTCATGGTATAACTTAACAAATCTTGAGGACAATTGTGTTGCAAAGGTCTGAGCAAAGACCTCTGCAACACAATTGTCCTCAAAGATTTGTTAAGTTATACCATGAATTAAGGAAAGATTCTGGACTTCGCCTTACGAAAGCAGACAAAGGAAATGCGAAAGTAATTATGGACAAAGGTAGCTTATAGGAAAAACATAAACATATTAGGAGATGGAAACTCAACGCGCCTCTTATGTTTCTATGCCAGGAGATTGTGACTCTTATACTTCCTGTTGTTGTCCTCGCATGCTACACAGTCTGGCTTCTCTGCCATATTATTTACAGCGGTAATCTGTTTCATTGTGATAACACTTGTGGCATATTTGGGCATCTTTATACTGGAAACGTTTCGCCAGCGAGTGGTTTCTGCAGTCCCGTGCTGAGAAAGGTGGAAGAGGAGGAAGAGTTTGAGGTAATCAGTCCCTCAGCTTGTCAAGATTGATGGACTGAACACAGACTCCAGGATGAGGGACTGATTACCTCAAACTGCTCCTCATCTTCCAGCTTTCTCTGCATCGGACTGAAGAAGCCACTGGCTGGCGAAACGTGTCCAGAGTAAACACACCCAGATGTTGCACTAGTGTCTCATTTATCAACTGGTAGGTTTTTTGAACCGTATATTCACATGTTTAATTATACTTGTACATTTAATAATTAATGTATCGTCTCTACGAATTTCTTTTGTTTAATAAAAAAATCTATTCTAACGCCCTGATAACGTCAATTTCCTTGAAGGTTGCAAAATGTTGGGGTGCTGACCACTTGTATTTCTGTGTATATTTAGTCGTCGATACTCCAGGGAATACGCAAAGCAACCACGGGGGGAGTTGAATGATATCTCTAGGTCTTTCGTGTTGTAATCAACACATTAGGTTAGGTTCGTCAGGAAACAGGACAAGTGTTTCCTGACGCGGGCCTTAGTCAGATGATGACCCGCCGTTGGAGCTTTTGGCCATCTGACCGAGGCCTTCCGCTGGCTTACCGGTCCACCCCTTTAAAAATTATTGTCAGTTATAACCATTTAGTATTGTAGTATCAACACATTAGGAGCTGCAACATTGCTAGCTCCTGATGTGTTGACTGCAACACGAAAGGCCTAGAGCTATCATTCAACTTACCCCCGTGGTTATTTTTGCATCTTGTATTGCTTGATCGAAGTATTTGCATAACCAGGAAATATGTTTCATCCTTGAGTATATTTTCTATCTTTTCCACGTTAAATTGCAGCATTGTCCCAAATTTTATTATGTATCTAATTTTGCAGTTTACTTTACAGAAATCACAGGCGTTTGTATCTAACCAACGTCACTGTCTCTAACGAAGTAAGGTATTGTTTGTATTAAAGGATCGTCATCGTATCTAACCAACGTCACTGCTTCTAATAAACATCAACGTAGTTTGCATGTAATCAAATTGTGTGGTGTATGTAGTTGTTTTAACAGTATTTTCTTGTTTGGTTGACAGTATGCGGCGACATCCATGGGCAGTTCTATGATCTCATGAAGCTATTTGAGGTCGGGGGTCCGCCCAACTGTACGAAATATCTCTTCTTAGGCGACTATGTAGACAGAGGCTACTTTAGTATAGAGGTAAGTCTCGAGTGGTTTATTCAGTCAAATTTATTATATAAGTGTGTGTGTGTGTGTGTGTGTGTGTGTGGTGTGTGTGTGGGTGGGTGGGTGTGGGTGGGTGTGGGTGGGTGTGGGTGGGTGGGGTGGGTGTGTGGTGTGGTGGTGTGTGTGTGTGTGTGTGTGTGTGTGTGTGTGTGTGTGTGTGTAAGTGTAAGTGTAAGTGTAAGTGTAAGAACATACGTACGTACGTTCTTAGATTTGTTTGCGAAAGTATAAGGTGTTTCACTCGTAGGAGGCCCCGAGTTATCGCTTAGGCGGTTGCAACTATAGGAGTACTAACTCAGGGCCTCCCAGGCTTCCTAGGTCTCTTAGGCTTCCCTCCTAACTTGGTTCAACCTCGTGAGTTACATCATACTTATTCTTAAAGCTGCGTGTGTTTAGGTTCATTGTATTGAACCCGCCTGGTTGAGCTTTTGCTTTTAACCTGTCTTAGTATTTTACTTGTACTGTGTTGTGCTTGTAGCGTACGTGTTGTGCGCTGGAATGTGAATGATCTTTCGGTCACAGCGCTCTGTAAACTACACAACCCATACGCCTTCAGCTCTGGGACTAATCCGGTTGTTAATCTGGCTGTAAAGTTGATCTACAAAATCCAGATTAACATAGATAAATATAAGAAAATAAGCAAATGGATTTTCAGTTTACTAAGAGAACACAGCAAAAGCACAAAAACTAGTCTTAGCAGAGTAAAAAATTCAGTTCCAAAAGGCAGGTTCCTTGCGCCTTGACTGTTTATCCTCGTGGCTTACATTAACACACTAGCCATAGCTTCGTATCATCCTTCGCGGTAGAAGACAAATATTTGAAGAGGATATAAACAGTACTTACAGTGGACGGTAGAAAGTAACATGATGCTCATTGGTGACGAATTCTGATTGCTCAGATATGGCAAGAATGAAGAATAAAGCATCACAATACAAAACAAAAGAGGACCACCTCTTACAACGTAAGGAATATATGAGAGACTTGTAATAATGGGCCATGCTAAACAGGTCCAACACCACCCTACCTGGAGTCTACCTGGAGGGCATTCCGGGGATCGACGTAACCGCGGCCTCCCGGTGGATCAAGGCCTGATCAACGAGGCTGTTACTGCTGGCTGCACGTAGTCCAACGTACGAACCACAGCCCGGCTGATCTGGCACTGACTTTAGGTATCTGTCCACCTCCCTCTTGAAGGCAACCAGAGGTCTACTGGTAATGCCCCTTATGGCTGGTGGGAAGCTGTTGAACAGTCTTGGGCCCCGGACACTTATTGTGTTTTCTCTTAGTGTACCAATGGCGCACATCTACTCGTATACCCGTCGAAAGTTCTCGCCTTAATGACGTTATTCTACAGTTTATTATACTCTTATATAACTATTCATTAAGGCAAATGCTGCGAAAACCTAAAAAATGACGGGATGGGTAAGGAGAACTTTAAAAACAAATTATGCCAATGGTGAGACTTCAGATCCTTTGCTCGCTCTCGCTCGCTCTCTCGCTCGCTCTCTCGCTCTCTCTCTCGCTCTCTCTCAGAATAAATACTCTTGTGCTGTTGCCGGTTCTGTTAAAGGTAGCAGAGATATCAGAACTGGAACAGATGGATCGTTTCAGCCTCCATAGAGCCAATCTAGCATTTAAACTACTGGGAATGCGTCCAAGTGCAGAAAGTCTCTGGAGCAGAGGAGAAAGAGATCCCTGCAAATATGTACCTTACAGATACTTGAGTGCCTGGCCCCAAGCCTACACACTTCCATAACGTTCTGGGGTGAGAGAGATGGAAAGAAATGTAAAATATTATCTGATTATCCAGAGTGTTGATAGTAGCCATAAGGATCCAATGTATGCCCCACAGCTCGGCTGATCAGGAACTTAGTTCACTCTTGAAGACAACTTGGGGGATGTTGGTAATTCTCCACGTGTATGAAGAGGGTGTTGAAAAGTCTTGGTCCCATTGCACTTGTTCTCGTATTGTACACATCACGCCCGTTTTTCATTGGGGATATTTTGCACCGTCTACCGAGTCTCGCTCTCTAAAGGAATAATTTTAGAGTGCAGATTTGGGATCAGTCACTCTAGGGAGTACAGTTAAGGATCAAAAGGCATTCCAGTAGTTTAGGAGCTTCACTGAGTTTATAGTGAAGGTTATCTGTACATTTTCCAGCTTTGCGGTTTTGCCTGGTTTGAAAGGGGCTGTTAGTGGGCAGCAATATTGCAGTCGAGAGCGCCCACTACATTTACTACCATCAATGGCTTGCCATCTTTGAAGGTTCTAGTCATCCAGACTATAAATATCCTTGCGGTTATGATAGCGTTACCGCTGTAATCCTTGAGTATAGAATCTTCTGACATCACTCTTAAGTAACTCTCATTCATCTTCCGCTCCAAGTGGTGAGAGTTTGTTTTATACTTTTTTTTTTTTCAATTCAGTTTTTCAATAGCTTAGTAACGGGTATTTGTCTCGCTTAATTTTTTTTTTTTTTGGGGGGCTTCTGAAGATCTTGTTAATTTCAGCATGGAGAGTTGCCCTTCGTGGATGCCACGCCCATACAAATTCTAGCATCACCCGCAAAAAGGTGATACAACGCTAGGAATTATTTGTCTGATACGAGAGAATTGGGGGCGAGCACAGTGCCTCTTGGAACATCTCCGCCAGTCTTTCAGTCCAGTTATTATGTTTCCTGGCAACCTGGTTCCTTGGTAAAGTCTCTAATGTGTTCTTCTCCATATGCTCTTAATATCAGTACCGTGTAATTACGTGGAGAAAATAGACAGAGGGGAGTTTGGGTATGGTGGGGGGGGGGTGGCTAGTGACTATGCTTAACTAGTTCCTGGTCGCCTTCTTGCTCCCCCCTCCGTCTAGTTATTACCTCCGCGAATTCCCTCATTTACAACTTGATAACCTCGGAAAATTGCAGCTCAACCCAATTACCCACCAGCGTCATAGACTCCCCGGTCAGACTAGCTGCTACTAACCCACATTACTGCCAGCAAAATAATATGCACTGGTGGAGTGACCTGGGTCTCTGAGTCCCATCTGTGTGATGCAGTTTGTGGTAGGAGCTATCAGCTATCTTCTGGCTGTGTAAGCTCCTTGCTCTGTTGCGTAAACACACCTCGCCTAAGGTGAAGTCCCATTTTTGTGATAATCTCGGCTCTTGGGCCCTCCTTAAATGTGATGGCGAGGTTTGAGTAGCTTAGCCTAAGAACCCAGCACCTCTCCCCACTTGCTTTTATAAGGGTTACGTGCATGTGATTCCTCCCTCCCATCCCCCCTTTCGTTAAATTTTACTTTGGGGTTATCGAAGAGGTGATTGCTTACCTTGTTCTCCCACCAGTTGGTGGCCTACACCCCCGAAAGGGAGTGTAGGCCACCTGGAACCACCTGGTAACACACTTGGTGATTTAGAAAGACACGTGAGCAAACACCAGGACATATTTATTAGAAAACGTTACGGTCCTGGGACATTGATCACTTCTAACACACACAGGTTAAAAAGACATTATATATAGGCGGAGAGTGAGGTGTGAGTGACATGGTGACCTGAAGAATGACATATTGGAATGAGGACAGGTCTTTTTAACCTGTGTGTGTTAGTGATCAAGGTCTCGGGACCGAAACGTTTTCTAATAAATATATACTAGTGTTTGCTCACGTGTCTAAACCAATTTGTCAGTATCTATTACCAAGGTTTATACCATACTTGCTGGTACATCCAGTAGCTGTCTGGTGGCAGAAGTATTACTAGACGTCACAGGCAGATACAGGAACGGTGATGGAAGGTGCTGATCTGGTATTACCAGTTTGTACTCGTTAATTACCAGTTGAATGCTGCTAATACATTTGGTGCTTCCTATCTATATAGAGTGACCAGTAGTCCCCAACTTTTTAGTATGAAAGGGCCAATGTAAAAGCCAAATTTAAAGGAGGGTCGTATTTTGTAATTTTTTCTCCTTTTATGAGTAATAGCTATAATAATTTATAATTGTTGACACTGTGCAGTGTGGAACATAAAAGTGACTTCATAATTTCATGTGAGGGCAGCATTCATTTCCTAGAAGGGTCACATGCGGCCCTCGGGCCGTAGGTTGCGGATCTCTGAATAGACTGTTTTGCTAAGTCTTGCTCTTTTGCTTCTGGTAGTCATCCTGGAGCTTTGGCCCAGGCAAGGGGTGCTTCCCAAAAAGATAGTAGTTATTTATGTGGAACATGAAGTCTCGTCACAGGACAGTTATTTCTTCTTTTTCAATCTATAATCTCACGGTTCTTTCTGAACTTTTGCTCCGTCTTTTCTCTTCCACGTCACTTAACATTTGTATCGAAGCATCATGTCTCGTGGTTCCTCTGCTGTCCTTCATTTTCCATCTCCTTGTGGTTCAGATTTGGTGGGCAGCCCCACCCTTCTGCTGCATATTCTGGTATGGGCTTGACATATTTTGCATGCAGTACCTAAGGATCTGAGATTCCTGTAGGCTGTTTTGACACGTAGCCTCGCATAGGTTGACGAAGTCTTGCAAGTTAGTGCTTGCATGCGTGTGTGTAGAGGTAGGTAAATCACAGAGAAAGGTGGATACAGTTTCAGCGATGTTCACTTGCCAAACTGATCTAGAAAATGTAGTTGTGGAAGGCGGTATTGAGGGGAAGTTTGAGCGTGGAGTTGTCGAAATTGAAGGGTGGGCGTGCAGGATTGGTGGTTGGGAGAGCACTCCTAGGAGGGAGGGGGCCATTACACATGAGTGAGGGAGTGCCGGCACGCACCTCACTTGCTGCCAGGTGCCACAGGTGTGCCTCAAAGGTCACATTAAAGCTCCCAAGGTGAAAAGTCGACTTGGTGTCCATTATGGTGGCCATTGTGTGCAATGTTTAAGCCAGGGCCTGCTACCACACTAACACGGCCAAGGCAATTTGTTATACGTATAATCATTAACAAAAGAGAACTAATAAAATGGGGTTTCTTTTGCATGAAGTAATTAAACTAGTTCACAGAGGTCTCTCTCTCTCCCTCAAACAATATTTAATAGAACTACAGCTGGACTGTGTTGAATGAAAATATTTGTTTAGGGTACCCAGACAGTGTTGTAAGTGTCAGTATCGCTGACAGCGCACATAAACGGCCTGTGGAGATAATTTCCCACTCATGATTGAACTTTACGAATTTCTAATAAATACAAAATATTTATTGTTAACAATTAATGTTTTGTTATTGAATTCGTCTAAATAAAATTGTGCGTTGCAGCACACTTTAAGACAACATTGTCACTTGCAACTGAGAGCAGCAGCAGCAGCAGCAGCAATAATAACCCTTCCTTACTAGGGTAGGCTGCGAGGATAGAAAACCCAGGAAACCAGTCACAGATATAATACCTGGAAAACAGCTACTGGTAAGCAATTTCAGGTGTTGTTGTTCTCGATCAACTCTGGCTCAGTATTGCTCTACATCACTTAAGAAATATATGATTAAAGTTCAACCACAACGCTTCACTTACCCAACCACAAGGTATATTTCTTAAATGGTGTTAAAACTCATCCTGGTTATTGCTATGGGATTGAGTCTAAACAATCATGACGAAGGCTTTTATTACAAGTGTGTTTCTACCCTTTTCTGTAGGATAGTTACACAGTGGGAAGGAAAGCTTACTATTTCCTGCTTGTGTTACATCACGGAAGATAACCGTGATTTGAGGAGTGTCATGAATTAGAGGAACTGGTATGAATGCCCCTTCGTTATTCTGTTTTTAAGAGTGAGGGAGAAACGTCCCCTATTTCTCCTTCCCCATCTTCCCATTACTTTCTCACTCTCCTCTCTACTTTCTCTACTTCCCTCTACCTACCCTCCTCTTGGTTCTTCTGCTCTCTCGCTCACTTACCTTCCCTCTCTTGCCCCTTTTTTTTCTGGTGGTGTCTGTACCCAGTCTTCCGCGTGCCTTGATCCTCTTTGGAGATATATCTGCTTCTGGGTTGACAGTGACAGGCTGCACAAGGAGATTTACATAGTGGGATTTACGCAGGTGTTGAGGCCATCCCTGGACTCCTCACTCAGTCTGGGGGAAGGGAGAGCCGGGAGAAGAGAAATAGGATGTAGGAGGTAGGAATAGAAACTGGTAGGATATTAAATAGGAAGTAGAGGTAGATTGTGATGGTGGTAGTAGTAGTAGTAAGAGGATGAAGAGGAGACTGAAGTAGATAGTGGTTGAGAATGTTGATTGTGTTAAAGATGGTGAAGACAACAACAAAAATAACAACGATGATGAATTATGCAAGAACTTAAGGTTTAGAAAACTTTGGTAACATTTTACAAGGACTTTTAAAAATGTAGTTCTGTGAAATGCTGAAGTGTTTTTCATAGTTTTTCTCGGGGAGCGTCTTGACATTGTTGTTTAGACGTAGTATAAAGGTTATCGAGCCAATGTAGAATTTATCCGTAGAAATATTGCAGCTTCGCCGTACAATGTATAGTTTAACATGAATTGTTTTCTTGCCAACTGTTTGCATGCTAAAGTGATGGCACTCTAGCTCCGAGTAGTGGGAGCTGAACACTTCATTAAATAGGGAATGACAGTGATTTTAAAAAGACACTTGAGCAAACAGTGGGACATATTTGTTAGATAACGTTTCTGGCCTTCGACTTCGATCACATGTCAGTATCAGTAAACAAGATGTGATATAAGAGGTTTAGAAAACTGACAAGTTGTACAAGTGTCATTCTTCAGTAAACAAGATGTAGACCAACTGCACCACAGGGAGTCGCAGTGTTTATTTGATCCATTGAACCCGACACACTAGCAGTAAGTTAGTATTGAAGATGTTGTTGTTTGGTCTTTTTCACTGAAGCAGTGGTGGAGTGTCGTGGGTGGTGGTGATAGTACTGGTGTACCTTTGTGGTGGTGATAGTACTGGTGTACCTTTGTGGTGGTGATAGTACTGGTGTACCTTTGTGGTGGTGATAGTACTGGTGTACCTTTGTGGTGGTGATAGTACTGGTGTACCTTTGTGGTGGTGATAGTACTGGTGTACCTTTGTGGTGGGTGTGCACAGCATTCTTCCAAGAAGAGTGTAAATATCTGGATGGAATGTATGGATAGGGTTGGGTGGGTGTTTTTTATAGGTGGGTTTGTTTGGGTTGGGGTTCGTTGTTTAAGTGACGCTTTGCTTGGGTGGGGATTGTTGGGTTGGTGGTGGTTAGGGTGGTTTTATGGGTGGGGCTTTGGAGAGTGTGGGTGGTTGTCGGTTTGTGTATTTGAGTGGGTTAAGTCTTATGGGCGTGAGGTGGTGGGTGGTAGCAGCAGCAACAACAACAACAACGAAGTAGAGATGGGGATCAATAGACACTTTCACCACCATGCCCCACCCTCCACCTTCCCTAGTACTGTGCTTCCTCCACCACCACCCACTCCAACTCCACCCTACCTCTCCTACCCTCTGTTCCACCCTCTCCTACCCCCACCCACTCCACCTCCCTCTCCCTTCGTCCGACACTGGGTCACTTTAAGGTGATGGTGAGGTTTGATCGGCATAGCCCTTGGACTAAAAGATGGAGCAGTAATAACCCGTCTGTAGAGTTGGTGTCCCGGGCCATGTTGGTGTCCCGGGCCATGTTGGTGTCCCGGGCCATGTTGGTGTCCCGGGCCATTTTGGGTGCCCGGCCATGTTGGTGTCCGGCCATGTTGGTGTCCCGGGCCATGTTGGTGTCCCGGGCCATGTTGGTGTCCCGGGCCATGTTGGTGTCCCGGGCCATGTTGGTGTCCCGGGCCATGTTGGTGTCCCGGGCCATGTTGGTGTCCCGGGCCATGTTGGTGTCCCGGGAAATGAACAGGCAGAGGCAAAAGCTATTAAAACGAGTTTGTTCAATAGCAGACTTCTGCCTTTGTGACTTCGTGGGCTACATAGATGGGTATATCTTTGGGAAGTAGCGAGCCAGGTGGGCTCTACACACAAGAAGTACGTTTTTCTGAGTTTGCTGGACACAAGTGTTTGGCCTCCAACAGTTGTCATTTTGAGAGCTTTGTCAATTGAGGTTCGAACAGTCTCGCCCATAGTCGCCTGTTTACAGGTACTTCTGCTTACCTGTGTAGCTTGTGGTGAGCAGCTGACTGGAATGCGTAACAACTGTTTACCCATTGCTTAGCCCTTTTTTTTTTGTCTTGTTATGCCTGTAGTGATCTGAACTTTTAGGAGAGAGTTTTTGACAAACAGTTTAATGCGGTATTGAACAGGTACTGATGATTTTAACTTGGTATGATATTCATTTGTGTTTTATTAATGCTAGCAGTGTCTTGATTAATTTTATCTGTGTTTTTCTCGTATTTATCTCGAATGACCTACACGGTCAGTGCCCTCTTAAAATTGAAAAACTACCTGCTTCCCCTCTTCATTCCACCCACTACCTATCCCTTCTCCACCCACTTGACTATCCCCCCCCCGGCCGACCCTACACCCACCACATTCTCCGTCGTGTGTGTGATCAACCAATATTACAGAATGCTTGGTTATATAACAAGAGATTGAGAACAAATATCTATTAACATACACAAAATGATGCTTTATAAAAACTTATAACCCCCAATTTTTAAAGGGGTGGACCGGTAAGCCAGCGGAAGGCCTTGGTCAGATGACCAAAAGCTCCAGCAGTGGGTCATCATATGACTAAGATCCGCGTCAGGAAACACTCCTCCTGTTTCCTGACAAACCTTACCTAATCTAAAATGGTGCTCTTTTCAGAGCTCGCCTTGCGTATTCTGCCAAAATTCTCGGAATTACAGACTAGGATAAAAGGCGAGAGAGGACAAGGCTATGCAATACTCTTAATCTAGTGGGAAATATGATCTCAGAACGACCGCTTAATTAAACTAAGGACATTAGACTGAGCTACATTATGCTAAACCCATGTGGGGTCAGAGCAAGGGAGGTTGAAGAACAATCCTCGGTCCATTACCCGCGGTCTAGCTCTTGGTCACTCAGGTTGTTAGTGATAGTTTGTATTAGCGGGCAGTAGTAGCCCGCTTATACAAAAAATTTTTTTTTTTTTTAGTAAACAGTGTGGGCATTTCAAGAAGCATCCGTTATATGACGATACAAAATTTAGATGTGTTTAAAGATTAAATAAAAAGGGAAACATTGTAAGCAACTTGAGACTTAATGTGCGAAAGTAAATGCGAGTATACATGGAGATACAGCTAAGAGAGAGCTTAAGTTCACACCGATACACTTTACTTGCTATCTGTCTGCTGAGAACAACTGTCTACTTCTGTCTGCTGAGAAGCATTATCTACTATATCTGCTGAGAACAGCTGTCTTTCATCTAGATTAAGGTCTATTTGTAATGTATTATCCGTGTAAGAGTCGTGGATAGAGAAGCAAAAGACTCCCTACCCTCCGGCCACTGCTGACTTGAAAAACCGTGGGAGGGGGAGAAATATATCCTATTACAATTAAATTTAAAGGAGATGGAGATTGAATGGAAGACGTGGGCTATAACTGTCTCACTAAGTACAGTGAGTGTGCAGAAAACTTTAGGCTAGACTGAATGAGGACTTATTTTACTGCACTAGTAAATATTCTCAGGCTTAAACAAAGAATTAAAATTTGGTAAAGAAATCACTGGCAAGGAAAAAATATAGATAAGTTCTTCAAGCAAACCTCCAACACCAAGTGAACTGCGGATTTAGAAGCGGGTTCATGTTTCTAGCTGTAACAGATTAACAGAGAACTCTAGGGAAATTAATAGAATACCCGAGGGTAGACAGCTGTCAAATTTGAAATGGTAATAATGTTGGTAAAATTACCGACATTTTACTGTGGCAATGTTTCACTCTCCAGGAGCTTTAAGCCCTTACAAACAATACATGGACACACAGGGTATATATAGGTATAGTGATTTGCAAAGCATAATATAATCGTTGTAGGTGGTGGTGGTAGTAGTATTTGTAGTAGTAGTACCTGTGGTGGTGGTAGTAGTAGTAGCAGTAACCTTTCCCAGGGGCGAGGCTACCACCCAGGAAGTAGACGTTATCGATATTAGCTGAAAATGTGTTCATGAAAATTGATCATTGAGTTGCATAAAAAGGTACAATGCTTTCAGGTTACATTTTTTTTTTATGTACCAATAACATTATTGTACCGATACGTGTCTTAGCTTACCTGATTTCGTCGTGCCTCAGAGACTACTGTAAGAATTTGTATAAAAGTGTCACCAATGAAAAAAAAACGTATAAATCTTTACCTACATGTGAGAATCTGAAATATTGTTTAGTTCTGGCCAGGGGGAAAAGGAAACCGGACTAGCAAGTGAAAAAAAAAAATCCTGTTGCGTCAAAGGGAGAGGTGGACGCCTGCACTAGACCAGAGCTGGCAGTCTGGTTCCTCAAGAGCCTATTGAAAATATGTCCAGCGCTGTAAAAGATGTTTCGCGCTCCTATCAGAATGCAGTCAATAAACAAGAAAAAAAACCAGCTTCCCAAAAAGTTTAAAGATATGCTCGTCATCAGACGCACGAACACTCGCAGAGTCCTGCAGAAGTGTACTCGCCTAGTTTTCTTTTTTATATGGTGCTAAACAGGTTACTAATTACGCACATTGAGGACATGTAAATCAATAGTTTTCACACATGCGAGGACGGGAGGCACAAAGACGTTAATAAATAATTAAAAATAATTTGCAGTATTATATCAATAAAATAAACGTAATGGTTATATTAAAATAGATAATTTACTAGATTCTCACTAAATGCCTTGCAGTTGCACTACAAAGGTAAGGCCTTGTTATTCATAATGTAAACACGCCTCTTCAAAACACTAGACGCTGCCAAAGATCATTTCTTATCTGGTTACTCAACTACGAACTTACTCTAGAGAGACTTATAATCAGATAAAGGTGGCATGTGTAATACGAGAATAAATAGTTAAGAAAAATAATTGCTAAATTTATCTGAAAGAACTCTGAGCAGTGAGTTAGTTGAATTTAAATTTAAAAAGGATGTAGAAAACACTTGTTGGGCAGTAAGAGTTGTAGGTATCTTGATACCTTTACCTTTGAGTTTTGACTCCTTCCTACTCCCGGAGCCCGGCCATGGGCTAGGCTCGTCTGGTGAGTGGGACACACTACGAAGTTCATTCAAGTGTATAAGCATTAAAATTAGGTAGATATATTTGAGTGGAAATGTTTGATGCCAATAGTACGTACCGAGCATAGTCCAGTAGGCCTATTGCAGTGCTCTTTTAATGTATTTGTTCCGTGGAAGGACTAATCCCAATCACCCCCATTTGACGAGAGACTTCGCAGACTGTAAATTATCTCCATTAAAAAGCAAGGGCGTGACGAGTACACTAAGATAACTCGTTCAGTGTCAAGAGGTCCCTGAATTTTCATCGCCCTCCCTCCGTGTATAAGGGAAATTGGCAACAAACCTCTGACGTTCCTCATATGAATTCCTGAACAGCCGGTCTGTAGTTTATACGTTGGACTGCGTGCAGCCAGCAATAACAGCCTGGGTAATTAGGTCTTGATCTACCGGGAGGCTTTGTGAGCCCGAGTCGCGGGGAGCGTTGACCCCCGGAAACATCTTTCAGGTATCCACTTTTTTCTTTAAACAAGTCTCGTGATTTATAATAGCTTAATAATTTTATATACAAGTTTTTTTGAGATCGAAAGCTGTGTTGATTACCGGGTAGTTGATGTTTCCTGCAAGTGTCTTTTTGTCACTTGATTTTTTTGAGGGGGGGGGGGGACGCAATATTTTTAACTCTTGTCAACGAAACTTTCTTAGTTTGGGATGTGTTCAATATCATTTGTCTGCCAGTTTTCTCTCACCTCTTGTAGTAATATCGTAAATGTTTTCGTAGTTGATAGTTCACTTCCTCTGCTGATTCCTTTAAAACCCATATCGCTCTTGATAATATTTCGATGTCCTTTTAACTCTCTTTTCTATTTTCTTAAATGTACTATGTGCATATAAACCAGCTACATGTGAAATGGCTATCTAATTTTGTGAACACACTGAAACCTACCACGGTACAGGTGAGGATTGAACTCGCGGCAAGTGAGTCGTAAAACTCCGGGCCAGCGCGTAAGTTGCAGTATCTCGCTCATTTCCTCTTCCACTTCAGTGTTAAGCAGTCACACAGGAAGTTTGTATGTCAGTCATGCTGGCTACCCTCCGGGTTTATGGGTATGCAGGAACTAGCCTTCAGTTGGGGTTACTTGGGGTCATATCCCCAAAAAGTGGTTTGTGCCCATACTCTCTTTAAAGGTGCCACTATCCCCGCAGAAGGCATGCCTGGTTAATTTAAGAACTCATCATCTCTTTCGGCATAAGTGGTGAGGATATTTTCCTTTTCGTTTAAATATGCGGATTCTGTGGTTACCTGGAGAGTATACCTGGTTGATTTATGTGCCATTATAGTGAATTGGTTAAGATTGTAGCAAGTTGTTAATAATGGTGTAAATTTAATGTTAAGACGTGCTTTTACAGTGGCGTAATAACAAGACGGTTTAGACTAGCGCTTTGTGAATAAAACAAACGAAGCTGCCCCCCCCTGGTTTATTGTTTCATTCCGGATCTATAGGTATGTGTTGTTCGTCACTGATATACTGGCATATGGATACACTGGTCAGTGGGCCTGGGTGATTTATGATGGTTACCTGACCGTGGACTCTTATTTCTTTTCCCTGTCATGGGGCGCCCACTTTCCTGTGTCAAGTTCGTGACCTGCCTTCTGGGTATCATGCAAGTTGCACATTTTATTTTCCACCAACTGGCTTGCCTTCTTCAAAAAGCTGAAAAATAAAGTGGAACACCCCTTAAAGCTTGTCGTGGTAGGTTTAGTGCTCCTGGATCTACATCTTACACTGTAGAATTGTGACTTAACATGTCTACAGGTAAAATAGTCTTCATTCAGCTTTTTACCCTATGAAAGGGCTATTAGTAAACCAGGAGCTCAGACAAAAGCCCAACAATCTGCTGGGTGTGGGGTTAGTGTCTTCACTCTTGCTAATACCTTTACTACCTCTACCATGTTCTTTCTAAACTGTGAAATCTGCCTCCACCACTACCTCGTCCATGTAATGAAACTTTCAACCACAATGAGTGTAAAATACTTGTGTGCGTATGATTAATAGTGAAATGTATAAATAGTTCTTGGCAAACAGCACCACCAAAGACTCTGTAGATCTCATTTGTGGGACAGACCATAATGGTGGGTGTCTAATGGCTGCATTGTGTGTTAAGTAATGTTCGTGTGTTTTGTATTTGCATGTATCAAGTCTTGGTTGTTGGCTCCGTCTTGAAGCTTCAACTGGCATTGACTTCTGACCTCAGGTCTACTCTTAACGCACTGCACTGTTTGCAAAAACTACCAATGGTTAATGATACTTTTGTATTACTTTGAAACAGGACCATACAACGCATCTGGGTTGTGGGCAGGGGTAATCTCTGGTCTTGAGTTTTGCATACGATCAGCTGCATGATATTCTGTTAGTTACAGAATAATGATAGGTTGGGTAACTAGATCTGTCAAAGCAAGAAATGCCGAGCCAGTGATGAGTGACTCGTTCTCTCTGGGTTGGAATGTTGCAGTGTTCTAAGTGTCCCCTTCAATGCAGACGAAATTGCAGAATTTGAATATATGCAAAGAAACTTCATAGCTCTTATAAACTCGGTCAAGTCTCTGAATTACTGGGAGTGTCTGAAGTCCCTCGAACTGTACTCCTTAGAATGTTGGGGAGAAAGATGCACGAAAATCTACACCTGGAAGAGTCTGGAGACATTGGTTCCAAATTTGCACACCGAAATCACTGTGCAGTATAACTCCGGTGAAACTCTGGAGAGCGATGAGTACATTGAGAAGTCAAAGGTGTAAAGGGACAAGAAGCTACACCTTCCCTTCATGCATAAGGGAAATTACCATCAGACTCCTGGTTTTCTTCTAATGTTAAGTCGACAAATTCCTAAAATAAGTTCGAGATCAGCTGGGCTGTGGCGCATACATAGGACAGTGGGTGGTGGGTGCCATCAGCTTCATCAATGAGGCCAGCAACCAAATGGCCTAGTCTGGAACTGGGCCGAGGAGGGAGGGGGGGGGAGCCTACGAGCTCCGGTACAGGTAACTAGGTAACCTTGAAACTAATATCTGTCTACTGAAGATCAGGCGCGCGCAACTCACCTGTACCCACCTGTTTGCCGGTGCACCATCCCCCCCCCCCATCCTGTAGTTTGGGACACGCAGTTGACCGGAACACAACTGCCCAAGGCCTTTTCACTTTTGTCATGGTTTTATAATTAACAGGATGCCTGTAGGGATCTCTGGGAACTTTCAAGAAAGTGTAAATGTAATGCAGGAGGGTCGATCCTCCGATATCCCATGACTGTGCTGTGACATCGCTAACCAACTTACAGCAATGTTTTGGCATTAAGAATTTAGTGAGATTTTAACTGATGTTTGTTCTTTTAACCTTGTATGATAGTACTTATTTGTCCTTTTTTCATGTTTAGTTTTTTTTTTATTAGTTCTATCAGTTTTTCTTGCTGTGTTTTATTGCCAGGAGCGCTGAAAAATTTACAGTGTATAGTGAAAAAGATCTTCAAATTTCAAAAATTACCTACGATGGGCTTCACAGGCCTAAATGATGGGAAGAGGGGGAGGGGGGGGGGTATTGTAGCGAAGCAGGGAGGAGAGGAAGATGGGTGGAGGAGTGAGAGGTGGTGGCTGCCAGTGGAGCAGGCAGTAGGTGAGGCAGTAGGTGAGGCGGGGCCGGGCAAGGGTAGGCAGCAGTGTACAGGTGGTTGATTATTAAAGAGGAGCAACCAGCCAGTCATTCCCTTCCCTCCCTCCCTTGTCCCTCCCTCCCTTGTCCCTCCCTCCCTCGTCCATCCCGTCCGTTCGTCAGTCCTCCCGCCTCGTCATATTGTCCAGTGTTACGGGGGTCGTCAGTGCATGTGTAGTGATTAATGTTGGAGAGGTGTGACTCTGTAATTATCGTGGGGACAGCTATTGCAGGTATGGCGCGCCCTCTCCTGGAAAAAGTTATCTTGCCTCCCCCCTGCCCCCCTCCCCTCCCCCTCCCTGGCTGTCAACGTTAACACAACACTCTTGATATTTTTTTTTTTGCTAAAATTGTTTGAAACAATAACCTGACAAAATAATTGAAATAAATAGTTATCTGTGACCGGTTTCGAGAGTTGTACTGTGGACCCAGCTTGCGGCCACACTGTCACATTGATAGTAGTTATATTGGGAGCAGCTTTGTTGAAAGCTTGTCTTAATGACTAAATAATAATAATTATTATTTCTACGAGTACATGTACGAGGTATACAGGCCTAGCTGACATCAATGTCATACTACTATATAGAGAACCCCTTGTATGCAAAGCATTTCTGGCAAATTAAGTCAACTTTGTCCCCAGGATGCGACCTACACCAGTCGACGAACACCCAGGTACCTATTTTACTGCTAGGTGAACAGGGACATCAGGTGTCTTAAGGAAACACCACCTAATGTTTCCACCCCTACTGGGGATCGAACCACGAACCTCAGTGTGTAAACTGAGTGCGTTATCAATCGAGCTACGGAACACACAAATGGAGTAGGGTTTTAGGGTTCTTGTAAAGGGAAGGATGTGGCGGGGTCGAGTTTAAAAGCCAGGAAAGGCTGGTGAGTAAGTTTAGGCAAGTAGTCTTGTAAAAAACATAGCTATTAATGTTGGTAGAATTACCGACAATATGTAAAGTAAAAGGACAGAATTGCAACTAATGCGACATTTTGTGGCAACGTTTCGCTCTCCTGGAGCTTTGTCAAGCCGTTAGGTAACGGCTTGACAAAGCACATGGAGAGCGAAACGTTGCCCCCAATAAAATGTCGCATTACTTGCACTTGTCCTTCTACCTGATACTATAGGTGTTGAGAGACAGTCACTGCTGCCATTGGTAACCCAACCTTCGTGTGTCCTTTCGATGTTGTTTTTCCACTCACCCCTTTGTTATAGGACCGGCACCACTAAACACGTCAGGATTTTCTCATTGAGAGTAAAGCAGCGACAGTTGTGATGTGAGGACGGGCGTTAGTGAGGTTAGGGATGTGTTTGTAAGGAGGGGTTGTGTTGGTTGGTTAGAGATGTATAGTAAGGGGTTGTGTTGAAGGATAGTGTTGCTTTCTAGTTGTCGTATGATGTGGGTGAGGGGGAGCAGTGAGGCTGGTGAGAGGAGCAGTGAGCTTAGTGGTGAGGGGAGCAGTGAGCCTAGTGGTGAGGGGGAGCGGTGAGCCTAGTGGTGAGGGGAGCGTGAGCCTAGTTGGGATGAGTGGGAGGCGGTGAGCCTAGTGGTGAGGGGAGCGGTGAGCCTAGTGGTGAGGGAGCGGTGAGCCTAGTGGTGAGGGAGCGTGAGCCTAGGCGGTGAGCCTAGTGGTGAGGGGAGCGGTGAGCCTAGTGGTGAGGGGGAGCAGGTGAGCCTAAGTGGTGAGGGGAGGCAGGTGAGCCTAGTGGTGAGGGAGCGGTGAGCCTAGTGGTGAGGGCGGTGAGCCAGTGGTGAGGGGAGCGGTGAGCCTAGTGGTGAGGGAGCGGTGAGCCTAGTGGTGAGGGGGAGCATGGTGAGGCGGGCCTAGTGGTGAGGGAGCGGTGAGCCTAGTGGTGAGGGGAGCGGTGAGCCTAGTGGTGAGGGGAGCGGTGAGCCTAGTGGTGAGGGGAGCGGTGAGCCTAGTGGTGAGGGGAGCGGTGAGCCTAGTGGTGAGGGGAGCGGTGAGCCTAGTGGTGAGGGAGCGGTGAGCCTAGTGGTGAGGGAGCGGTGAGCCTAGTGGTGAGGGAGCGGTGAGCCTAGTGGTGAGGGGGAGCCAGTGGTGAGGCCCTAGTGGTGAGGGAGCGGTGAGCCTAGTGGTGAGGGAGCGGTGAGCCTAGTGGTGAGGGGAGCGGTGAGCCTAGTGGTGAGGGAGCGGTGAGCCTAGTGGTGAGGGGAGCGGTGAGCCTAGTGGTGAGGAGCGGAGCCAGTGGTGAGCGTGAGCCAGTGGTGAGGGGAGCGGTGAGCCTAGTGGTGAGGGAGCGGTGAGCCTAGTGGTGAGGGGAGCGGTGAGCCTAGTGGTGAGGGAGCGGTGAGCCTAGTGGTGAGGGGAGCGGTGAGCCTGAGTGGTGAGGAGCGTGAGCCAGTGGTGAGGAGCGTGAGCCAGTGGTGAGGGGAGCGGTGAGCCAGTGGTGAGGGGAGCGGTGAGCCAGTGGTGAGGGGAGCCAGGGTGAGGAGCGTGAGCATGGTGAGGGAGCGGTGAGCCAGTGGTGAGGGGCGGTGAGCCTAGTGGTGAGGGAGCGCCGAGTGGTGAGGGGAGCCTAGTGGTGAGGGGAGCCCAGTGGTGAAGGGGAGCCATGTGGGAGGGGAGCCTAGTGGTGAGGGGAGCCCAGTGGTGAGGGGTAGCCAGTGGTGAGCGAGCCTAGTGGTGGAGGGGAGCCCTAGTGGTGAGGGGAGCCTAGTGGTGAGGGGAGCCTAGTGGTGAGGGGAGCCTAGTGGTGAGGGAGCCCTAGTGGTGAGGGAGCCTAGTGGTGAGGGGAGCCCTAGTGGTGAGGGAGCGGTGAACCTAGTGGTGAGGGGAGCGGTGAGCCTAGTGGTGAGGGGGAGCGGTGAGCCTAGTGGTGAGGGGGAGCAGTGTGAGCCTAGTGGTGAGGGGAGCGGTGAGCCTAGTGGTGAGGGGAGCGGTGAGCCTAGTGGTGAGGGGGAGCGGTGAGCCTAGTGGTGAGGGGGAGCGGTGAGCCTAGTGGTGAGGGGGAGCAGGGTGAGCCCTAGTGGTGAGGGGAGCGGTGAGCCTAGTGGTGAGGGGAGCGGTGAGCCTAGTGGTGAGGGAGCGGTGAGCCTAGTGGTGAGGGGGAGCGGTGAGCCTAGTGGTGAGGGGAGCGGTGAGCCTAGTGGTGAGGGGAGCGGTGAGCCTAGTGGTGAGGGGAGCAGTGAGCCTAGTGGTGAGGGGAGCAGTGAGCCTAGTGGTGAGGGGAGCAGTGAGCCTAGTGGTGAGGGGAGCAGTGAGCCTAGTGGTGAGGGGGAGCGGTGAGCCTAGTGGTGAGGGGAGCGGTGAGCCTAGTGGTGAGGGGAGCAGTGAGCCTAGTGATGGGAGCAGTGAGCCTAGTGGTGAGGGGAGCAGTGAGCCTAGTGGTACGTAGGTAAAGAGTATGTCAGGATACTGAGCCTCTGGGTAGTGTAGCTTTAGTAGAGGGCGGCGCCGGTGGTGTCGCTCTTCATTGTCCAACTATTCCCTGTCGTTTTTCGCGTTTCGCACTAGATACAAATGCAGTTTTAGAAAATTGATGATTTTAAAGGACCTGATAACACATGACGTAAGATCGCAGCTAATGTATAATTTTCAAACAATTAGACAAATTAAAACAAAAGACCAAGGGCCCCAACATACCGTTTTGAAAAGTTCTTAAAGATTACTGAAGAAAAAACTGTCATAGGCTTACTTTCCTATACTAGACAAGTCTTGTTCAAACAATCATTCTTATACCTATTCGTTATGAGTATTTTTTACTCTGGAGTTGAGAATATACTTAAGAGCAAAATTACTATGTAGATTTGCCTCGTAATTAAGTGAAAAGATAGAAGAAATGTGAAATAAACCCATTGAAAACCAGGGGCGTCATGGGCACAATAAGAGAACACACACTGTATCAACGTCTGTGGGCCTAAACTATTAGCATCAGAAACCCTTTAGGAAACTTGACTAGTATCTCCAGTGCCAGATTATCCAGGTTGTGATGGATATATGGGCCAGCGGGCTGAAAGCAGCACCTTGTTGACCAGACAGGCGTGCCCCATGGTCAGGCTCCGGGAATAGAAAAACACTTAAAACCGGTCAAAGGTATGCCTAATTGCCCCTTGAATCTATCCGAAGAATGTTCCACCGTTTTTCATTTTGCTGAATTTTCTGGGTCCACTTTTATAAAATACCATAGCTTAAACTGCCAGATACACCGCTGACTACTTTTCATCCCTTTGATGCTGGATAGTGGGATGTATGCCTAGGGGTGCCTGCAGGATTCCTGAAGGATACTGGTGGTCAAGGCTTGCGTGGCAAAGAATCTAGCATCTCTTTCGGCATAAAGGTTGGGAATATTTTCCCTTTAGTCTAAATTTACTGACACAGTAAATCATATGGAACTAGTTGTGTGAAAAATCCTTTGAATAGTTTGTCGAGAAAACACTAAGTGTCAGGGGGGCCCAATACTGTTCAACTGCCTCCCAGCACACATAAGGGGGATTACCAATAGACCCCTGGCTGTCTTCAAGAAGGCACTGGACAGGCCTGACCAGTACCTGACCAGCCGGGCTGTGGTTCGTACGTCAGTTTGCGTGCGGCTAACAGTAACAGCCTGGTTGATCAGACCCTGATCCACCACGAGGCCTGGTCTCAGACCGAGCCGCAGGGGGGTTGACCCCCGAAACTTTCTCCAGGTATATGTACCATGAGAGTGAATCATATGTTTAAAGAGGCGACTAAATAACTTTAGTACTTGTAAGCTAAATAATGTGTAACTCAAACTGAATGCCAAAAAGACACTTCTGGTCAGCAGTATTCTAAGGCCAAGACAATCGTATATAGGTGTTTGTAATAAAGGTTCACATTTAATAAGACTTGAGGTAATATTTCAACTTAATATGTTTGGTTAGGCCTTGTTTAGAATAGGCTTCTCTGTGCTGGTTTCCATATAACAATGAACATTAATGCGCTGGAAAATGTACAGAGAAGGACGAAATGGATCCCGTGTATCAGAAACCTTTCCTACGAATATATGCTGAAGGCACTGAATCCAAACTTTGGAAAGACTTAGAATTATGCGAATGTGATTGAAATGCACGACTGGAAAGTAGGAACGAGTGAATAAAGGTTATATAAATAACGTGCTGAAATGATCTAATCAAGACATGACTCGCAACAATGGATTCATGTTAGATTTAGGGAGGATATAGGAACTATTGATTTGACAGTAGTATTGTAGATGAGTAGAACAAACTCCCAGTTAGCGTCTTTGGGACAAAAACTTTGGGGAGCCTTAAATATAGGTTAGACGGGTTTATGAATAGGTGTGTGTTGGAGTTGTTTAGCATGGGCAGTAGGCCTACTGCAGTGTTCCCTCATTGTTATGCTCTTCACCAAACCGTGTTAATGTTTTGTAAGTAAAATAAAGTAAACAATTAACTTCTCTGGTTAGATTGATATTTACCCAAACTGATAGAACGCAAAGAGTAATAGTAAAGAAAGTGAAGTTAGGGTCTGCTACTGTATAGTTCTGTTCCCCAAGGCACAGATATTGTCCCAATTCCTTCTCATATATGACATAGACAGGGACATAAACCAAAGCACTGTATCATTTGCAGACGACACTAGACTGTATCAGGATGTGTTCCATAAGAGAGCGAGCATCCAGTGGGCTACTGACACTTGAAATTATCGTTATTACGTTACGGAAGAATCGAGGAAATAAAAACAAGAGTATACAAGACAAGCTCAAATTACTTGATACAGCGCAAATCTAATATGGAAATCTCGCGTTCATGGAGCACAGTCATTATTGCAAGTGCAAAGAAAATGATGGTTTGGACAGCTAGAACTTTGGAAAAGAGATGCTAAGCCAGTGATGATACTCTTCCGGTCATTCGTCCTCTCTGTTGGAATATTGTTGTGTGCAAGTGGCCCCTTTCAAAACAGTCTCTACAGCTTGTATAAATTCAGTCAAGCACCTAAATTAATGGGAGCACCTGCAATCCCTCGAACCGTATTCCTTATACCGTTGGTTAGAAAGATGTATGATGATCTACATTTGGAAGATTCTGGAGAGATTGGATTCAAATATGCGCACCAAAATCACATATGAAAACAAAAGTCTTGGCAGACTGTGAAAGATACCTCCGGTGATAAGCAGGGGATCGATGAGTATACTGAAAGAACTCAATAAGTGTAAAGGGACCTAGACTCTATAACCTCCGTCCCTCCTCCCTTTCCATCCGTCATGGCTATCTTAAAGAGGAAGCTCGACAAATTCCTGATCATATGGTGCATATGTCGGACTGCTAGCACCAACAACCTGATCGATCAGACCAGCAATCATGAGGCCTGGTCTTAGACGGGGCCGCGGGGGCTGTGACCTCTGGAAGCCACTACAAGTAACTTGCAAGTAAACCTTCTTTCAATGATGATGCTCAATCTTCGACTCCTAGTCTGGGAAAATGAAAAAAAATTACCCTTTGTATACAGACATTTCTGTGGATAAAGGTGTTAGTTATGTAACTATTTGCTTTTGGGGAATTAAATCCCATAGTATCGGGAAGCCACACACAATCCTTTTCCATTAGCTACTTTTGCATTCCTATGTAGACAGTTGTGAATCCTTATCTTGTTTTAAAAGTTATCATCACTCACCTTCGTGTGTCAGTGTGTGACTAGGTAATGTCTAAGTCGGACCGAAACGTCGTCACAAGTTTTTGTCGTATATGCAGGTTATTTGTGTATAGTTTCTTTTGGTTCTGGGTTTATCTGGTCAGTTTTTTGTAAGCTGCCACATGATGTTACTGGAGCAAGCACACGCCGTCCACGTATAGCAAGGGCCCTGTACATGCCAGGAAGTGCTCTACAGGCCAGTATTGATGGCTACGAATACGATTTACATCTTCAGACGACAAATACAACAGATATTTTTTTTTCTTCTTGGTCTCGCTTTCCTACCATACTCCAAGACTGTTGTTTTCTTCTAGCCATAGCCAAGTCCGGGAGTGCACTTTTTTTTTTTTTTTGTAAATTTAATGCAATTTTGGATTTTATTGACCACTTTCTGCAATACATCTCATGAACACGTACGTAGTAAGCATTATATTACACTGTTGACATTTCGCTTTTGAAGTGAGGTAACTTTTGCGTTAATGAGTCACCATTCATGATTTGTTAAAAATACCTTGAACTATTGTTTCTCAGTGACGCAGGAAAACTTTGCAATGTTTTACATATACCATCAGACTTTTATGAAGCTTTTTTTTTCCACGTCCTGTCCATAGATTTCATTCTACCTAAATTACGGAAATTCGGTGCATTTCGGCATTTTTTTTTTGTTTAAAATATGGCACTTTGTCGCAACTCTGATACAACGGTGTCTCAGCGAACTAAAATAATTTACCAGTTAGAAAGCTCTTTTCTAAATACTATTTTTTTTTAGTTAATGCTAAAATAAATGACATTGATGAGCTGAGAGGAGAGCAAGTCATGCAGGCAGACACACTCGGTATATATCTACTTAGTATTGTATAGGAATGGTATACAGTACCGGGTATCTTTATTTGTAGACGTTTTGACATGCAGAGGCTTTATCAACACAAATTCCAGGACATAATGGGAAGACTGTAGAACTATATACAAAAGACGATCCCTTCACCGTAGTCTTGAAGACTACGATGCTTTTCAACTCCAAGGCTGAGGGCTGGATTACTCTTCTTTTGTGTATAGTTCTACAGTCTTCTCATTATACCCTTGAATTTGTATTTATAAAGCCACTGGATGGCGAAACATCTACAAATAAAGACACCAAAATGTTGCACACGTGTCTTAATTCTTCAATTTAGTATTGTAAACCTGGGCGACAGTTTGTGGGAGACAGCCTCGTGCCACCTCCCTGTCAGTCACAGTTAACCACCAATACGTGAGGCTCGATGGTTGCAGGAAGCTGGTATGTGTACCCACGGTAAGTAAAATATACACTGGTGCAACACTGCAACTTTTCACTAGCGGGAAGCTTTATCCCCATGAGCGGAAAGTTCCCTAATAAAATGTTCTAGTATTACAGGTGTCCTATTTACCTGACATTCACTGCCGCTATTTCATCTAACACTCTGACAAGAGTTTCAGGTGACTGAGCATCACGACTGTAAATTACACACAGCTTCTTGTGTATTTTTTTTTTTAAGTTCTCCTCCCCGCCCTTTTCACTCCTTCCGTCCACCTGCATTCTCACTCTTTGCCATACTTGGGTGGGAGAGTACGAAATGAGAGAAAAGACGAGAGTAGGATGAGAGGGGTGGAAGGTGAAGACTGTGTGAATTAGGGAGAAGGGAGGTTGGAGGGAGGGAGGGAAGGAAGGAAGGAAGGAAGGAAGGAAGGAGAGGGGGAGGTGTGAAGATAAAGCGATGAAAGATTAGCATCTCAGCAACTCGTATAATTAAGAGTCACACTATAATGGCGTCAGATACTCGAATCTCACTCCTGGTATGGCTGCCAGCTGTCCATGATGCCCGGAGGTGAGAGTCCGCATGGTGTCACTCAGGGGACAGGCTAGGGGGCGTGGGATGTCGGATATTCTTGTTTCGATAGGGGGAACCAAAAACTTGCCTCAGAGTTAAGGGTCCAGTTCTCGGGTTTCTAGAGGGTCAAATGATGATCTGTGTTTTGAAGAAACGTTATCACTTTCTGGAGGCTGTGATCTCCATTTCTTGAGGGCATGATCAGTCCTTTGAGGAAGAGAGGTCACTTCCTGACTGGTCCCACTTTTGGTATTAAATGACAGTGATCTGGATTGTATTCATTGACTGGTCCCAGTTTTGGTATTAAATGTCACTGATCTGGGGTGCATACACTGACTAATCCCACTTTTGGTGATAGGTCCAAATTGGCGTATGGTCTATAGTGGCGTATATATCGAGTTGTTTTTTCGTATTCGTATTTTGTAGTGATACATGGATGGGTGGGTGGGTTAAGCTCTGGGGCTCCTGCTGTTTTAACAGGTAGGTAGGGATTGGATAAATGTTGAGTGTAAGCAAGCCTTGTCTTACTGAGATTTATAATGGGAAAGGAACTACAGGATAGTTTTCATACTATTGTGAGTATTTAGGTATTTGATGAGTGTGGTGGTGTGTTCAAGGGTGATAAGGTAAGGGTTAGGTAGGGGAGTGTGTGTATCTTGTGGAAGACACTGGGCCGTTGCTATAAAGATTATGCTACTGGTGACAGAAATAACGGAGCAAGGTGTGTGCCTAGTTAAAAATAGCTCATCTTCTGCCCCCGCCCTGGCAACCCAAGCTCACGATGGCATCCTCCCATTATCTGCCGCTACTGCTTCACATGCGTTAGCACGCATGAAACCCAACCTCCTCCGCTGCTAGGTTGTCGCTACAACCCGTTCTGACAGTGACAGTGCCGCTACAAGTAGCATAGACTTAACGCTGACAACTTGTCGCTTGTGGGTAATTTGGTATACACAAGTTTGCCTCCTCACTCTTTCCCTCAGTTCTACAAAGACTATTATTATAAGGTGTTGTAATTATTGCTGCTCATATTTACTTGTTCGATCTTATACACGAGGCATCTGAGAATTAGTATTGACACAGTTAATTGCCCTCAAAGAAACTTGTTTAGATGAAAAGGTATTTCGGAGGTCGGATGTTCATTACCGTTTTGCCACCATCTATAAATCTGTTTCAGACGTGATACGGACTTTAAGGGGGGAAAAACAAATATGCTCTCAAGGTTTTGGCACAAGTCCCCTGAGTAAACCTGTAAAAAATATTCTGAGGACATAACTTCGTCAAGCGAGTTGAGTCAAAATATTTCACTGTTTACTTGCCGACTGATATAATGGAACGCCGAGATTAATGGAGTGTAAAAAAAACAATACCTGCTTAATTCACTATAAGGTAAAATCCGCATCATAAGTGATTTGTAGTGTCCGTGGCAGCGGCACGTGTGAAGGGAGTATAAATTAATTAATAGTCAGTGCATTCCATTCCGAGTGAGGCTTTGCACTGAATGAAAAGTAATTTGTGCTGTCATTGTTATGACAACTGTGGATTGAGATAGTGTGAATGCCACTAGGCTGACCCACCTTCACACACAAATATTAACAATACATCTAGAAATTAACTTTGATATGAACAAAACTTCTATACGCGATATAGCTAGACTCTTGGCATAATTATTTAAACTGGGACTTCACAGAAATGGCTGGACCACATCTCTCACCGTATAATGTAATAAACGCGTGCCAAATCACTTTAAGCGTTTCTTCTGGCAACTTAACTTCTTTTACTATACCTATATATGCTGAATGAATACTGGAGAGTATTTGACTGGGGATTGAGCTTTCATCTGGAGTTCCTCATCCTTAGTCATTACCATACTGAATGCGCAAGTCTCTTCATTGTTCACCTTGATTATTTTCCAGAGTATTCTGTGTCTTGATCTTGTGTCTTATCCCCGGCTCTTCCTTCAACTTTATATTCTTTGCTTCTAATTTTAAGCACCTCCTAGTGTTTAATTATTACTATTTTGCTAGATTGGAGCCCTATTTTGAAGCTTCGTGCTATAATATGTACGATAATATGAATAGGCTTTTGAAAGCTCTTGTTCAGGCTTTTGTATGCTATTCTTCTGTGTGCTTAGCTGCCATACACCGCTGATGGTACTCAGTTTGAGTGGCTATGTGGATGTCAGCATATAATATTGTAAGACTGGGTAGCAGTAAGAGGCTAGGGGAGAGTGCGGCTGCCACCATGATGGGTAGTGGAGCGAGCGGTGTAGTGGGTCCTGATCTATTGCACAAGTGGCGCAGATTTACACACAACGGCAGTAAGATGCGTCAGGTAGGAGGCAGTGTTGAGTATAGAAGGGCTGGGCAGGTAGAAAGAGGATGTACCAACTGCCATTTTGAAAGCATCTTCAGTGTTTGACATCGAACATGTTAAAAAAAATATGATCTTGCATTCACAATTTCTGTTGTTGTTGTTGTAAGTTGGAACTAGTGAATTATGATTATATTAATGCTGTTATGTATGCTATTTGTGTTTTTAATAAGATATAATTCAGTACTGTGTTCTCTTACTTTCAGTGTGTTCTGTATCTATGGGCGCTAAAGATATGCTACCCCAACACGTTATTTCTATTAAGAGGAAACCATGAGTGTAGGCATTTAACAGAATACTTCACATTTAAACAAGAATGTAAGTACCTGACCCATTGTGTCGACACTCGTCTTTGTATCTAACCTTACTTTTTACTTAGTATATTCTTTGTCTTCAGTTACTCCTAGTACATCACATCGTTTGAAGCTCTGTAAAAGATTTAATATTTTACATTAAGTAATTGTTATTTTTGTATATAAATAATAATCAGATTTTAATCTTCATAAAGAAAATACATTGTAAAGCGATGGATTATCTTGCAGTTACTAGCCCTAATAACCGCTCTCCTCTGTAACACTTAGTGCCCCTTATAATCCTACTCCTCAGTGCTTTACTTGAAGTTATGCTCTAGGGAAAAGTCAGTATATGAAAATTGCAGTCATGCTGGTAGTCATAAGTTAGGGGCTAATGTCGATGTGTAAAACTGGTGTTGTGGATGAGTTGGAAGTGTTAGTGTTTGAGTACAAATAACCCTCACACAGCCATGTATCTAATATTTCAATACGAAGAAAATATTCGAGACAACGCTAACTATCCTTAAAAAAAAAAAAACATTGAAAATGCCCATCAAAATATTTAGAAACTCCCAACTGATCTGCGATAACCCAATTTAACCCAGTTCTCGCCCCTTTGCCTTTCCCCTCTTGCATCACCTTCACCCTCTCTCGCCTTTCTCACTCCTGGAATTTTTTGTAGCTTGCTATAGTTATTGTTATGTTGTTGCAGGTAAGATCAAATACAGTGAACGAGTGTACGACGCGTGCATGGAGGCCTTCGACTGCCTTCCACTAGCCGCGCTTATGAACCACCAGTTCCTGTGTGTCCACGGCGGCCTCTCACCAGAGTTACACACACTAGACGACATCAGGAAGGTACGTTTCTAATAATATATTCATGCAGTGTGCTGGAGAGTCTTCATCCATTCCCCCTTCCCTTTCTCCAAGAACTTGGGTCGTCCTTACTAGATGGCGAAATTCCGTCCACTATCTAGATCCCACCTATTCTTCAGTATCCACTACCCCTATTCTTTCATATCCCCACCCCTATTCTTTCAGTATCCCCACCCCTATTCTTTCAGTATCCCCACCCCTATTCTTTCAGTATCCCCACTATTCTTTCAGTATCCCACCTATTCTTTCAAGTATCCCCACCCCTATTCTTTCAGTATCCCCACCCCTATTCTTTCAGTATCCCCACCCCTATTCTTTCAGTATCCCCACCCCTATTCTTTCAGTATCCCCACCCCTATTCTTTCAGTATCCCCACCCCTATTCTTTTAGTATCCCCACACCTATTCTTTCAGTATCCCCACACCTATTCTTTCAGTATCCCCACACCTATTCTTTCAGTATCCCCACACCTATTCTTTCAGTATCCCCACACCTATTCTTTCAGTATCCCCACACTATTCTTTCAGTATCCACCTATCTTTCAGTATCCCCACCCCTATTCTTTCAGTATCCCCACCCCTATTCTTTCAGTATCCCCACCCCTATTCTTTCAGTATCCCCACCCCTATTCTCTTTTAGTATCCCCACCCCTCTTTTTTCAGCATACCTAGCGGGGAAATTTGATTTTCCATCAAAATTTGCAATGGCTTGGGACGGTTTATGGGTATGGTTTGGGTGCAGTTAATGGACTGACGCCGCTAAAGCCGCCCCCACTCACGCCTACGTTGTGACAAGTGACCTCCGATTTGCGCTTCAATACATGGTCTTGGGTTGTTGCTTCTAATGTCCCCCTCCCGTTTCTGCCCCCGGACTATACTACTGATGTTTTTTGAGGAGACCTCTGTTACCCCTCTCCATGCGCGGGTCGAGGATGTAGGGGTTATAGAGGGGGATGGAAACGAATGTAGTTCCCTTGGTAGGAGAGTCAAGCTAATGTCCTGGCAGATGAAGGGAAGGTGCCCAGGCGAAGGCTGCTGTTAGAACTCTCTCTCTGTAACATCTTTGTACCGTCTTGACTTCGTTGGATACCTGCATAGACGCGCCCTTGGGGAGCGGTGGACAAGAAGCAAGTTATGCAGGGATCAGCAGGGCCTGGGTGTATGGTCCTCATCCTTCGTCATTTATTGTTCCGAGAAGAGTCTGTCTACAGGCTGTCGGGTTCACATCTCTCCCATAACCACCTGTTTCCAGGTCCACCTGTCCCCCCCCCCATGTTTAGTTGACAGACACTCGCATAAAGAAATAGTATTGCCTGCGAAGAATAGGACTGTGTACTCGAGTTGTGTGTGGGGGAGTTTCAGACAGGTCACCCCCCTCCCTTCCCCCCTCGCACGCTTACTAGGGAGAGTATTGTGCCTTAAACAGCTTTTTACTGTGGATTTTTTTTTAGGTTTGACTTTGACATCGAGATTATAACACTGTTGATGTTTGAAGAGATGATCTGACCAGGTGTCCATTACTCTGCACCTGCTGCTCCCTGCTCTCCACTGCTCCCTGTTTGTGCTCCAAACTGCTCCCACTCTCCTCCACACTGCTCCTCCACACTGCTCCTCCCTGCTCCCATTCTGCTCACACTGCTTCCTCTCTGTTTCACTTTGCTCCCTCACTGTTGGTACTCAGGTCACGTACTCTACCATTATCTGCTTAATCAACATCTACAAGGAATTGATCAAATTTATTTTCGAAAACAGTTGGTGCGGCTGTTGGTGGGTCAGGGAATGAGTGGTGGCACCTGTTGGTGGGTCAGGGAATGAGTGGTGGCACCTGTTGGTGGGTCAGGGAATGAGTGGTGGCACCTGTTGGTGGGTCAGGGAATGAGTGGTGGCACCTGTTGTGGGTGGGTCAGGGAATGAGTGGTGGCACCTGTTGGTGGGTCAGGGAATGAGTGGTGGCACCTGTTGGTGGGTCAGGGAATGAGTGGTGGCACCTGTTGGTGGGTCAGGGAATGAGTGGTGGCACCTGTTGGTGGGTCAGGGAATGAGTGGTGGCACCTGTTGGTGGGTCAGGGAATGAGTGGTGGCACCTGTTGGTGGGTCAGGATGATGTGACCTGTGGTGGCAGAATGAGTGGCACCTGTTGGTGGGTCAGGGAATGAGTGGTGGCACCTGTTGGTGGGTCAGGGAATGAGCGGTGGCACCTGTGTGGTCAGGAATGAGTGGGACACTGTTCGGGTCGGAATGGGTGGTGGCACCTGTTGGTGGGTCAGGGAATGGGTGGTGGCACCTGTTGGTGGGTCAGGGAATGGGTGGTGGCACCTGTTGGTGGGTCAGGGAATGGGTGGTGGCACCTGTTGGTGGGTCAGGGAATGGGTGGTGGCACCTGTTGGTGGGTCAGGGAATGGGTGGTGGCACCTGTTGGTGGGTCAGGGAATGGGTGGTGGCACCTGTTGGTGGGTCAGGGAATGGGTGGTGGCACCTGTTGGTGGGTCAGGGAATGGGTGGTGGCACCTGTTGGTGGGTCAGGGAATGGGTGGTGGCACCTGTTGGGGGTCAGGAATGGGTGGTGGCACCTGTTGGTGGGTCAGGGAATGGGTGGTGGCAACCTGTTGGTGGGTCAGGGAATGGGTGGTGGCACCTGTTGGTGGGTCAGGGAATGGGTGGTGGCACCTGTTGGTGGGTCAGGGAATGGGTGGTGGCACCTGTTGGTGGGTCAGGGAATGGGTGGTGGCACCTGTTGGTGGGTCAGGAATGGGTGGTGGCACCTGTTGGGGGTCAGGGAATGGGTGGTGGCACCTGTTGGTGGGTCAGGGAATGGGTGGTGGCACCTGTTGGTGGGTCAGGGAATGGGTGGTGGCACCAGTTGGTGGGTCAGGGAATGGGTGGTGGCACCAGTTGGTGGGTCAGGGAATGGGTGGTATCACCAGTTGGTGAGTCAGGGAATGGGTGGTGGCACCTGTTTGTGGGGGGGCAAGGAATGGGTGGTGGCACCTGTTTGTGGGGGCAAGGAATGGGTGGTGGCACTTGTTTGTGGGGGCAAGGAATGGGTGGTGTCACCTGTTTGTGGGGGCAAGGAATGGGTGGTGGCACCTGTTTGTGGGGGCAAGGAATGGGTGGTGGCACCTGTTTGTGGGGGCAAGGAATGGGTGGTGGCACCTGTTTGTGGGGGCAAGGAATTGCTTTGCACTTGTTGGACTGGGCAAGGAATTGCTTTGCACTTGTTGGAGGGGCAAGGAATGGGTGGTGGCACCTGTTGGAGGGGGCAAGGATTGGGTGGTGGCACCTGTTGGAGGGGGCAAGGAATGGGTGGTGGCACCTGTTGGAGGGGGGCAAGGAATGGGTGGTGGCACCTGTTTAAGGGGGGCTAGTAATGGGTGGTGGCACCTGTTGGAGGGGGGCAAGGAATGGGTGGTGGCACTTGTTGGAGGGGGCAAGGAATGGGTGGTGGCACCTGTTGGAGGGGGGCAAGGAATGGGTGGTGGCACCTGTTGGAGGAGGGGCAAGGAATGGGTGGTGGCACCTGTTGGAGGGGGGCAAGGAATGGGTGGTGGCACCTGTTGGAGGGGGGCAAGGAATGGGTGGTGGCACCTGTTGATGGGGCAAGGAATGGAATGGAATAGGCGGTTACTGGTCAAGGAATGAGTGGTGACGGGATAACGAATGGGCGGCGGTGCTGCGACAGCTGGTGGCGGGGTAGGGGCAGCTGCGGCACCTGGTGGCGGGGTAGGGGCAACTGTGGCACTGCGGCAACTAGTGGCGGGGCAGGGGCGACGGCGGCGGCACTGCGGCAACTGGTGGCGGGGCAGGGGCGGCGGCGCGGGCACTATGGTTTCCCTGGCAACGGTAGGGATCAATCAGCTCCCGGCAGACTCTTCAGGCAGTCCTTGCTGCTGCTGCTGCTCCTCCTCCTCCTCCTCCTCCTTGCTGCTCCTCTTTCTCTTCGTGCTTCTCCTCCTCGTTCTTTTCGTTCTTCTCGTTCTGCTGCCCCTCGTGTTTTTCCTTCTCCCTTTCCCCTGCTCCTCGTGCTCTTGCTAATCCCCCTCCTCCTTCTGCTGCCCCGCGGCTCCTGTTTCCCATCATGAGTACCCACCAACCTTCTCACTGGGTATATAGTCCCGTGTGTGCTGGGTGTGTACTCAGAGGTGTGTGTATGTACACTGAGAGCTTACTTTAATCCCTAGATTAGGACATAAATCATTCTTTACTGGTGGTGGGTGTACTGCTATTATGTAACTTATAGCCCTTGAACTTGTCATACTAACCATCTCGCGTCAGTAACCTGATATATGTATACTGACAATGTAAATAACGCTTGTGAAAGTAAAATATTTTGGTAGGAAACTTTCGCTCGTGAGTGAAAAGTTTCCTAATGTTGTTGTGCTATAGAAGTGGCTTGTGTATAACCATATCGTGTTCTGAATGAGACCAGAGTGAATGAATGCGTAGTGAACACGCCAGCATCTACAGACACTAATGAATGACCGGGCAGCAGGATGGATGAATGGATGGATGGTGGTGGTCTATTCGCCAGGGTTGATAATTTGACATGGGCGTTTCGTTGGATGGCAAAACTCACCAACAAATAGGGTAAAAAAAAAAAAAAGACCCCATGTGCAGAGCAAACAATTATTGTTTCACAAATTGACAGTCTATTTAGGTTTGTAGGTGATGTCATAGGTTACCTACTTATCCTGTCATCCATGTTGGACGTCAAACCATATATATGAGTGTTGTATTAGATTCAGCTTTGTAAGCCTCTGCGATGGTAATTGTTCGTTATGCTGTTGGATGTACAGTAATAATCGATAAGATGATAAACCAACAATCTAGAAGTTGAATAAGGATTTTCGAAAACGAAAGTGAAGGATTTCTGCCATACGGTTGTAAGGCCAAGAGCCAACAAAAATTACCTTGACGCTTGTGAAGGGTTCTTGATCCAAGGATTTGAAGCTGCCCTTGCTTTGCAGTTGCTGTTCACCTCCCATATCCCCCAGTACTGGGTCATGTTACAGTGGCTAGGTTTGAGCGGCTTAACTCAACTAAGAATCCAGAATTTTACACCTCACTTTCCTGATTTTTTGTTTGTTTATGTAGTGGAGATATTTCCTTGTTAAATTTTTCTGCCAGTTATTGTGCTGAGGTCGTTCCCAACACCCAAAGCGGAGTGGACCATCAAGTAGACCTTTTGGTTGACCACCTGGTGGTATACTCAGTGGCTATCTAGTGGCAGGAATATTACTGGAATTCACCTGCGGATCCAGGAGTATTGCAACACTGTGTTGTTGCGGGTTCACTTAAGACCATTACTAGCTGAATGTTGCTAGTCCCTCCAGTGTTCCCACTCTAAATAAGCTGTTTAGCTAAGACTGGCTGTGTTACTAATGGGAGACTCATTCCAGGGCTGTGTACTGGTAAGGTTATAGGGGAAGGGGGATCCCTGAAAAAAAGATTGGCACTGCTTGTCACATTAATGTGGGGTATGAGGATTATTGGCATGACAGTGGTACTTTATTTATTTCTGCCTTCTGCTCTGCTCTCGCTTTCTCTTCCATGTAACTCATCATTTGTCTGTAGAGGCACAAACAACGTTTTCTGGTTCTTCTTGGGAAAGCGACTCTGATTACATCTGCATGGGCATGGATCATGGTGCTGATCCAGAGCCAAACTTAACCGGGCACCTGGTTGTTGCCACTGGCTTTGACCCCTGATTCCACCTCCATTTTGGAAGGAAACCTCTGTAGACTTCCCAGTCTACTTTTGTAAGGTTGATGAATATCAAAGGACAAGCTGGTGATAAACTTTTTGACCTAGGCATGCCTGTGCCCTCATGTTTCGAGGGAACCCAGGGGAGAATGTGCTAACTACCAGTTAATTGAACTAATGGTGTGACATAGTTTCCCATTGTTCGAGCATGAAGGATGAGGACATTCAGCTTTTGAATCCTCTAATAGCTGTGATTCGGAAGATTAAGAGGATGGTTGGTGGTGATCTGATGAGCCTGCCATAGGGCTCTTAACCCTGCAAAGGTATATCAAAGGTATACTATGCTGCATCCTAGCAGTTCTTTGTGGCTATTGCTTCTAACAGCAGAAGCCCAGCTGCGGTGGGATAGTCCTTGGAACACATACCTGCCCCACCACTTGTATTCTCCCTGTCCTGCCTTCAGGCGTCTTTCCAGTGGCCCCACTGTTTCCATCTTTTGGGTGGCCCTAAGGTTGTGGAAGGAGGAGGGTGGATTAATCTCCTGACAGATGCCCATGAGGTGTCTGCCAAGGAAGGCCTTCTGGAGGCATAGGGTGAGAGGAGAGATGACCATCCTACTTCCTCCAAGGGTCACTCCACCTACCTGTGAGAAGGGGAAATACCGGAGGACTTAAAGAGTGCAGACATAGCTCCTTTGCATAAGGGAGGTAGTAGAGCACTAGCTAAAAATTACAGACCAGTAGCCCTAACTTCTCGCATAAAAATCTTCAAAAGAGTGATGAGACGGCAGATTACAAAGTTCATGGACCAGCACAACCAACATAACCCGAACCAGCATGGCTTTAGAGTAGGATGATCATGCCTGTCACAGCTGCTGAACCATTATGACAGAATTACAGAGGCATTGGAACACGACCAAAATGCAGATGTGATTTACACAGATTTTGCAAAGGTGTTTGACAAATGCAACCATGGAGTGATAAAGCACAAAATGAGAACCATGGGCATTACGGGGAAGGTAGGCAGATGGATTTTCGAGTTCCTAACACACAGAACACAAAAAGTAGTAGTGAACAGGGCAAGATCCAGCATCAGCGAGGTCAAAAGCTCAGTGCCCAAAGGCACTGTCCTGCCACCTCTGCTGTTTCTCATCCTCATAGCAGACATACATAGATAAAAACACCCGGCACACTTTTGTATCGTCATTTGCAGATGACACTAAAATAAGCATGAAAGTCACTATGGTAGAGGACACTGAAAACTTACAGGAAGACATAAGCAGGGTTTTCCAGTGGGCAGTGGAGAACATGACGTTCAATGGTGATAAGTTTCAGCTCCTTAGGTATGGAAAGAATGAAGAACTCAAAAGGAACACTACAGTATATACAAAACTCAAGAGGGTTACCAAATAGAACGAAAGGAACACGTAAAGGACTTGGGAATAATTGTCTGCTGATCTTTCTTTTAAAGACCATAACAAGACAAAGATCACAACAGCCAGGAAGATGATGGGGTGGGTATTGAGAACTTTCAAAACAAGAGAAATAATGCCGATGGTGACACTTTAAATCGCTAGTGCTCCCTCACTTAGAATATTGCTCAGTGCTGACGGCCCCGTTCAAAGCAGGAGAAATATCAGAGCTGGAACAAATACAGAGATCGTTTACGGCTTACATTGGGCCAGTGAAACATCTAAATTATTGGGAATGCCTTCAAGTCTTGAACATGTACTCATTGGAGCAGAGGAGAGAGAGATGCATGATAATATATACCTGGAAAGTACTCGAGGACCTGGTCCCAAATCTGCACACTGCCATAACAACATACTAGGAGTGAGAGATATGGGAGGAAGTGTAAAATAAACCCAGTGAGGAGCAGGGGTGCGGTGGGGACAATAAGGGAACACTGTATCAACATCCGGGGTCCCAGACTATTCAACATCTTACCAGAAGATATCCGAAACACGGCTGGAACAAGTGTAGAAGCCTTCAAGAGGAAACTGGACAAGTATCTTTACCAGGTGCCAAATCAACCAGGCTGTGACGGATATGTGGGACAGTGGGCCTCCAGCAGCAGCAGCAGCAGCAGCAGCCGCCGCCGCAGCAGCCGCCGCCGCAGCAGCAGCCGCCGCCGCCGCCGCCGCCGCCTGGGCCTGGTTGACCAGGCAAGCACCAGACGAGCCTGGGCCCATGGCCGGGCTCAGAGTAGAGAAACTCTTGAAACTCTTCAAAGGTATATTCAAAGGTAAGCCACCTCCTGTTGGGGTGTACTCATCTGGGATGCCTGTTCAGGGAATCCGGCTTCAGCTGCACCAATGATAGCATGTCTTGTTGGGTGCCAAAGCCTCAAAGTTTGCTTCTGTTTCTTCTCAGGCTACTGGAAGGTCCAGAAATACAACAAAGACTAAACTCAGTCAGAAGCATAGGTCCTGTTTCTAGTGGAAGCAGCATGCCACCTGCTCCACCTTCCCAAGTTCCCAGAAGTCTGGGGTCATCCTAAGCATAGGAAGACGGAGGTGAAGTGCTCGCAGCAATTCAAGAAGTGCTGGCTTTCTCTCTTTCTCTTTCTATGTACTTTGTCATACTCTTGAATCATTTGGAGTGACCAAGGTCCCAGGACTGAAACGTTTCCAATAAATTTACCAAAATCCTTCACTTGCTAGAGGAAAATTAGGATGAAGTTTCAGTCCGTCCTGGATCATTGTTGAATGATCCACGATTGACTGAAACATCATCCTACTTTTCTAGATATGGGTTTTTGGTGAATTGTTCCAGCCACAGTATTCATAAAAGATATCTTAAGTGAATATACTTGTCCTGTTATCCAAGTTATGCAGGGTTTCGCTTGAAGTAATCATTTGGTTCGTCTCCTTCAATAGAAATGATCACTGAGAAAAATATCTTGCAGTTGAGGGTCAGGTACATGATCTTGCCCATAGTGACCTGTTTGTAGGTGCTCTTGCCTTGCCCTGTACTCACCTAGTTGGGGTTGCAGGGGTCGAGTCATAGCTCCTGGCCCTGCCTCTTCACTGACATGTGTAACATGTGGTGTGCAGGTGATTTCAGAACACATTTTAACTGTTTACTTGTGACTTGGGCCATTTTGCTTTATTCATGGTTTCAATAATCACTGGGATGTCTGTAATTATATTGGAACTTTTAGGAAGAGCCTTTTGACATTCTAACTTAATTCTGTCTACTTAATTTTAAAACAATTGTGTACATTTTGAAAATATTTGACTTCATTTTGTTTAGCTTGCTATACTAACCTTTTGTGTTTTCCATGGGTCAAATATTGTCCCTCAGTTTTTTCTTCTGATTACCAGAATGTAAGTGTACCTGGATGACTTAGTGGTTTATAGTGACAACTAGGAACAACACTTGACACGTCTCAGAGCATTGTTTGAGAGATTGGCACACTACAGCTTCTCTGTGAACTTGGCTAAATGTAGTTTTGGGCAGGCTAAGATTATTTAAAACTTGTATATTAGATCTAACAAAAAACTTTTCATTGCAGCTGGACCGGTTCAAAGAGCCACCTGCATTTGGTCCCATGTGTGACATACTTTGGTCTGATCCATTGGAGGATTTTGGTAATGAGAAAAATGCCGAACACTTCTCCCACAACTCTGTTAGAGGTTGTTCATACTTTTACAGGTAAAACTGTAAAAAAAAAAAAAAAATTTTTTTGTTTTTGTTTTGCTAATTGAATCAATTTTTTCAATGAACCAGCCACATCCTGTTAGGGCAGGGTGACATAAAAAGAAAAACGAAAGTTTTTCTTTTAAAATTTAGTAATTTATACAGGAGAAGGGGTTACTAACCCCTTCCTCCAAATTATATAATTTATAGAAAATGTAATAAACAACAAGTTGAGTAAATTCTTTTCAGTAAAAATGAATGAAGTAGAAATACTAGTTTTGATTATTGTCAGCATTAACCTTTTTCATGACAGATCCATTTTGAAGTCTAGGCAGTGTTACACTGCACCTGTGGTATTGAAGTTCTACAGCCAGTGTGAAATTTTTACAGTAAATGTTGAGTTAGCTCATTTTTTAAAATACTATTTGAAAACAGTAATTATAGTTCATTGTTTCTTCAACATGTAATTGATAATTTCATTACAGAAAACTAGGAACAGGCTTAGTAAAAATACAGAAGTTATGTACAGCATTATAATGTTATGTAATTCTAAAATTAATGTTATGATATAGCTGGACTTTCTACCATTTTAATATATGCATCTAATTTTCTCTATTTTTTTTCACAGCTATGCAGCTTGCTGTGACTTCTTACAACACAATAATCTTCTGTCCATAATTAGAGCCCATGAAGCGCAAGATGCAGGGTAAGACCTATGTACTCTGACAGTATTGATGGCTGAACCATGTAATATGCATACATGTTTGGTCAGCTCTTGTACTGTTATATAAAAACAAATGACTAAGATAGTAGTTAGGTTCCTGAAAAACATCTACTAAATGTAAAATGAACTGAAAAAAAACATGGGGAAAAATAGGGTTGTTCCTGGAACCAACAAAAATGCCAACCACATGTTTTTAAAACTTTGCAATCCATCAAGAATAAAAAATCAGTCTTCCACTCCTTACATTGTAGCTGTTGTTGCTTATCTAGAAATGTGTGGAGAAGATTGATGTGACCCTGTACAGTACCTGCACAAATATATGACAGGGAGTTCAACAGCCTATCTCATGCCATAAGTATCGCTTGCCACCACCACAACCAGTCTCCAAACTTCAGTAAAAATGCCATATATTACCAGCCATAAGCTGTATGACCCCTATTTGATTATAATAATAATAATAATACCAGCCATAAGACAAGATATTTTTACTAAATAAATATACCCAGAGTAATACCCCTATAAAATGAGTGCAAACTTATCCCCCATTCCCCCCCCCCCAAAAAAAAAAAATGATCAAAATAATGAAGAAACTATCTCTGGTTATCGCTGCCCTGTTGGTTTTGAGGATTATGGTGGCCCAGGGGTCTGTGTCCATCTACTTTTTCGAACAGGCTTTGCAGCGTATTTCAAAGCTAAGTTAGGTTACAAATACAGTGGACCCCCGGTGTTCGTTATGCTCCAGACTCGAACAATTATGTAAGTGTATTTTTGTAAGTGCTTTTGTAAGTGTATTTTTGGGGTCTAAAAGGACTAGTCTAATTTACATTATTCCTTATGGTAATAAATTCGTTTGGTAATGGCACTTTAACAGCATTCTGGAACGAATAAATTACGAAAACCGGGGGTCCACTGTACAAGATAAATGGTGATAATCTGCCACCCACATGAACAGAAAGCTGGTAACCAGTTCACACTGATATAGAAGTCATATCTTAACTTTTCAGGGCTCCATCAACAGCCACCCATTTGACTGTTTTTACAACAGTACCATGATGTCTGTGGTTTAGAGGATGGGTTTACCCTTTCTGATGTAAAATTGACTACCAAAATGCTTTTGTAAATACAAACCATTTAATTCATTAATTATTTTATTAATGAATTAAGTGGTTCAGCAGAAGTTTGTGGTTACAAGAAAGTGGGTGTGGGTGGGAAGAAGAGTGATTGGTAGAATTATGATGTAAAGAGAAAAAGTTAAGTACAGTGGTACCTCGAGTTACGATGGTCCCCAAAATCGCCCTTTTATGTAAGTTTATTTTTTTAAATGCTTTTGTAGGTATATTTTTGGGGGTGTAAAAGAACTAGTCTATTTTACATTATTCCTTATGGGGATAAATTCGTTTGGTAATGGCACTTGAACAGCATTCTCGAACGAAAAAATATCGTAACTCGAGGTACCACTGTATATGATAGGATTTTACAAAGTAGAAGTGATGCAAAAAGGGAGGAGTATATGGAGAGGAAAAGAGAGTGGTGAAGCAATGTAAAAAGAGAGCAAATGAGAGAGTGGGTGAGATGTTATCAATAAATTTTGTTGGAAATAAGAAAGTTTTGGAGTGAGATTAATAAGTTGAGGAAGCCTAGAGAATGAATGGATTTGATATTTAAAAATAGGAGAGGAGAGTTGAATGGAGAATTGGAGGTATCCGGAAGATGGAGGGAATTTTTTGAGGAATTGTTAAATGTCGATGAAGATAGAGAAGCTGTGATTTCGTGTATAGGGCAAGGAGGAATAACATGTTGTAGGAGTGAGAAAGAGCAAGTTGTGAGTGTGGGGGAAGTTCGTGAGGTAGTGGGTAGAATGAAAGGGAGTAAGGCAGCTGGGATTGATGGGATAAAGATAGAAATGTTAAAAGTAGGTGGGAATATAGTTTTGGAGTTGTTGGTGCTTTTATTTAATAAATGTATGGAAGAGGGTAAGGTACCTTGGGATTGGCAGAGCATATGCATAGTTCCTTTGTATAAAGGCAAAGGGGACAAAAGAGTGTAAAAATTATAGGGGAATAAGTCTGTTGAGTATACCTGGTAAAGTGTATGGTTGAGTTATTATCAAAAGAATCTAGAGTAAGATGGAGAGTAGGATAGCAGATGAACAAGGAGGCTTTAGGAAGGGTAGGAGGTGTGTAGACCAAGTGTTTACAGTGAAACATAGAGGTGAACAGTATTTAGATAAGCATAGAGAGGTTTTTTGTGGCATTTATGGATTTGGAAAAGGCGTATGACAGGGTGGATAGGGGGGCAATGTGGCAGATGTTGCAAATGTATGGAATAGGAGGTAGGTTATTGAAAGCAGTGAAAAGTTTTTACGAGGATAGTGAGGCTCAGGTTAGAGTATGTAGGAGAGAGGGAGATTATTTCCCAGGAAAAGTATCCCTTAGACAAGGATGTGTGATGTCACCATGGTTGTTCAATATATTTATAGATGGGGTTGTAAGAGAAGTGAATGCTCGGGTATTGACAACAGGTTTGGGGCTAAAAGATAGAATCTAACAGAGTGGGAGTTGTCTCAGTTGCTCTTTGCTGATGACACTGTGCTTTTGGGAGATTCTGAAGAAAAGTTGGAGAGGTTAGTGGATGAGTTTGGTAAGGTATGTAAAAGAAAAAAATTGAAAGTGAATATAGGAAAGAGTAAGGTGATGAGGATAACAAAAAAATAGGTAACGAAAGATTGGATATCAGATTGGAGGGAGAACATGGAGGAGGTAAATGTATTCAGATATTTGGAAGTGGACGTGTCAGCGGATGGGTCTATGAAAGATGAGGTGAATCATAGAATTGACGAGGGGAAAAAAGTGAGTGGTTCACTGAGTCTGTGGAGACAAAGAACTTTGTTCATGGAAGCAAAGAGGGGAATGTATGAGAGTATAGTTATTCCAATGCTCTTATATGGGTGCAAAGTATGGGTGGTAAATGTTGCAACAAGAAGGCTGGAGGAAGTGGAGATGTCGTGTCTGAGGGCAATGTGTGGTGTGAATATAATAGTGGACCCCCGGAAATTGAACGCCTCCCAACTCTACCTATTATGTAAGTTTATTATTGTAAGTGCTTTTGTAAGTGTATTTTTGGAGGTCTGAAATGGACTAATCTAATTTACATTATTCCTTATGGGAATAAATTCGTTCGGTAACAGCACTTGAACAGTATTCTGGAACGAAGAATGTTCGATTTCCGGGGGTCCACTGTACAGAGAATTCGTAATTTGGAAATTAGGAGGAGGTGCGGGATTACCAAAACTATTATCCAGAGGGCTGAGGAAAGGTTGTTGAGGAGGTTCGGACATGTAGAGAGGATGGAACAAAATAGAATGACTCAGAGTGTATAAATCTGTAGTGGAGGGAAGGCAGGGTAGGGGTCAGCCTAGAAAAGGTTGGAGGGAGGGGTAAAGAAGGTTTTGTGTGCAAGGGGCTTGGATTTCTAGCAAGCATGCATGAACGTGTTAGATAAGAGCGAATGGAGACAAATGGTTTTTAGGACTTGATGTGCTGTTGGAGTGTGAGCAAGGTAACATTTATTAAAGGATTCTGGGAAACCGGCAGGCTGGACTTGAGTCTTGGAGATGGGAAGTACAGTGCCTGCACTGTGAAGGAGGGGTGTTAATGTTGCAGCTGATGGAGTGAATTATGGTGAATGTTTTTCTTTTTCGGGCCACACTACCTTTGTGGGAAACTGCCGATGTGTTAATAACAAAAAAAAAATTATTTAAATAAAATAATCTCATTTCCCTCACTTTTTTAACGATAACACTAAGAGTAAGAAGCAGAGGAGTGGGGCGGTAGGGAGGGAGAGAGACGAGCAGATGTCAACATTGCTGATACCTTTGTACATCCTTCTTTATCACAAAATATGGGTTTATCAACTAAAGCAATGCTCAGTGCCTATAAAGTACGTATTGTATGCACATTAAATCCAGGTTCCTCTCATTTTTTCAACCTTGGTAATGCAATTGAAGAGAAACGGAGGATATATATAAATAGTGGTAGTGGTAGTGTTGCAGACAGGTGCAAAGTCTGAACCCAGAATATGTAAGTCAGTCATTTACGTATTATAAAATAAAAATATACGTAATAACCAAACTGATGAACAATGTACTGTATACTACAGTGCTAGTCACGGCATTATGTCGGGTGAGCGCCCCGGCATAATGCCGTGACGAAAATCAAAGGCCTACCATATGAGGGTCTTTTTTCGTCAGTGCATTATGCAGGGTAGCAGCCGTTAGCATGACATCACGGCCTGCCGCCACAGTGACTCCTCAGTGCTGACATGACTGCTTTGGTGAGAGGAAGTGTTGCTCTGCCCCATCTTTTGTCTAGTGTTCTCTTTGGTTTTGGGGCTATACATGTTTGATTATGGGTAAAAGGAAGTCTTTAACACCTGAAACTATAGCTCAAATCATATTGCTTCACAAAGCTGGGCACCAGACAAAGAAATAGTGGAGAATGTTGGTGTGTGAGCATTCAGTGAGGAACTGGGTGCAGCGATTCAAGGCTGGTGGCTGTCGAGTTACTGTCTGCCAAACCTCGGCCTGGCCCCTCGAAGAAGACATTTGTTCATACCTTAACTGTGTTAAAGAAGCAGTTAGAGAGTACACCTAAGAAAGAAAAGAACCCACATCTTCTGTAAGAACTATTAACAGATGTGTGTCAGAACTGGGCTACAGTAGTCACCGCAAGGTTAAGAAATCAATCCTCTCCAAGCCACAGAAGAAACGTAGACTGGGTTATGCAAAGAAATATTTTCACTGGAAACCTCAACAGTGGTCTGAAGTACTTTGGAGTGATGAAACAACCTTCACTGTCATCTGTAACCATGGGGGACATGTGTACCGGCCCAGGGGTAGTGACCCACTAGACCCACGCTACACCTGTGGAACCACCAAACACCAAGACTCGCTCGTGGTTTGGGGGGTGTTTCAGTGCTCAAGAGTGTTGGTGAACTCATTGTGCTTCCCAAAAACCAGTATAATTACCTGTAGTTATTGTGTGACAATTTACCTGAGGCGTTTGACAAGTGTGGGGCTATGGTTTTTATGCAGGACGATGCATTGTATCATACAGCCAAATCTGTAGTTCAGTGGCTTAAGGACTGTGAAGTGAGGTTCTTTAATGATGGCCAGGCAATTCCTCATACTTAAACCCTATTGAGAACCTCTGGTCAATAGTGAAACGAAGTTTAATGGGCAAGGATATCAGTTCCATCCTGGTGCTGGAGGCTGCTCTACATTAGGCATGGAATAATATACCTCCCCAAACCCTCAAGAATTTGAGTCTTCTTACATGGCTGAGGGATGTGATTAAGCATAAAGGACACAGCACCAAGTATTAAAACCTCAGTAAATGTACAAATATATACTATATTATAATCTTTCATGGTATGTGTTTGTGTTTTGGTACGTGTGGGGGGGAGTGGCGGCATAATGCTGTGACTAGCACTGTATATATCCTAGGTGCTGTATTAACATTATATTTAGTTTTTTCTCACAATTAAAACTCTACTTATACAAATGAAAAGAAGCAAAAGATATATAAAACTTGGAGTCTCATTTTACATATACTATAAACATAATTTCACTGTCATCTCATTTTAGCCCTGATGATGCAAAGGATATGAAAACTCTGCAGGTATTAACTTTTATTCAGGAAAGGGCTAATTTAGTCTCATATGTTAACCCTGTGACTCCAGTGATAATTTTTTTCTCGTATAAATGGCGTATGCTGTGATGTCCATATGCACTCCAAAAATATTGATCATGGCAGTGCTGCAAGATCATCCCTTAACTTTTTCATTTAATTACTATTATCAGTAACCGGCTTATTCAGTATTTGTATGAATAAACCTAGGGTAAGTTGTCAGTAATATACATAGTGTAGCATGTGTAATAGGTATTACCATAACCGTTTTATGGTATCACGCAACGACCGTATGTTCAAACATTGTACGAGATGCTGGGGGATCTGAACCTGTCTCACCCGAGTGAATGACTGTTAAGTGAGGAGAGGCTGTATATACTAGTCCATATACATGCAAGTATGTACGTATACAGAAACATGTGATATCCAGATTGGCTATTGGTTACTGCTAGGTTTAACCCTTTGGGGGTCGGTGCCGTACTAGTACGTTTTACGAGCAGGGGTTGGTGCCGTACTAGTACGCCCAAATTCTAGCGACCTCAATTTAAGCAGAAAACGTCTGGTAGGCATACATATGAAAGAATGGGTCTGTGTGGTCAGTGTGCGCAGTATAAAAAAAATCCTGCAGTACACACTGCATAATGAGAGAAAAAAAACTGACCGTTTTTTTCGATTAAAACAGCGACTTTGCAGTCGATTTTCGTATGGTATATATTGATGTATTCTCGTTTTCTTGGTCTCATTTGATAGAATGGAAGATATATTACAGAAATAGAGATGATTCTGATTGGTATGACAATGACAAGTACCTTGAAATTGAGCTCAAAGTAGCGAAAATGTTCGATTTTAGACGATGTTCAAGAGTAAACAAATCACACCATGCCTCCAATACACATCAACTGGCGAGTCTCATATTCATGCACAAGTACTCTGATATTATTTGTACCATTTTTACAATGATGCAGTTGTATACATAACAGTAAATCTTCTATTTTTTGTGAGAATAAAAATTCAAAATGAAAAGCAAAAGTAATGGAACAGGGGCCTGGAGACGTGACTAATGAACAGAGAACATGTTATTTTAGTGCCAGGAATGTCTGCCTTGTTTATTCTTGACCCTATTTTGAAATTGGCATCGTTTGAAATTTGTGTGAAATTGGAAAATTGCCATTTTCTGACCACTATTTTGGGTAGATGAAGTTGGTAAATAGGCAGTTTCTTGTACTCAATCGATAGAAAAAATGGAGTTCTATCGAAATAGCTATAGTTTAAGGAGACTGAAGCATTAGAATTTGTCGAAAATGGGCTCAAAGTGGGCAAAATCGCCGATGCGTAAGTGTCATGGCTACCGCTAACTTCGCAAAAGCATAATTCCGTTAGTTTTCGATCAAATTTCATAATTTTGGTGGCGTTATGATCGGAAAATGATTCTCTATCATTTCATAAGAAAAAAATATTTTTTTTTTTTCCAAAAAATTTTCGACCCCAGGAACACTTTCCTGAGAAGGCCTGTCGACCCCCAAAGGGTTAAATTGCAAAATTCATTAGCTGTTGTTGAATAATTTAGGAAAAATATTTAAATTGCTTGTTAAAAAATGTTTACAAATGGAATTATGTATTAAATATAAGGCCAGTAGTGAAGGAGAAGCTAGGTTAACGTATTTACATCGCTGATCAAATCAGGGAACTGGTGGTGTTGGAACCCAAGGCTGGCGAGTCCTAATGCTCGCGGGCCAGTGTGCTAACCACCAAGTGTTTAAGTGATCTTCAGTTTTATGGAGTGGCTGAATAGTGATGCAGATACAGCAAGTTACTCATATTATATTACAAAATAAATATAATGTGACAAGATATGTTACCAATTATGTAAGGGAGTTTAAGGAAGGCTGGAAGAACAGCAACAGAATTGGATGAAACCAGGTTTTGCTTGAGTGTATTGCTGCCTAGATTACATTAAGGAGATAAAGTGCTTTTTAACAATATCTCTGAATTAATTGGCATATAGTGAACCTTTAGAAACCTTAGGCAGGGATTTCCAGATTTTAGGACCTTTTACCTACAAAGTTTTTACACAGGTTGAGTTGGATGCACGGGGAGGTTGAAGAGGTTTTTGTCTTGTGTTGTGCCTGTGAGTTCTGTTGCAGCAGTCAAGGAAGAGATTCAGAGAAGAGTTTATATGTATTAGAATTGATTATCCTGTATATACAGTAAGCACAGTAGTACAAGTGCTTTTTGTATATATTAAATACTGTATGTTGAAGTTTTTGTAGAGTGGGGGATTGTTGTCCAGCACTGGATTGGATAATCATTCGCACAGTGGCTTTTTGTTGGGTTATTATTGGATTTAGGTGATTTGACATAGTAGATGTCCAGGCACAAATACCATATGTGAGGTAAGTATAGATTGGAGAGTTGTATAATGTAAATAGTCTGTTTGAGGACATAGTCATAAAGTAAATAACAAAGAAACGTGACGAAATACCCATATAAGGAGAGTGATTTTTTGCTGGACTTGGTCCCTTTGTGGGGAGAAACACTTAGATATGTGGCATGTGATGTGGGTATTAAACCTCAAGGTGCAGACGTATGAATTTTCCCTTGGGTTTTCTAACAATGGGAGAAGCGTTGATTATATTTAGTTTGACATTTGTAGCTGTGTTCCCAAACATGTGTAACTTGTGGCATGGCATGCAGCTGACTGTGGAACACATTTGAACTGTTTGCCCATGACTTAGACCTTTTCACTTTCATAGTGGTTTTTATTCCTACAGGGGTGCCTGTAGTAATATCTGGGAACTTTTGGGAGATTTCTTTATAGTAATTTAACCCTTTGACTGTTTCAGTCGTATATATACGTCTTACAAACCAATGTGTTTGATGTATGTATATACAGTGGTACCTCGGTTTTCATCGATAATTCATAACAGAATTCTGTTCAAGCGCCATTTCCGAACGAATTTGTTCCCATAAGGACAAATGTAAATTAGATTAGTCCGTTTCAAACCCCCGAAAATACATTTACAAAAGCACTTACAATAATACACTTACATAATTGTTCGAGTTGGGAGCTGTACGGAAACCGAGGTACCACTGTATACTCAAAAATTCTAGCGGCTTCAAATCAAGCGGGAGAAAGCTGGTAGGCCCACATGTGAGAGAATGGATCTGTGTGGTCAGTGTGCACAGTATAAAAAAATCCTGCAGTGTACGGTTCGTATTTCTAACGGCTGCGCCATAGCTGTTCACGTGATTACCATGTGACTTGTGTTAGCCAATGATAGGCCTGCCTTTTGAATGCCTCAGTGCCGGGCGAGCCTAGTAGGCAGTTCCATCCGAGTAGGCATACGAGACGGACACAGGCATAGGCTCTCAGCTCCCATATATCCAACGCCTCATTAAACGCTACCAAAAACCAAGCTCATCGTCTGTTAATATTACCAAATCTATGAAAAGAACCCCACAACACAGCAGCACGCAGTGCATAATGAAAAAAAAAACTCCGACTGGGTTTTTGGATTAAAACGCCGACTTTATGGTTGTATTCTCGTTTTCTTGGTCTCATTTGATAGAATGGAAGACATATGATAGAAATAGAGATGATTTTGATTGGTTTCACTTTGAAAAGGATCTTGAAATGGAGCTCAAAGTAGCGGAAATGTTCAATTTTTGCCGATGTTCAAGAGTAAACAAAGGACATAATTGTCCAATAAATGTCCAACTAGCCATTCTAATACGCAGTTACGAATGGGTTGACATTATTTATACAATTATTACAATAATGCAGTAGTTTGCATAACAGTAAATCTTCTATTTTTTGTGTGAATAAAAATTCAAAATAGAAAGCAAGAGTAATATAAGAGGGGCCTGGAGACGTGACTGACAAACAGAGAAAATGTTATTTTAGTGCCAGGAATGTCTGCATTGTTCATTCTGGACCCTATTTTCAAATTGGCATATTTTTTAATTTGCGTGAAATTGGCCAAATTGCCAACTTCTGACCACTTTATTGGGTAGTTGAAATCGGTAAATGGGCAGTTTCTTGTACTCGATCGATAGAACAAATGAAGTTCTAAAGACATAGCTATGAGTTTGGTTGACTGGAACAATGGAATTGGCCGAAAATAGGGCTCAAAGTGGGTGAAATCGTCAATGCGTAAATATCGCCGAGATCGCTACCTTCACAAGAGCATAATTCCCTAAGTTTTCCATCAAATTTCGTACTTTTAGTGTCATTACCATCGGAAAAATATTCTCTATCATTTCATAAGAAACAATTTTTTTTTTCAAATTATTTTGTGACAGACACTAGGATTGGGGGTTGCAACAGTCAAAGGGTTAATGGGATTTTAAACTTGTTAATTATTTTAATTTGGTTTGATAGCATTTATTTGTGCTGTTTTATTCATGCAAGTAGTTTTTTTGTTTACTAATTTTACTTTTAACCCTTTCGGGGTTTTGGTCGTACTAGTATGGCTTACGCCCTAGGGTTATGGCCGTACTAGTACGCCTAAATTATAGCGCCCTCAAATCAAGCAGAAACAGGCTGTTCGGCCTAGATGTGATAGAATGGGTCTGTGTGGTCAGTGTGCGCAGTATAAAAAAATTCCTGCACACCACTGCATAATGAGGAAAAAAAAACTCTGACCGTGTTTTTTGTTTAAAACAGCGACTTTGCAGTCTATTTTCGTATGGTATTTATGCTTGTATTCTCGTTTTCTTAGTCTCATTTTATAGAATAGATGATATATTACAGAAATAGAGATAATTTTGACTGGTTTCACGATGACAAGTACAGTGGTACCTCGACTTACGTTTTTAATCCGTCAGAGAGGGCATTTCTTAAGACGAAACAAACGTAACACGAATCAATTTTCCCCATAAGAAATAATGGAAATAAATTTAATCCGTCCAAGACTTCCAAAAGTAGTTAAATAAAATATTTTTTAGAACTTTTGGACATTAAATAATAAATAATTGAATAAAGAATACATAAATACACATGCAAATATTGTACAATAACATGTCACTTACATTTATTGAAGAGTTGTTGATGTGTGGAGGACGGGGAGGAGGAGAAGGTGGAGTAGTATGCTAGTGTTTGGAAGGGGAATCCCCTTCCATTAACACTGCAGGTGGTAAGTTCTTTTCTGGGGTTACTTCCCTTTTTCTTTGAATGCCACTAGGACCAGCTTGAGAGTCACTAGACCTCTTTCTAACAACAAATTTGTCCAGGGAGCTCTGTGTCTGGCGATTCTTTAACACATCCCTGAAATGACACACCACTGTGTCATTGTACAGGTTGCCAGCACGGCCTGCAACAGCATGGTTAGGGTGATATTCATCCATAAATGCTTGCACATCACTCCATTTGGCACAGATCTCCTAATCCTTGAAGAAGGCACATTCTTCCTTTTTGTTCCACCTCCTCCTCTGAACCATTGTCCTGACCTCTGCTCTCTTGTTCCAGTTGCTGTTGAAGCTCTTGCAGATCTTCAGTGGTTAGCTCTTCCTTGTGCTCCTCCACCAACTGTTCCACATCCTCACCACTCACCTCTAACCCCAAAGACTTGCCCAATTCCACAATTTCTTCCAAAACAGGCTCAGGCTCAGGCTCAGGGTTCTGAGGCTCAGCCCCAAAACCTTCAAAATCCCTCTCTAGGACACAGTCTGGCCACAATTTTCTCCAGGCAGAGTTCAAAGTCCTGGTAGTCACTCCCTCCCAAGCCTTACCTATAAGGTGTACACAATGCAGCATATGGAAATGTTTTTCCAAAATTCTCTTAGGGTTATGTTCATGTCTGTGGTCACATCAAAGCACTTTTGAAACATTGCTTTGGTATAGAGTTTTTAAAGTTGGAAATGACCTGCTGGTCCATGGGCTGGAGGAGAGGAGTGGTATTAGGGGGCAAGAACTTCACTTTGATGAATTTAAACTCCTCCACAATTTTCTCTACCAAGTTTGGAGGATGACAAGGAGCATTGTCCATTATCAGGAGGCACTTAAGTGGCAAATTATTGTCCAATAGATATTTCTTCACACTGGGGCCAAACACTTCATTGAACCAATCTAAGAAAATGTCCTTTGTGACCCAAGCCTTTTGTTAGACTTCCACATCACACACAAGTTAGACTTGCTGACACCGCATCTGCCAAACACTCGGGGATTTTCAAAAGATACACTAGTAAAGGCTTCACTTTGCAATCACCACTGGCATTGGCACAAAGCATCAAAGTTAGCCTGTCTTTCATAGGCTTATGTCCTGGCTGTGCCTTTTCCTCCTGAGTAATATAGGTCCTGTTGGGCATTTTCTTCCAAAACAGGCCTGTTTCATCACAATTAAACACTTGTTGGGGGAGGAATTGTTCAGCCTCTAGGTACTCCTGGAATTCAGGCACATATTTTTCAGCCGCACTTTTGTCACAACTGGCTCCCTCACCATGCCTCACAACACTATGTATGCCAGTACGCTTCTTAAATTTTGAAACCAGCCTCTGCTGGCTTTAAGTCGCTCACTTCACTCGTTGCAGGCATTTTCTTAAGGAGATCATCATGCAACTGCCTTGCTTTTTCACATATTATTCCCTCCGAAACAGTATCTCCTGCTAACTGTTTCTCGTTGATCCACACCAACAACAACCTTTCCACATTTTCCAGCACTTGTGGTCTGTGTTTTGTGATCACAGATGCACCTTTTGCAACAACAGCTTCCTTGATTTTACTTAAATATTTCTTATCCACAATGGTAGAGATGGTAGAATAGGGTTTACCATACAGCCTGGCCAGCTCACTGATACGCACTCCACTTTCATATTTTTCTATTATCTCCTTCTTCATTTCTATCGTACATATATTTCTGTTCCTCTTTGCCACAGGCTTAGCACTAGGATCTTTCCTTGGACCCATGGTAGCTTATTTAGCAGTTGCAAGCACTAAAAACAGTGGAATAATGACAATATACTGGTATGAATGCGTGGGTGTGGGTGGGTGGTCGCTCTCGCTTGTAAACAATAGCACACTGACGCTCCCTGGAGTGCGCGCTCAGCTGGGCTCCAAGCGGACAGGTCCGGTACGAAAGGCGTAAGACGAATCAATCAACGGATGTCGCATTCAAATTTCTTACGTTATAAGTAACGGATATCGAATATAACGTAAGGTGATAACAACGTAAGTCGAGGTACCACTGTACCTTGAAAATGTTCGATTTTGGCCGATGTTCAAGAGTAAACAAATCACACCATGCGTCCAATACACATCAACTGGAGAGTCTAATATTCTTGCACAAGTGCGCTGATATTATTTATACCATTTTTACAATGATGCAGTTGTATACATAACAGTAAATCTTCTATTTTTTGTGGGAATAAAAATTCAAAATGGAAAACAAAAGTAATGTAAGAGGGGCCTGGAGACGTGACTAATGAACAGAGAAAATGTTATTTTAGTGCCAGGAATGTCTGCCTTGTTTATTCTGGACCCTATTTTGAAATTGGCATAGTTTGAAATTTCTGTGAAATTGGCCAAATTGCCATTTTCTGACCACTATTTTGGGTAGTTGAAATTGGTAAATAGGCGGTTTCTTGTACTCAGTCGATAGAAGAAATGGAGTTCTAGCGAAATAGCTATAATTTTAGTAGACTGAAACATTGGAATTTCCCGAAAATAGGGCTCAAAGTGGGCGAAATCGCCGATGCGTAAATGTCATCGATACTGCTAACTTCGCGAAAGCATAATTTCGTTAGTTTTCGATCAGATTTCATAATTTTTGTGGCGTTATGATCGGAAAACGATTCTCTCTCATTTCATAAGAAAAAATAATTTTTTTTTTAAATTCTTGGACCCTGAGAACGAGTTTCGGCGAGGGTCCTTGGACCCCCAAAGGGTTAATTGTGGTTATGTGTATTGTATTCATTTTATTATTGCCAGGAGAGCTGACTGCTTACCTGTTTCTGGTGGTAATACAAAATTAAATTAGTTAATGATGAGATCATTTTAGTTTAGTATAAATTATAGTTTGGTAGTAACAGATTTTAAATATCACTCAGTTTAAATGACATTAAAATTGTGCTGTGTAACCTCATGTACACTGTTCATTACGGCACAGTATTAACCTTACGTGAATACAGTTTGTATGTACATTTTCATGAGATTGCACAGAATGTTCTGACAAATATCATTGACATTATACGATAACATGTATTTACAAACCGTGTTGTTAAAAAAATAATTCAGTATTTAAAACTACAGAACATTCTCTTCAGTAAGTAATAGTACCAGGCATAGGTTAGATTTTAATAATTGAAATCTCATATTCTTCCCATACTACTTAAATTAGCTTAATACTATAGCAACTTAATATTAAATGGTTTGAGGAAGTCATGACATTCTTTCAACAAAAAACTTTCCAAATCTACAAGACCAAGGCAGGCCTCCCCATCCATTTCTCTCACAGATGTTCCTGTAGACTTTAACCTCCACCCCAGGCTTGTTCTCGGTTTACATTTCCTTGCCGCTACTGTTGTAGTCTGGGGGTTTGAAGACTCGTGGTTGTGTAGCTTGCATATTCCCTTTCCATGTTCATAGACTGTTGTTCCTCTTCAGGGCTCAGTGGGGGCTTGTAAGGAGCCACTGAGAAGGTGAGGGAAAAGTCTCAAGGTTGATATGGCACATTGTTTTCAATATGCCCAGGTTGGAGGGAATTTTTGCTATTGCCTGGTGCATTCATTAGTGGTAGGTAGAAGGAAGGTAATGGTAGTGACTTGAGGGAACTGGGGACTGGGAATGAGTTTATCCAGCTAGCGCTCTAGGCTTGTTTCTCCAACTGGCAGGTGACGATGGCTCGGGGGCTGGTGCAAAATATTGGGCACCTGGCTTCCAGTAGTTGCGAGTGCTCCACCTGGTTCTTCATCTGAAAAGGCGCATGCTTCTCTCGCAGACTCTTCAGAAGTGGTGACAGATGTTCAGAGGCACGCCTAGGTATGAGGCACTCTACTGTTGCTTCTACTTTTCTAGGGAGAGGGTAGGAGGCTGGCAGAGGCCAGTAGCCTACATCTGGTACTGTATTAGCTTTGTGTGAAGTCCAACATTCTTCCTAGACCATAGCAGCCTCGTTTTCTCAATAGTTCACCACTCCTTGAATTGTAGTCCTGCACAGTGTGTTCTACAACCTTTGTCTGTCTTGGTATCTGATGACAACAGTCTTTTCTTGCTATTCTGCATGACTGATGGTGGTAGGAAATAATTGGGTTAAAAGATATAGCAATAACAGTGGTAGACCACTAGTAATTATAGCAATAACAGTGGTAGACCACTTGGAATTATAGCAATAACAGTGGTAGACCACTTGGAATTATAGCAATAACAGTGGTAGATACAGTGGTACCTCGACTTACGATATTTTTTCATTCCAGAATGCTGTTCAAGTGCCATTACCAAACGAATTTATCTCCTTAAGAAATGTTGTAAAATAGACTAGTCCTTTTAGACCCCCAAAATTACACTTACAAAAGCATTTAAAAAAATAAACTTACATAAAAGGGTGAGTTTGGGGACCATCGTAAGTCGAGGTACCACTGTAATTTGGAATTCACATTGTACCCTTGAATCTTCATACTTTAATGATGTTAAGGTTAAACATGCTACTCTGAAGCAGTGTATCTAATACTCTCTCAGGTACATACCCTGAAAGTCACTTGTCATAACTTCTCTTATTAAAACTACCTTAAGTGGTTCAGGTAGTCTGTATATCAGTCATAAAGGTAAGCTTTTCATGGTGCCATGAAATTTGGTGTACCATAAGCTGCATCTAGTGATGCAGACATACATACCTTGGATAGAAAACATTGGGCATGTTTTTCCTTATTTAAAATATAATTCAGAATAACCTCCATCTCCCCCACATATATATGTATGAAGCCTATAAGTGAACAATATCTAGATAAAGGAAAGGAAGTTTTCATTGCTTTCATGGATTTAGAAATGTGATAGGGTGGATAGGAGAGCAATGTGGCAGATGTTGCAAGTGTATGGAATAGGTAGTAGCTTATTGAATGTTAAGAATTATTTTCCAGTAAAAGTAGGCCTTAAACAGGGATGTGTGATGTCACAATGGTTGTTTAACATATAGATAGGGTTGAAAAAGAAGTAAAATGCTAAGGTATTGGGTAGAGGTGTGGCATTAAAATATGCAGAATCTAATCCAAAATGGGAGTTGTCACACTTGCTGTTTGCTGATGACACTGTGCTTTTGGAAGATTATGAAGAGGTTGTTGGACGAGTTTAGGAGGGTATGTAAAAGAGGGAAATTTAAAGTGAACATAGGAAAGAGCAAGAAGATAGGGTAACAAAAGAGTTAGGTAATAAAAGATTGGATATTAGATTGGATGAAGGGAAGTATGGAGGAATTGAATGTGTTCAGAGATTTGGGAGTGGACTTGTTGGCGGATGGTTATGAGATGAGGTGAACCATAGAATTGGAGGGAAAAAGGTGGGTGGTGCATAAAGCATCTATGGAGACGAAGAACATTATCCATGAAGGCAAAGAGGAAACTGTATGAGAGTATAGTGGTACTACCAACACTCTTATATAAACAAACAAACAAATTTTTTTTCTATAAAGTGGAGTACATTACATTATACAATTATTGTGATTGACATATACATATATGATCTACTTTATAGAAATCCCCTTATTATGAAATACATTTTGGGCAGCCTTAATTATGATGACTAGCACATGAGAATAAGAATACAGTGGTACCCCGACTTACGATGGTCCCCAAACTCACCCTTTTATGTAAGTTTATTTTTTTAAATGCTTTTGTAAGTGTAATTTTGGGGGTCTAAAAGGACTAGTCTATTTTACATCATTCCTTATGGGGATAAATTCGTTTGGTAATGGCACTTGAACAGCATTCTGGAATGAAAAAATATCGTAAGTCGGGGTACCACTGTATATAGTTTTTATTATAGAGGTATTTAGTAATTCATTTAATTATTATTAATTATATATTAAGGATGAAGCTAGGTACATAAGTTGAAGGATTGATAGACAAGAACAAGAACATGAAAGTTTTTTTTTTTTTAACGATAACTTTGAAGCTGCTGGGAGACAGAAATACAGGAGTTTTCAGGTAGAGAGTTCCAGATTTTAGGTCCTTTTATTCACATTAAGTTTTTAAAAAAATTGAGTCTGACGTGGGGAATACCAGAGATTTTTGTGTCGGGTATTATGCCTATGAGTTCTGTTGTAACTATCAAAAAAGAGTTTCAGGGCAGGATTGATATTAGAATTTATTTTCCTGTATATGTAGTATGCTTAGTAGTACAAGTGAATTTTATGTATATTTAGTAGGTTTAGGCTTTTGAAGAGTGGGGGAGTGTGTTGTCTGGGTGATTATTTGTGCTTACACTTTTTATTATGTTATTGGCTTAAGGTGATTTGCTGTAGTGGATCTCCAGGCACAAATAGCGTAGGTGAGGTAAGAATAGAATAGAGAGTAGTATAATGTAAGTAGTGCTGTGTGAGGCACATAGTAACGTTTTGGAAAGGATGTCAACTGATTTGGATACTTTTTTGTAATGTGTTGAATTTGAAGTTGCTGTCTAAGAACAGGCCTAGGAACTTTCCTTCGTTTTGTTTAGCAATGGGAGAACTGTTACTCATAACATTTAGTTGGACATTTGTAGCTCTGGTCCCTAACATTATGTAGAAGGTCTTGTCAGTGTTCAGTGCGAGTTTGATAGTCATCCAGGTTGATATCATTAACGATGTTGAGAGAATTTAGATTTGGGTGGGAAATGACTAAAGTTGTCTTGCCAGCAAAGAGAACAGGTCTAAATTGCTGAGATGCATTTGGAAGATCATTGATGTATACAAGGAAAAGCAGAAAGCCAAGGATTCTGCCATGCAGGACGCCTATGTTGACAGGTCTAAGTCAGACCAAAACGTCGTAAGTTTTATTCCCTTATGTGCAGGTTATTTGTGTAATGTAATTCCTCTCCAACATTGAAACTATGCACATTTATTTATAGAATACATGCTTGTGCAGTGGTCTGAATAATGCTCATTGCATCATTATTTATTAAATACCTAAAGAATATTGAAATACCTAAAGAATATGGAAGTAAATAAATATTGCACATGATCTACATAGATCATGTGAAGTTATACCTACACACTGAAGGCAGAAGATTAAAATGGGTGAATTCTGGTAATAGGTGTGGTCATTATGTGTAGTAGTATGTGTGCAAAAGTTATAAAATCATTGCAAACAGTAAAAAAAATGCCAAGCGGTGTACCTGTTCATATTAAAATCTTTGTTCTTTAAATATCTTGCATTTCATAATGTGCCATTTTTCAGTATAATAAATGCCATTTTTATTTTTCAGGTATCGTATGTATCGTAAGAGCCAAACCACGGGTTTTCCTTCCCTTATTACAATATTCTCGGCGCCTAACTACCTGGATGTATACAATAACAAGGTTTGTGGCATGAATAATTTGTAACTAATATCTCAAATTGGACATTTGTGCTTCTACACAATGTTTTTAATTACTACTTCCCACACTATACTTGTCCTACACCAGTCTGAATGATCAAATTGAAAGAATCTGTTAAAAGTAAATCGAAATGAGCCTTGCCCGAATAAACAAGTAGGGGAGTTTTATTATTTACTGGCTAGGCAGAAGATGACCAGTGTTAAAAAAGTACGGATTGAATCTGCCTGGATTTCGTACTTTCTGCAATTTTGCAAGCTCCTGATGTGTTGATTGCAACATGAAAGCTCTAGAACTATCATTCAACTCCCCATTTGGTTATTTTGTATCTTTTATCACTTGTTTATGATTATTTTGTAGTGTGTTATTGCAATACAGACATACCTCAATGGGCATTGAGAGGTGGCTCCAGGACTTAAGAACATTAAAATGCACTATTAAATGTGGTTTTTAAACTAAGAGTAAGCGAAGCACTCTTGTGACATGCCTTCCTGTTAAAATTTATGTATTTATCATTAACCAATTTGATATTTATAACAATTATAAATGTTGTGTATCATTCTAGGCTGCCGTGTTGAAATACGAGAACAACGTAATGAATATTCGTCAGTTCAACTGTTCACCTCATCCTTACTGGCTACCAAACTTCATGGATGTCTTCACATGGTCACTTCCATTTGTAGGAGAGAAGGGTAATGTTAACATTTTTATTAAGCATTCAGCTTCAAGTGTAATGTTTTACTAGGATGAAGGTAATGATTTAATAATGAAGCAGATCATTTTGATCTGTTTGACATGTTTTGTTAGGCATACATAAACATCATTTTTTCTCTTGTTCCTTCAATATTTCATTGTTGTCGATGTTCCTAAAATACAGTACTAGCCTGTTTATGGGGAATGAGCTTCATCATAACTGGAAAAATAGGTCCTGCTTGTCTGCTTTCCCTACTTGAACAAGTAGTGTTCTACATACACATTACTCTCACATTAAAAAAGTTTCTTCTTCATCTCAGGCTAATTTGAGTCCATAGTTTCCATGTAATATATAGACCCTTCAAGCATGTCTCATCCCAAGTTAATTTTGTGTGTGATCTTGTTGTCTTTATGCTTACAGGAGCAGAGCTGTTATCTTAATCAGGATTTAGTTTAAAGTTTCATCTTATGAAACCCATTCCAACCAACTTCCACTGTTTTCTTTTCATTTTTTTTTTAACTTATGATAATCACACATTTTTTTGTTTTCCAAAAAGGATATATCTACCATTTTCATTCCTCCTTCATAATTCTTCTAAAAGCAAGTGGGCTTGGTTGATGGTGTAAAATACTACCAATGAAAAGCAAGGGTGTAAAGTGTGCACCAAGATAACTTGACTCTGTAAATGTAAAGGGACCAAGACTTGTCTACACCCACCCTCCATACATGAAGGGATTCCTAACAGTCTTTTAGTTTCCTTAGAGAGAAGATAAGTTGCTCAAGTCAATTCCTGATCAGCCAGGCTGTGGTGCCTTTATTGGACAATGTTTAGAGGTAAACATGAGCAAAACAACACATTGATAGGCAAATTTATGGATGAGGACTTCCTTATGCTGAGAGTAGCATAGGCTACTGTACATATTACAGTTAATATAAACACTTTGACAGTGAACAGTACTGTACAGTGTTGTAAAAGTGTCATGCTAGAACGTTGCATTATAGAATTCTATGAAAACATTGCAGCTTGTTTGTTTACATAGGAAGACTTGAAAAGAAATTTTTTTCTTGTATAACAATAGAGTGCATTTTTATAAATTGAATAAGATGACATTGAGTGAAGTTATATAAACTTAGATTTTATGGTTTGTTGTAGTTGGCAAAAAATTGATCACTCGTCGGTAACAATGGCATAAATGTACCAGTGATATTTTAAGTTTTACAATTTTTTTTCGACACTCCAGATTGAGAAAAGCAAAAAGTTTTTCTTTTACATGTAGTAATTTATACAGTAGAAGGTGTTACTAGCCTCTTCCTTTGCTTCCGGAATTTATCGCTTTTTACAACACGCGTGGCCTACAGGGGAAGATTTTTTCCACTTCCCATGGAGATGAAAGGAAATAAATAGGAACAAGAACTATTAAGAAAATAGAAGAAAACTCAGATAGGTGTGTATACATAATGTTCATGAATGTGTAGTGTGACCTAAATTTTAGTAGAAGTAGCAAGATGTGTGTGCTGCATGTTTATGAGAAAGAAAGAACACCAGCAGTCCTACCATTGTGTGAAACAATTACAGGTTTCCTTTCACAAATTTGGTAGGAGGGTAGTACCTCCCTGGGTGATTGCTGTCTACCAACCTACTACCTATTTTTTACAATTTATTGATGCCAAGTTACGATTTTTTTATATTTTCAATTGCTTTTAATGTTTAACACTGTACCCTAGTTCCTTATGATATTAGATGTGTTTAAAGATGTTTTAGCACTTCAAACATAGGGAAACGCTTAGCCCAATGTTGCTCAACTTGGAATATACAGTATACAGTGGTACCCCGACTTACGATATTTTTTCATTCCAGAATGCTGTTCAAGTGCCATTACCAAACAAATTTATCTCCATAAGAAATGATGTAAAATAGACTAGTCCTTTTAGACCCCCAAAATTACACTTACAAAAACATTTAAAAAAATAAACTTACATAAAAGGGTGTGTTTGGGGACCATCGTAAGTCGGGGTACCACTGTATATGTATTGGTAATTTTTTTTCCTCAAGTCGGCCATCTCCCACCGAGGCAGGGTGACCCAAAAAGAAAGTAAATCCCCCAAAAATACTTTCATCATCATTCAACACTTTCACCTCACTCATACATAATCACTGTCTCTGCAGAGGTGCTCAGATACGACAGTTTAGAAGTCCCTCCAAGCTGCCAACATCCCAAACCCTTCCTTTAAAGTGCAGCCATTGTACTTCCCATTTCCAGGTCTCAAGTCTGGCTAACTGGTTTCCCTGAATCTCTTCACTAAATATTACCCTGTTCACACTCCAACAGTTCGTCAGGTCCCAAAAACCATTAGTCTCCATTCACTCCTATCTAACACACTCATGCACGCTTGCTGGAAGTCCAAGCTCCTCGCCCACAAAACCTCCTTTACCCCTTCCCTCCAACCTTTTCGAGGACAATCCCTACGCCCATCCCTTCCTTTCCCTATAGATTTATATGCTTTCCAAGTCATTCTACTTTGATCCATTCTCTCTAAATGACCAAACCACCTCAACAACACTCCTCTTCAGCCCTCTGACTAAAAATAATTGTTTTTATTTAATCTTTTCTGCTGCTTTGGTCTTCTAACATTGTACAAAGAATACTTTCAATAATAAAATTGTTTCAAGGTGTAAGACTCCTCAAAATAATGGAAATTCTGGAATACCCTAAGTTTTTATTACCTGCATAATACAGTGGTACCTCAGTATACGTCCGCTTTGGAATAAGTCCAACTTGGTATACGTCCTGTTTGGACACAAAAATTTTTGCTTGGTATACGACCTTTGTTTGGAATACGACTCATGTGCTAGAACTTGTATGGATCAAAATGAGTCATGACACTGTGCGCTACCCTTGTTTACCTGAAAGGGACTTTGAGGGCTTTGAGGCTGTGTCTATAGTGGAGGATATTGTCTCTCTGGGCAGGTCCATGAGTCTGGATGTGAGTGATGGTGATGTGGAGGAGTTAGTGGAGGGGCACAAGGAAGAGCTGACCACTAGGAGCTGCAGGAACTTGAGGAGGAGCACAAGACTAAGATGGATGCACTCTCTTCAGGCTCAGAAGAGGAGATAGAGGAAGCCCCTACTTCATTAATCAAGGAAATCTTTGCCAAATGGATGGACATCAAAAACTTTGCAGAGAAGTACCACCCCAACAAAGCCCAAACAAGCCATAATAGCATTGTCTGAAATGACCAGACAATGTCACATTTCCGAAACATCCTGAGGACAAGGCAGAAGCAAAGTTCTTTGGACAGATTTTTAGTAAAGGTCAAACCTGGTGAGCTGAAACCAGGTCCAAATATGGAAAAAGAGACAGAAAAGAGAAGGGACTCTCCTTCCAAACAACATCATTTCCTCCTCCTTCCTTCTCAGCACTATCCTAGTAGGCACTCAACTCTTTTCAGCAAAGTAAAGTGAGGTTAAATTTGCATTTATTTCATCTAATTCTTTTGTATTTATGTATGTATTTTAGTATTAAGCAGTGTTTAAATTATTTTATACAATCTCATCAATGTATAATATGCCAATAACAATAGGATTTTTTTTTCATGGGAACGGATTAATCGTTTTCATATATTTCTTATGGGAAAATTTGTTTGGTAAATGCCCTGTTTGGTACAAGTCCAAGGTCCTGGAACGGATTAAGGATGTATACCGAGGTACCACTGTACTTTAGTTAGTATGTGTGTGTGTGTGTGTGTGTGTGTGTGTGTGTGTGTGTGTGTGTGTGTGCATGCATGCGTGCGCGCGCGCATATATAAATACAGTGGACCCCAGAGTTTCGGCCATAATTCGTTCCCGAAGGCTGTTCAAGTGCCATTACCGAACGAATTTGTTCCCATAAGGAATAATGTGAAGTAGGTTAATCCATTTCAGACCCCCAAAAATACACTTACAAAAGCACTTACAATAATACACTTACATAATTGTTCGAGTTTTGAGGTGGTCGAAACTCGGGGGTCCACTGTATTTATCTTAAAAGTTACCCTATTCAAAACCTGTGCTTATATTGTTTCATTTTAAATTTCAGTAACGGAGATGTTAGTAAATGTACTCAACATCTGCTCAGATGATGAGCTAATGGATGGAGAGGAGTCCCTTGATGAAGGTAGGTACCTAAAAAGACACTGCATTTAGTATGGGTTCAAGATGAAGAGCTAGAGGGCGTGGGCAGCATAGTAGACTTTACCTCAGGATAACTCAGGCTGACGTCAGGTTAATAATTGCAGTTCTAAAGTGATTTTTGCAATGATCATATCAGCAATAACTTAATTGACATCAAAATTAGTATGGGATGAAACTTGAGGTTAAAGTCCAATTGGGTAGTACTAGATGCAGCCTACTTCATTTATAAAAGGTAGAGTTTTAAAAGTTTCTCACCTTCTGGATGCCAATTTGGAATTATTGCACAGCAGAGTTTGTCTGCCCAGTTGCATAATGATGAAGTATTCAGTCAAAACCTTGGAAATAACATCAATAATTTTTGTTAGAATAATTCATTTTGCATAGTTATGTAATTATTTTATTTACAGTTAATTGTATGACCTTAACTAAGGTTTGAATGTATTGTAGATATCATTGGTTTTTCTTGGAAATGTTAATTTTTAAGAAAGGAAGAAATAGGAGGGAAAACAAAATTATAACTGCACAGTACATAAAGTAGTAAACCAAGGAAGTTTTTTTTTTTTCTTCACTCCCCAATTCTCTAAAGTCTACCAAAATAAGTTTCTTCCTATGGTCATTTGTTTAATTCTGGAGATAAAACAAACTTATAACTGCACAACACACAAAGTAATAACCGATGATGTCCTTGTTTTTTTTTTTCTGCTCTACTTCCCCAGTGCTCTAGTCTAAAATATTTCTTCCTGTGCTCATTTGTTTAATGCAGAGTGTTTTTTTACATAAGCATATATACTGTACTGCATTGCCATGTTGTTTTGCTCTTAATTCTTAAAATCTCTACATATATTCTCAAATATAATGTCTATTGACATATTTTTGCTATAAACCAGTTTCCTAAATTGTTAGTTTCACACCATGTAAAACATGGGAAGAAATGCTAAATAGACTTTTATTAAGTGACTCTTGACTAAATACTGTTGAGAAAGCCTAAAAGATCAAATATAGAGAAAATAGAAGAAAGTACAGAAGAAAAAGGAGTTACCAAACTGATTAAAAATGTGATTGTTACAATGAAGGAAAGATAACCTTTGCTAAAGAGAATACCGAGTTGGGACAAAGACATAAGCTGTCATATCAGATGGAAGAAGAACCAAGGGATCAAAAAACTGTTTGGAATATTGCTAGAAACCCCAAATATTTCTACACATAAGTAAAATCAAAGTTAAGAACTACCTGTAGTTCTTAACTTTGTTCAGCAGTCCACTTAAAGCAGAGTGGAGAATGCAGAATTTTTTGAAGGTCACACAGATCTTATAACTGACATAAGTTTAATCCTGTGGAATTTGAAAAAGAAATAGAAAACATGCCCACTAATACATCACAAACACTCAGTATCATTTGGAGAAAGAGCTTAGATTTAGGTGAAATCTCCAAGGCCTTTAAAAGTGCATAGTTCCTTTTTATAAAGGTTGTGGTAGAGTACTAGCCAGAAATTAGACCAGTATCCTCAGCATCACACATCATAAAAGTATTGGAAAGGGTGATGAGACTCCAAATTATAAACTTTATGGAACAGCATAACATTGCACAAACCAAATTAACATGGATTTAGATTGGGAAGAGCATGCTTATCACAGCTACTAAATCACAGGCATTGGAAGAAGACCAAAATGCAGATGTAGTATATATGGATTTTGCAGAGGCATTTGATAAAGGTAGTCATGGAGTGATTGCACATAAAATAAGGATGATAGGTATGATGGGGAAAGTAAGCAAATGGATATTTGACTTTGACAAATAGAACATAGTGGTTGTCAACAAAATGAAATCTAACAATACCAAAGTAAAAAGCTCAGTGCCACAAGGCATGATCTTAGTGACTTTACCATTTCACATATTCATAGTACATATTCACACTAGTACATGGTTTGTATCATAAGTTTGCAGATGATACCAATATAAGTATGAGAATCATCTTGGTAGGAGACATGGAAAAATTGTAGTGGGCAGTGGAAAATAGTATCAAATTCCAAGTGGAGAGAATGAAAAGGGGCACTGTATACAAAACACATGAGGACCACTAAATAGAACGAAAGGAATGTGTGAAGGATCTGGGTGTAATGTCAGCTGACCTATCTTTAAGATCATAAGGCAGATATCCCAGCATCCAGAGAAATGACTGGATGGATAATAAGAACTTTCAGAACGAGCAAATAGTCATTAGTGACACTTGTGATCTCTCGCTACTGTTCTGTTTTGATGTCCTCATTCGTGGCTCAGATTGTTTACTCCTTCATAGTCAATAAAACATTTGATTCACTGGGATTGCCTCAGAATCCTAAATATGTACTCGCTGAAGGAGAGGAGAGAAAGATAAATGGTAATTTATACATGAAAGGAAATTCATAGCTTAATCCCAAATTGCGCACTGCCATAACATTGGAGAGAAAGATGTGGGAGGAAATGTATAATAAACCCAGTGAAAAACAGGGGTGCTGTGGGCACAATGAGAAAACATTGTATCTAAATCTGTTGGCCCAAACTGTTCAACACTACCAGATGTTAGAAGCACTGATGGAATAAGTGTAGAGTCTTCAAGAGGAAACTAGACAGATACCTTTGTCATTTTCTGGATCAACCAGGCTGTAACAGATATGTGGGCCAGTGGTCTGCAGCAGCAACATCCTGGTTCATCAGGTAAGAATGAGATGAGCCTGGCCCAGGAATGGGCTGCGGGAGTAGGAAAACTCTCGAACTCCCTTCAAAGGTAGTATAGAATTCTTTAGTCTCTGGTCTCTTGAATGTCTAAAATAGTTAATTTCTCCTTGGCTAAAATTTGCATTTGCTTGCCATGGTGACCAGACATGAACTGAGGGAATGTACCTTGTTGATACTTCACTGAATTATTGTGGCACTTCAGACCTAAGACCCTCAATTCCAGAATAAACCACACTGCATTCAGAATTTGCCTACTAAAAATGAAGTGTAAATGTACCTAATAAACATGTACAATGGAACTATTGAGCTACATCATACATAGTAGCACAGCTAACCATCAGTCATGTTACGAGATTTCTCCTGAAGTTCATGGGCTTTGACATATATATTTTGAATACCTGTGAAGTGTCTGCCTCTAATACTTTTACCCTTTTGAGCATGTTGGATAGGAGTGAATGGAGTCAGGTGGTTTTTAATGGACTTGTTGCATTGTGAGCAAGGAAACTTTTATGAAGGGATTCAGGGAAACCAGTTAGTCAGACTGAGTCCTGGAGGGATGACGGTATTGACTGCACTTTAGAGGAGACAAGGGGATGTTACAGTTGGAGGGTAGTCTGATTGTGATATTAGCATGCTTTTGGAAAGATGGCAGTTGAATGAATGATATTTAATGTAATGTTCTTGAGTTACTCAGCCTTAGTGGAAGATGGCTGTTGAGACAACAACAAAAAAAGTATAGTTTTTAATATACAAATGTGCACCCATATTTGTAGTTATTTCATAATATTAACTGTGCTGGAGGAAAGAAGAGCGATTGGTGGAATGATGTAGTAAAGAGTAGTAAGAGAGAAAAAGTTAACATACGAGAGGTTTTTACAAAGTAGAAGTGATGCAAGGAGGGAGGAGAGTATGGAGAGAAAAAGAGAGGTTAAGAGAGTGGTAAAGCAATGTAAAAAGAGAGCAAATGAGAGTGGGTGAGATGTTATCAACAAATTTTGTTGAAAATTAGAAAGTTTTGGAGTGGTATTAATAAGCTGAGGAAGCCTAGGGAACAAATGGATTTGATTATTAAAAATAAGAGAGGAGAGTTGTTAAATGGAGAGTTAGAGGTACAGTGGACCCTCGGTTTTCGTACATCTCCCAACTCGAACAATTAGGTTGTATTTTTGTAAGTGCTTTTGTAAGTGTATTTTTGGGGGTCTGAAACGACTAATCTAATTTACATTCGTCCTTATGGGAACAAATTCGTTCGGTAACGGCACTCAAACAGCATTCTGGAAAGAATTATCGACGAAAACCGAGGATCCACTGTATCAGGAAGTTGGAGGGAATATTTTGAGAAATTGTTAAATGTTGATGAAGATAGGGAAGCTGTAATTTCGTGTATAGGGCAAGGAGGAATAACATCTTGTAGGAGCGAGGAGGAACGAGTTGAGTGAGAGGGAAGGTTCGTGAGGCAGTGGGTAGAATGAGAGGGTAAAGCAGCTGGGATTGATGGGATAAAGATAGAAATGTTAAAAGCATACCCTCTTCCATACTGTGATGTATGGAAGAGGGTAAGGTACCTTGTGATTGGCAGAGAGCATGCATAGTTCCTTTGTATAAAGGCAAAGGGGACAAAAGAGAATGCAAAAATTATAGGGAAGTAAGTCTGTTGAGTATACATACCTGATAAAGTGTATGGCAGAGTTTTTATTAAAAGAATTAAGAGTAAGACAGAGAGTAGGATAGCAGATGAACAAAGAGGCTTTAGGAAGGGCAGAGGGTGTGTAGACCAAATGTTTACAGTGAAACATATAGGTGAACATTATTTAGATAAGGGTAAAAAGGTTTTTGTGGCATTCATGTATTTGGAAAAGGCATATGACAGGGTGGATAAGGGGGCAATGTGGCAGATGTTGCAAATGTATGGAATAGGAGGTAGGTTATTGAAAGCAGTGAAAAGTTTTTACGAGGATAGCGAGGCTCAGGTTAGAGTATGTAGGAGAGAAGGAGATTATTTCCCAGGAAAAGTAGGCCTTAGACAAGGATGTGTGATGTCACCATGGTTGTTCAATATATTTATAGATGGGGTTGTAAGAGAAGTGAATGCTCAGGTGTTGGCAAGAGGTTTGAAGTTAAAAAATAAAGAATCTAACACAAAGTGGGAGTTGTCACAGTTGATCTTTGCTGATAACACTGCTTTTGGGAGATTTTGAAGAGAAGTTGCAGAGTTTGGTAGGGTATGTAAAAGAAGGAAATTGAAAGTGAATATAGGAAAGAGTAAGGTAATGAGGATAAAAAAAAAATTAGGTAACGAAAGATTGGATATCAGGTTGGAGGGGAAGAGAGTGGAGGAGGTGAATGTATTCATATACTATTTAGGAGTAGATATGTCAGCAGATGGGTCTATGAGAGATGAGGTGAATCATAGAATTGATGAGGGGAAAAAGGTGAGTGGTGCACTGAGGAGTCTGTGGAGACAAAGAACTTTGTCTATGGTAGCAAAGAGGGGAATGTATGAGAGTATAGTTATACCAATGCTCTTATATGGTTGTGAAACAGCAAGGAGAAGGTTGGAGGCAGTGGAGATGTCATGTCGGAGGGCAATGTGTGGTGTGAATATAATGCAGAGAATTCGTAGTTTGAAAATTAGGAGAAGGTGCGGGATTACCAAAACTATTATCCAGAGGGCTGAGGAGGGGTTGTTGAGGTGGTTCGGACATGTAGAGAGGAAGGAACAAAATATAATGACCTCGAGAGTATAAATCTGTAGTGGAGGGTAGGCGGGGTAGAGGTCGGCCTAAAAAAGTTTTTAGGGAGGGAGTAAAGGAGGTTTTGTGTGTGAAGGGCTTGAACTTAAGCAAACATGCATGAGCATGTTAGATAAGAGCAAATGGAGACAAATAGTTTTTAGGACTTGACGCGCTGTTGGAGTGTGAGCAGGGTAATATTTATGAAGGAATTCAGGGAAACCGGCAGGCCGGACTTGAGTCCTGGAGTGGGAAGTACAGTGTCTGCACTCTGAAGTAGGGGTGTTAATGTTGCAGTTTTATAACTGTAGTGTAATTGTGCCTTTGGCAATAGTGATGAAGTGAATGATGGTGAAAGTTTTCTTTTTCAGGCCACCCTGCCTTGGTGGGAAACAGCCGATGTGTTAATAAATATTCACCTAATGTTTTCTTCTTTGGTAGTATTTTTAGAAATACTCGTTCTTTCAACGTCTTACTCCTTAGCTAAAACATGTGGCAATTGGTTAACATTGTAAAAGGAAGACCATTCTTGTGATTGGTTGTCAGATTTTAAGCAGATTAAAGTGTTCACCATATTATGATAGGTAAAGCAAAGATGACTCAATGGGAGTAGAAAGTGGGAAGAACGAAGAATGTGGATACTGGGAAATGGAAGATAACTATATCAGAGATTTTGATTAATTTGGCTAATGTTTAGTTTAAATAGGAGAATAATTATTTCTACTGTATTATATTTTTCCCTATATAATAAGCAAGAGAAGATTTTGTTTTCTTCCTCCCATTTTGAGTTGATCTTCAGTGTAATCCTTTCTCTTAATTGTGAATAATAATGCAAGATAAAATATATTTTTTAACAAGATTTTATATATTTGCAAATCCATGAATAAGACATTTGAATTGGCCTTTAATGCTACTAAATTTGTGTTGAATGTGAAAAACTAATTTTGCTGATGCTCAATGATATATATATATATGTATTTAAATTTATATTTTGCTTTTGGTAGCATATTTAAAAATGTAGTTTGCTATTGTTAATCTCTCAAATTATGGTTGTAGCTCTTACTGTTTTGTAAGCGCAACACAAAACCGCTTAAAGAGTAGTAGTTGGGCGTACAGAAGCAGTTGCTAGTTTATTCTTCCCTGTTAGGAGTATATCAAGTTGTGGTACAGCTGGCAAAATGTGGTGAAGCCTTTGAACAGTCGGAAAATTTTCTTTCTATTTTCCTTGCTAAATTTACGGCTTTAAATATACTGTATTATAGTATTACTTTACAAGTGCATATACAGTAACCTTAACCCTCAATTTATGATACTGATAACTTCAAATTGTTTATTTTAGGTGAAATATTGAAATATAATTCAGATATATTTTTTGAATTAAGATACAATACTGTATGTATACGTAGTTGAAAATTCTTTGCATTGTTTTAAGATCAGTAAACATTTATCCAGATGTAGGGGACTGTTTATTAACTTATGCTTTCCAAAATAATCCTCATTCCACACATTGTGCCATGAGTAGTGCCAGCCTCATAAAACATGAAAAATTATTCTGTATTCCTTCTACACATACTGTAGTAATGAACTTCAGTATGACTAAGTTTACTCTTAGGAAATTCGTCATTTTGAAAGGTCAAGATTATTTTATGGAGGGCTGTTAATGGTGGTATATTTGACAATACAGCAATTATCTGCCAAATATATTTTTGTATTGAATAAAATTGTGCCCAGTAAAATTCTCTCAGGATACAATGAACTTAATAATACAGTACATATGTGATGCTTGGAGAATATTTTGAGCCATAAAATGTGGATGGTGAAAGGGAGACTGATAAGCATAGCGTAGGGAGGAATAGGATCTGTTAAGAGTCATGAGTGTGAGTGGAAGCAAGATATGGGAGGTAGAACAGCGGGGGATAGATGGAATTAAGATAAGATGCTGAACATGGGGATACTTTAGAATGGTTAATACATTTGTTTAATATATGTATTAAATGAGGGAAGGTACCTAAGGACTCATAGAAAGCATGCCTAGTTCCTATTTGCAGGGAACAATAGGTAGTGTAAAAAAAAAAAAAAATTGGATGGGAAAATTTTGGCATTTTCAGGAAATGCGTTCTAAATTTTTAACCTATCTGCATGGAGTTTTTGAATAGGTTGAGTTGTACACACAGAATGTGAGAAATACTTTTCCTTGTATTGTATCCATGTGTTCTGGTGCAGTTCTCCAGATAGAATTTAAGCTACAAGTTAATGTCCTGTGGACAGTAGAAAGTGTAATATTCTGTACGTTAAGCAAATTTTAACCTTTTAATAAGGGGCTGTGTGTTGCCTAGACCCTGAATAAATAATTATTCGGAGGACTGATTTTTGCTGAGCAACACCAAGTTTAAGGTAATTAGCTGCGGTTGATTCTCATGCATAGATAGCATAGGTGAGGTATAAATACCTGGAGAGGGTTTCGGGGGTCAATGCCCCCGTGGCCTGGTCTGTGACCAGGCCTCGTGGTGGATCAGGCCTGATCAACCAGGCTGTTACTGCTGGCCACACACAGACTGATGTACGAACCACAACCTGGCTGGTCAGGTAGATAGATTAAGGAGTGGTACAAAGTGAGCAGGGATGTTTGGGGAACATACTGTATTTTTGAGAGAGAGTGCCCAATGTATTGGAATTTGTTTTAGAAGTGTTCTGAATGTGTGTGTGTTTAATTTTAGTTTGCTCTCCAGGTGTATTTTGATGTGTTCAGTGTAGCTGGTTCAGAATTTGAAATGACAAAAGTTATGTTATTGGTTATCATGACTTAGTTTAAGTTCCTGTAAAGCATTCAGAAGGCTATTGATGTAGATTATGAATAGTATAGAGTGCAGGCCACTACCTTGTGGAACTCCTATGTTGATGGATCAGGTTGCTGAAGAACAGTCATTGATATTCACATGTTGGTGTCTGTCACTTGGGTAAGATTTTATGAGAAAACATGGCCTTTTATTCCTAAATGTTTTAATTCGAGCAATAGAATGTTGTGGTCTATTGTAGTAAAGGTTTTGAGGCTGATAAAGAGACAAGTAGATAGAGAGGAACATTATTATTGCATCATTGGTACTTCATCCTGGCCTGAAACCAAATTGAGATGGTTTAAAGATTGTATTTGGTTAAGAAACCATATATTTAGAGGTAAGAAAAGAGTGTAGGATCGCAGATGAGCAAGGAGGTTTTAGAGTGGGTAGGGGATGTGTAGATCAAGTGTTTACATTGAAGCATATATGTGAACAGTATTTAGATAAAGGTAGGGAAGTTTTCATTGCATTTATGGATTTAGAAAAAGCATATGATAGTGGATAGGGGAGCAATGTGGCAGATGTTGCAAGTGTATGGAATAGATAGTAAGTTACTGAATGCTGTAGAGAGTTTTTATGAGGATAGTGAGGCTCAGGTTAGGGTGTGTAGGAGAGAGGGAGATTACTTCCCGGTAAAAGTAGGTCTTAGACAGGGATGTGTGATGTCAAAATGGTTGTTTAATATATTTATAGATGGGGTTGTAAAAGAAGTAAATGCTAGGGTGTTGGGGAGAGGAGTGGGATTAAATTATGGGGAATCAAGTACAAAATGAGAGTTGACACAGTTACTTTTTGCTGATGATACTGTGCTTATAGGAGATTCTAAAGAAACGTTGCAAAGGTAAGTGGATGAGTTTGGGAGGGTGTGTAAAGGTAGAAAGTTGAAAGTGAAGAAAGATGAGAGTAAGGTGATGAGGGTATCAAACGATTTAGATAAAGAAAAATTGGATATCACATTGGAGAGAGGGAGTATGGAAGAAGTGAATGTTTTCAGATATTTGGGAGTTGACTTGTCAGCGGATGGGTTTATGAAGGATGAGGTTAACCATAGAATTGATGAAGGAAAAAAGGTGAGTGGTGCGTTGAGGTATCTGTGGAGACAAAAAACGTTATCTATGGAGGCAAAGAAGGGAATGTATGAAAGTATAGTGGTACAAGCACTCTTATATGGGTGTGAAGCTTGGGTTGTAAATGCTGCAGCGAGGAGGAGGCTGGAGGCGGTGGAGATGTCCTGTCTAAGGGCAATGTGTGGTGTAAATATTATGCAGAGAATTCGGAGTGTGGAAATTAGGAGGAGATGTGGAGTTACTAAAAGTATTAGTCAGAGGGCTGAAGAGGGGTTGTTGAGGTGGTTTGGTCATTTAGAGAGAATGTATCAAAGTAGAATGACTTGGAGAGCGTATAAATCTGTAGGGGAAGGAAGGAGGGGTAGGGGTCGTCCTCGAAAAGGTTGGAGGGAGGGGGTAAAGGAGGTTTTGTGGGCGAGGGGCTTGGACTTCCAGCAAGCGTGTGTGAGCGTGTTAGATAGGAGTGAATGGAGACTAATGGTTTTTGGGACCTGACGAGCTGTTGGAGTGTGAGCAGGGTAATATTTAGTGAAGGGATTCAGGGAAACCGGTTATTGATTTAGCCGGACTTGAGTCCTGGAATTGGGAAGTACAATGCCTGCACTTTAAAGGAGGGGGTCTGGGATAGTGACAGTTTGGAGGGACTATTCTAAACTGTAGTATCTGAGTGCCTCTGCAAAGACAGTGATTATGTATGAGTGAGGTGAAAGTGTTGAATGATGATGAAAGTATTTTCTTTTTGTGGATTTTCTTTTTGGGTCACCCTGCCTCGGTGGGAGACAGCCGACTTGTTTGAAAAAAAATAAATAAAAAAATAATTAAGTTTTCAAAAATTTTAGACAGTAAAGACAAGTTTGAAATTGGTTTCTAATTATTGTCTTGTGCTGGATCACCATTTTCATAGATTGGTGTAACTCTTGCTAATTTAAGTATGTCAGGGGAAAGATTTGGCTTAATTTGTTTTATTGAAAAGTGCTGTAATAATTAGAGATAACACATGTGAAAGTTTGTGTATTCTAGTACAGTAAAGAAATTGTCAACATAAATAATGGACTCTGATTGTGGCAGGTTTTAATTATAGCAATGACAAGTTTTTAGAGGTGACATCCATATCCTGCTCCTTATCTGGTAACAGGGCTCTTAAGTGTAGCAAAAGTTAAGGCATCCCAGTATACATGACTGTCATGTATGAGATCATCTGCACTTGCTCTGCAGAAAAAAAAAAAAAAAAAAAGTTTAAAGCGACATTTATCTGCCATGGTCTTGATGTGCTAGTAACTTGAGGCATTAAGAGTACCTTTATAGGAAACCATGACTTCGTCGATTGCACAATGGTGCATGGAACTCTCAGAACAGTGTTGTAATATGGTAGAAAATAGATCTGATTTTGAAAAGCCTATCCACAGTGCCCTTTGAATCTCTGTCCAGTCATCACTTCAACTTGACGAACCTTATATTTCTGACACTAATGATCATCTATTGATGGAGCTTATATAATACCCAGTAGATTGAAAATGTTGACATCTCTCTGGTTGCTATAGAACACAATGTGTTCCTCCAGTTCCTTGGTGAATAAAGTGGTATTACATCAATATTTACACTTCGTCTGAAAACTCTTTTTTAAAAATCTTGGCTGATGTATCCAAATCCACATTGTCTTCATAGATTTAAGGTCTTATCATTCTACATTTACCTGCAGTATAGAAAGGGAATATAAAACAAAATGACAGTGAATATTAAAGAAAGTGACATGGAACAATGATATTGACTGTGAAGCAAAATGACAGTAAACCTGAAAGAATAACAAGATTTAAATATTGAACTTGAAATAAAGATACAAACAGTTACACTAATCTTTTTTTAAATTTAAATAGCTGCCATTTAACTATTTAAAACCCACAACAAATAAGATCTTTAAATACCTTTTATTTTCTTTGATGGTAGCTCTTCAAGCTCTAAGTCCTGCTCTGTTAGGTCCAAGATGAGGTCTGGTTCAAGGAGGTCTTCCTAAACTTCAGTGGCTACATCATCGAGGTCAAATTCCACTTCCATATCACTATAATCTTTGAATGCCACTCATCTTGCTTGTAAAAGCTACGAGTGGTCGTCTGGAAAGATATAATTTGTGCACTCACTCTCAGTATTTAATTTTTTGCACTTGCTATCACTATGTATGGTATCACTATCACAAGAATATCCCCCAAATATTTGTTAAATTAACACAAATAATAAACTTGACACTTCTCTTACAAAATATTAGTCTCCAATTTTATTTTTAATCCTTTATCAGGTGTCAACATAGCATAGTAGTCCCTTCCACCTACCATGTACAGGCCAGGCATAATCTAGGTCCAAGTAACCCATAAGGGATTTGTATTTTCTCAATACACGAACAGTTCTTACAGTAAGCACAGGCAACATTTTTCATACACAATTTATATCAACTTCCTTTAATTTTTTACAGATCCACTTGTATCAGCACTAAGTATAGTATCACTATTTGGCTTTGTCATGTGAAATTTTCATGCACTTACCTAAATGGTGAACAGCATGGCAGTCCTTAACAATAGGAAACTTAGAAGCCAAACATCCTCTCTGAGGTTTCGGACAGGACTACTTCACATCTCTCCTCTTCACCCAGCCCGAGCAGGGGTTACAGGTCTCTTGATTGGTTTCCTGAGGAAGACTGGTACTTCTCTGTTGGTTAGAGGCATTGTTATTAATTTCAGTTGTTGTGGTAGGCCTCTGCAAAGTTTCAGATTTGGCCTACAGCTGTAGTTTATCCAGGTTGGAGAAACATGAAATTGTTTATATTTATGATTTTCTTAAGGCTGACTTGTAACTATTTTTTTTCTCCAGTAGTTTTTAACAAATGCATTCAAACTAGCATGTTAATTTTATTCCCCTTAGCAAACACCAATGCATGGAAGAGCTGAATACAGAGGAATACAAGGTCTGTATAAACTGTTTCACTGAGAAAGCCTGTAAGAAGATACAAGTATATGGAGAGAATGTAAAGAAGAAAACAGAGTTACTGAATTGTTTAGAAATGAGCAAGTCATAAAGGAAAAATAATCTACACATTACTAATTTAGAGCATAAACTAAAATGCTCATACCTGGTGGAGGTAGCACAAAAAGGAGCAAAAAAAGCCATTCAAGAAGTAGCAAGTAATACTTAATTTTTCCACACATGTAAAAATCGAGTACAAAACTGACTCCAAAATTGGCTCGTTGCTCGCCAGTGACAAAAATGAGACTAGTAAAATTCTGAAAGGACAACATGATTAACTGTTCAGCAATCCACTAAATGACAGAAAGGTTGAGGATTCAAATAATTTTTTCATTACCTTTACTCAACCCTCAAATCATATGACACAAGGAGAATTTGAAAAGGAAATAGAAAATATTTTAAGCATGCAGCACCTGGATCTGATTCATGGAACTCTACTTCTAAAAGAAGTGCAAAGTATCACTAAGATATTCTCTGGAGAAAGAGCTTGGATCTAAGTGAAATTGCAGTGCAGACTGCTCTTCTGTACAAAGGAGGCAGTACAGCTCAGGCAAAATATTAAGACTAGTAGCACTAATGTCGCAAATCAGAAGAGTGGGTAGATCGTATTTAAAGTGCAATAATTAGACTTCAGATATGTTTTACATAGGATACTTAAAGAAAATGTAATCTACAAAATACATGTGGAATAAATAACAAGATACTTTATTTTTCTTCATTATGCATTTGCTGTCCCTTCTGTACTCCTCTCTTCTTTTTTCCCTTCTCTAGAGCTCACTTGTGCTGTGTGCACACACTTCCTCATGCTCTGGCTTTCTTCCTAGTGTTCTTATCCATAATAGTGCACTTGCAAATTTTTCACTCTTGTTCCTCTCTCGTGTGCTTGACTGAATCAGGTGGTACTGGGAAGGGGAAGGGGTGGTTTCCATGTTGCATCAGCACTACTGCCCACACTGAAGGATGGGGGGGGTTATATGCAGTTTCCTTTTATTTCTCCTTAGCGCTACCCCTCTTCTTCCCTTCCTCTTAAAAATGATTTAATCATGGATAGTCATATTTACATTTGGCCTCTTTCTAGGCCCCCATTACCTCTGTGGTACCCTTAACTGACCCTGGCACGCCTACAGGCTTTCCTTCGAACAGGATATCTCGTTCCCCAACTCTGGTACTGGTGTTTCGGCTGACTCTTTTTGATACTTCTGATCATGCTCCTAGCTTCTCCCATGATGGCACATTGATTTTCAAATCTTTCTTGTCACATGACTGATTGTCCTGCAACATGATTGTCCAAATGACTTTGACCTGTACCTCATAATCATGATGTTATTACCGACCCTCCACCTCAGATCTCGGCTAAGAAACATGCTACCTGGAAACCTCTTCCCCTCCAAGTCACATTTCAAAAATAATCTTGGACGAAATTTTTTTCTTAACCAACTAAACATACTGAATACCTTACTGACTATGGTATTTGCAAAGCACTTATGAGGTATGTAGGTCAAAAAGTGTCCTTCCATGCCCTCAAGAGTGGGATGTGCATTGTCGCTGTGAAGGATGCTATGTACCCTGGTGTTCTGTGCAATTGAAATGCACTGTGGGAAAGGGAGTGCTACAACAGAACTACCAACTAATTACTAGCTTTTAAACAGGTGAAGGCATTGCCCATTGTGTTATCTAGGTAGCTAATTTCACTTGGAAAGCTATCTATTTCACCACTGCTGTGTGTGCGTGCGTGTGTGCAATCTTTGGAAAGATACAGAAGTTTGCTAAGTACAGTACTCTCCAGGCCATGCTCCAGTTTTTAAAATTGCTGGCAATAGTTTTGCAGATGTTGAGGTTGCCACAGCAATTGGGCATCACCTTTTCCATGTATCCCAAGGGTTTCATCTCCCCTCATCCTCCCTCATTGCTTTCCTCCAAACCTGAGAGGAAGTCAGCACCTTTGGATTTTTACTTCTTACATTGAGGAATCTTACAATGTGTCCTTCATGCTCCATGAACTTGCACCAACCATTTCCACTTGCCAACAAACAGCCGCTGAGCCTGATGACATTCATGTCCATATTCTTCAGAACTTGCACCCTATGGTGTTTGTAGTCCTCTTACACCTTTTCAATCTCTCTTGGTTCCAAGGCTCTCTTTCTCTTCAATAGACTGTCGGTAGAATTACTGACAATATGTGACATTTTATTGTGGCAACGTTTCGCTCACCAGGAGCTTTGTCAAGCCATTACAAACAATACATGGACACAGAGAGTATATATAGGCTCAGAGTGAGGTGCAATACGCCTGCGCACAACACCGAAATTCCACCAATCATCTCATGAAATTCAAAGACGCCCGATTAGCAATCAAAGAAACTAATTTCCGCATATGCAGGCGCCTTGAATTAGCACTTATCGCTGTTTCTAAAACAATTAAACAAAACAGAGGCAGCTTCACCATCTCTGAAGTCTTGGCAAGAATCCTCCTGAAAACAGTAAACCCTACCATCACCTAGTCTCTCCTGCTAATACTACACGAGCACATCGCAGATGTGGAACACTACTACAGGCCTTCTCTATTCCAACCTCCAACAGAAATATTTGTCTAACCTATTTTTATACTACCCAAGTAATTGCTTTTATCACCTTTTACTCATGTGCGAGTTGATTGTTCTACCTTATTGTATTACTACTACTACAACCTATATCACTACTACTTCTACCACCACTAGTATTGCACCTCACTCTGAGCCTATATATACTCTGTGTCCATGTATTGTTTGTAACGGCTTGACAAAGCTCCTGGTGAGCGAAACGTTGCCACAATAAAATGTCACATTAGTTGAATTTGTGTCTTCAGTAGACAAATGTCGTTGTCCTGTTTATTCTTAAATCAAATACTACTTTGGACCATGACCTCTTTCATTATAGACTCGTTTTTCTTACTACTGTAATTTGTAAGATGTTAGAACTCTTGGTCAACAAACATTTAATATAGAGCTTGTAAATTATAATTATCTCTCTTCGTCAATTTGGTTCTTGGATACTTGTGTTCACAATGCCTTCGCTAATCACTCTGTTATTGGAGTTTTTTAAAATCTCAAAAAAAGTTTGATGCCACCTAGCATTACATCATCTTGGCCCAAGCCCATTCCTTGGGCCTCAGAGGTAATTGGCCATTTTCCAAAGCTAAGGACCTCTTGTTAGAGTGGCACTTTTGTGTCTGGGTAAATAATAGCTTTTCCCCTTGACTTCGTTCAAGCTTAAGGCATCCCTTGAGCATGTGTTCTTATCACTACCCTATTCCTACTGACTATTAATTACCATGCCTCTGTTCTCCCTTCTGATATTTGGTTGTCTTTTTGCCAATTTTGCTATAGCTTGTGCAGATGCTGACTGTTGCTTTGTATCAGCCCCTCCCATATTTTGTTGATTGTGCTTGTCACTGAGCTACCTCTTGCAAGTTTAAATTTTCAGTTGTTAAAACACATCAGATATTATCCCTCGTACCATTCTATGCCTCTGTATGGCACTCGTATCCCTGAAGAGGATACAATTAAATTTTTTGATCTTCTGTTTGATTGCCGAATGTCCTGGAAGCAGTGTATGACCCCTCTGAAAGCTGCTTGTCATAGCCATCTGAACCTCCATAAAACTCTAGCCCCTCTTTCTTGGGGGTTGTAGTGGGCTGATAGATAAACCCTTCTGCACCTTCATTCCACTCACATCTTCTCTAAACTGGATTACAGTGATCAACTACGTATATTCTTCAGTCTCCCTTGCTGCTCTTTCTAAACATGATGCCATGCAGCATTATGGGTTATGTTTTTTTTTTCTCTCTCTCTCTGGGCTTTCAGTCTTCCCCAGTCAAGAGCCTATATGCAGAAGCAAATGCCACATCTTTGCAAATTGTCTCGTTTATTTTCTATGACCTTCATAATCCTTCCATGTATAGGACAGTAATTTGTTTAATAATTTTTCCTATTTATTATGCACCATTCATCTCTGTATTCACACTATTGGGTTTCCCTAATTTACTTCTCTACTTTCATCTCGTATCCTGCTTTTCCCCTCCCCTCCCTCCCTCCCTTGAAGGGCCGACGATTTGTGTTTGCTCGTCCCATCTTCCATGTAAAAAAGCTCACTTGCCTAAAACAACTTCATGCTCACTTATTATTGAACATTCTTGTTATGTTGTTGGGTATGCATTTTTTTTTTCTGAAAAAAATAATACAAGGACATTTACTGGAATTAGCCAGTGTGTTCACAGCCAAATTATATGTAATTCTCACTGATGTCATGCATACTGCATCAGTGTCCACCTCATTCTTCATAGCTGTTGCAGTTATATATGTGTAATATATATTCAGTGGACCCCCGAGTTATGAACACCCGGAAATCGTGTCAAAATTCGTACAATTATGTAAGTGTATTATTGTAAGTGCTTTTGTAAGTGTATTTTTGGGGGTCTGAAATGGACTAACCTACTTTACATTATTCCTTAAGGGAACAAATTCGTTCGGTAATGGCACTTGAACAGCCTTCTGGAAAATGAATTATGGCCGAAACTCTGGGGTCCACTGTATAAGAGAAAATTTTAGAAAAGACTTAATTTTAAATGAGTTCTTGCTAATTGACCAATTTTACCTATTCGGCACAGCACATATATATATATATATATATATACACACATATCTTTCTTTCTTTCTTTCAACACGTCGGCCGTTTCCCACTGAGGCAGGGTGGCCCAAAAGGAAAAACAAAAGTTTCTCCTTTTACATTTAGTAATATATACAGGAGAAGGGGTTACTAGCCCCTTGCTCCCGGCATTTTAGTCGCCGCTTACGACACGCATGGCTTACGGAGGAAGAATTCTATTCCACTTCCCCATGGAGAAAAAAAAAAAAAATATAATATATATATATATATATATATATATATATATATATAATAATATATAATTATATAATTATATACATGTATATACATGTATATTATATAATTATATATATACATGTATATGTATATTACATTATATTATATATATATATATATATACATGTATATGTTATATACATAAATATATTATATACATGTATATATATATACATGTCATATGTATTATAAAATTTGTATATATATAATTATATTATATAATTATATATATATATTATATTATATATTATATATATATAATTAATTATATATAATATATATATATATTATATTATATAATTATATTATATAATTATTTATATAATTATATTAATATATTTTTTTTAATTTTAATTTTTATTATTTAATTAATTTATAATTCTATGTTTATACATGTATTGTATATACTTATATATCGTATATATACATTATAATATACTTATGTATATACATGTAGTATATACATGTAATTATATACATGTATATATATATATACAGTCTTGGTTGCATCTTCCAGAATGCTGCTCAAGTGCCATTCGGCAATTTGCTTCCTTAAGAAAAATGTAACGTAGGTTAGTCTATTTCAGACCCCCAAAATGCACTTGCAACAGCACTTACGAAAATACACTTACATGTTCGAGTTTGGAGATGCACGAAAACTGAGGGACCACTGTACATGTATATGTATATACATGTATATGTATATACATGTACAGTGGACCCCGAGTAATGAACACCCCGGAAATCGTACAATTATGTAAGTATAATATTGTAAGTGCTTGTGGAAGTGTATTTTTGGGGGTCTGAAATAGACTGACCTACGTGACATTTCTTAAGGAAGTAAATTCGTTCGGTAATGGCACTTTAGCAGGCTTCTGGAATGAAGTTTTTATGATACTCTGGGGTCCACTGTATATGTATATACATTATGTATATACATGTATATGTATATACATGTACAGTGGACCCTCGCTATTCGAACACTCCAAACTCGCCCTTTTATGTAAGTTTATTATTGTAAGTGCTTTTATAAGTGTATTTTTGGGGGTCTGAAATGGACTAATCTAATTTACATCATTCTTTATGGGAATAAATTAGTTTGGTAACAGCACTTGAACAGCATTCTGGAATGAAGAATGTTCGAATAGCGAGGGTCCACTGTATATGTATATACAGTACATTATGTATATACATTATGTATATGTGTGTATATATATATATATATATATACAGTGGTACCTCGACTTACGATGGTCCCCAAACTCACCCTTTTATGTAAGTTTATTTTTTTAAATGCTTTTGTAAGTGTAATTTTGGGGGTCTAAAAGGACTAGTCTATTTTACAACATTTCTTAAGGAGATAAATTTGTTTGGTAATGGCACTTGAACAGCATTCTGGAATGAAAAATTTGTAAGTCGAGGTACCACTGTATATATATATATATACGTATATATATATATATATAATATAACGTATATATATATATATATATATATATATCGTATATATATATATATATATTATACGTATATATATATATATATACTATTATATATATATATATATATATACGTATATATATATATATATATATATATATATATATATACTTATATATATATATATATATATATATATATATATATATATATATTATATATATATATATATATATATATATATATATATATATATATATACAGTATATATATATATATATTATATATATATAGTATATGTAATGTATATATATATATATAATAAGTATACGTTATATATAATATATTATAGATATAATTGTATATATATATATATATTATATATATATATCGTATATATATATATATATATATATATATATATATATATATATATATATATATATATATATATATATATATATATACGTATATATATATATATATATATATATATATATATATATATATATATATATATATATATATATATATATATATATATATATATATATATATATATATATATATATATATATATATATATATATATATATATATATATATAGTATATATATATATATATATATATATACGTATACACACACACACGTATATTATATTACACAAAAACACGCACACACGGGGCCAGGAGCTGTGAATCGACCCCTGCAACCACAAATAGGTGAGTACACGCACACACCACATGCACACTCACGTTCATGTACGCACACATCCATCCATCCATAACTTTTTTTTCTGCTTCTGCCCTCATTCTAACATTTCTTTGTTCTTGTACTCTCACACCTCTTCTCCCCACCCCTCCTTCACCCAACTTTTTTTTTATTCACTTCTATCCTACTCATACTCTAGCACTCGGTCTTGTCTGCTATGCTGAACAAGTAATGCAGCCCCAAAAAAATGATAGGGAATTTGAGGTCTGAATATGCAGTTATATTTACCAGCTTTCAAGTTTTTAAAAAAAAAAAAATCAAAATGAGAGTAATATTGTTTAAAGTTGTCTAAAAACATGCATATTTAGTATATTGGATTTAATTTTGTGATAAGCAGCTTTCCTCATTACACTGAATCTTCAGGTTATGCATTAGCAAACTCGGCAAAACATTTGGAAAGTTGTTACAAGTAATGACTGATAAAGCCTTACTTATAGATTGAGCATTCTTGTGAATATATTGGCTTATTCATGTGTTTCATTACAAATTTGTAATTGGTATACTAAATAGTTTTGCATGATCTTAAAATAGTAAAAATGATTGAGGCTCTAGTTTCATGCAGTTGGGGAATTAGTAGTGAGGGTTTTGTATATACACATAAATGTTCAACTTTTTCCATTCTTTACATTCACTGCCTTACAAAGCAGTGGTGAATATTTCTTCAAACTTTTGCATGCACCATTTCTCCTAGGTGGAGGAAAGGATCTACAATTAACAAATATTCTCTTAAATTAAACATTTTTTTTTATAGAATTCTTTATACTGTGCTCTTGGATTAATATGTATTTTTTCTCTTGAGATTGCCATATTAGTTTCCATGATTGATGATTGATGGCAACCCAGCAAGCCTGCTGTGTTAGCAATATTGGCACAATTATTTAATTGTTTAACCTCATGATTGTGGCTTCATGATGGCAGATAATGGAATTCTTCACATCTTAATGTCCTAAGTGTTTACCAGTCTTTTCTACTTTCTTTTTGTTCTCGTGAATGGTGAAGGGGAAGATGGTAAGATTTCATATTAGTGTCCAAAGGCTGTAGTATCACTGTAGAAAGTACTATGTGGCCTGTTACCTACAGTAGTTAGTTTTAAATAGACTTGTCTTGTTTCATATTGTTAATGTCCAGTATTTCTTGAATACCCAAAGTTGTTGATAAAATTAACTTTAACTTTAAGCTTTAAATCCCATCATTTTGTTTGTGAATGTGTTGTCTTATGTGACAAGTTAGTTTATGTACAGGCCAGCATAGTCCAGGAGAAACTAGTTAGATGTACCTTAGTATCTGATAGTGGCAAGATGGGTGGGACCTGCCCTCCTGTGCCAGCACTGCTGTACACTGTGTGATGTACTGGTCATAATGTGCCTGGCCTTGGGCTTTAGCCCAACCTACACCACCACCTTCTCCCCTCACTGCTGCTGCACTCACACTATATTAATTTTTTTTTTCACTTCACTGGTGTATAATCTTGCACCGAAGGTCTGAGATCCCATTAATAGTATTCTTAGTGTATAAGTAAAGTTTTGTTGCTGGAATCTTTTTAGATGCCTATAAAATTAGCACAATAACCATCTCATACAAAGTATTTACTTGCTAGGAATTAAGTATTGTGGTAGTTACATTCCACTACTGTAGTTTTGAATTAAAAGTTGAGTAGCTAAACACGGTACTGTATACTTGAATGACCAGCACCTCTTGAAAATGTGAGCTCAGCAGTGATTTGACTCATGCTGGCTGGTTGTCTTCAGTCAGTGGGACAAAAAAAAAATGTAATAAATATTAAGATTCCTGAAGACAGATTTCTGGTATTTATCTCTGAGGAATTCATCAGAGCAGACCAGAAAACTTCCTATAGGATGAACTACTGGGAAATGTCTTCAGTTGTTATTTGGCTATTACAGGATTTGTTTGTCCTATTGACTAATACATTGCATTGGGCAGCTTGTGTAGGGGAGTAATTAAAGGTGACCATTTCAGGCCAATTTTCATGACATGCAGCCATTTCTTTTGGCCTGTAAAAATGTCTCAATACAAATGTCTGTAATAAAGATCCATTGGAGTCATGTCTTATTCTTTGATTGTGTGTGTCATAAACAACAATTTTGATACTTAGGTAGCACATTAATGAGGCTAATTCTCTTGTATTATAAATACAAAATTAGTCCAAATTATAAACCACCTAAGATTGTTGTTTGTTACAGCTAGATGCCATGTCTTGCCTGTATGGGGAATTTGACTATTAGATCCTTGAGGTCATTGGGTGCTTGTTTGGAATGATTGATGCATGCTGACTGGAAATGGCTGATTGTCAGGTTCTTACTTTTTCTTTGAACTTGTCCTTAGTGGACAAAGCACATATATACCAATGCAGTTGTGGCCAGAAATTATGAAGCCTCATGTGATAAGTATATATTCTAATGCTTTTAATTAGGAAATTGACAGTCTGGCTGATTATGCAGGGTAGAAGAAAATACAGACTGCATGACAGCCAGTCGGTGCTCAGAGTTAAACCACAAGAGTAACTACTTGTCCCCAATGAGGCTTCAGAATGATGATCTTGGTCGTGCAGCACTATGGTCTCTACCAGTAATATCTTTGGGTTTATTGTTAATTTCACTCGTATTGTCTCCAGTATCTTTTTTATCTAGTATTTCCTTTTTCTTTCCATTTCCTGTGGCTTGCGTGCACATAAAATCCAACAAAATCCTGCTTATCTTCTTGGACCTTAATACTTGTTGATACTGTTGTGGCAAACATTGCAAGCAACAACAGTGCTAATTGTGCCGGGTAAGTCGAGCACCAGGCATGGAGCCAAGTAAGGAGATTGCATGCCCGTCTGAAGTGCTTTAATACCGTTTTAATTTTTTCATGCATGTATTTAATTTTCTTTTATGTTACATTTCCATTAACTACTTTCCCCTCATGACTGACTCCAATAGGTATTTTTTATCCTAAAATAACGAGAGGCTACCAGATTAAATGTCATTAGAATTGAGAGTTTGAATGCTAATCACATCAGCTAACCAGCAATGCAGGTCGTGCTATGTTCAGAGCTAAGTTTGTGCTTGAAGTTGTGGTTACAAATGATGCTTTTCAAATTTAGTCGTGTAGGTGACATGGCTAGCTGTGAGTGGCTGAACTGTTGAGAGTAACTTCAGTATGTAGGTCACTTATGGCTGGCAGTCCCAAACCAGACATAATTATTCCAGGTAAAAAATAGTAGATCTAGACTATGCTTGTGTCTGCTTTGTGACAAACTAGTCCTGCATTTAGATGGTCAATTTCGTGTCAAGAGCAAACTTATTGATTTCCTGTATGTCATTTCAGTGTAAGTGGAAAAACTTAATGTTTTATTCCTCTTGATGGAAGAAACGAGTAAGTTGTGTAAGAGCCAATGCTGTCAAACTTTTGCTAGGGAGGGAGGGATATACTTCAGTGAGCCTTACACAGAAATTTCATAAAGACTCCTTTTCTCATGTACAACACCAAGAAAATGGGTCTTTGTTTTAGTGACACAGTACCTAAAAGGCTCTTTGAGTAGCTCATCATAGTAGTGGGGAAACTTAGTCATAGATGAAGCTGCACTCTAGGTTCTATAGATGCTGCTATCTCTGGCTTCATTTGACAGGTTATTTCCTGTCAGTGGTGGAAGAGATTTCTTTCTGGTGTGAACTGTTGTTTATAACAATGAAAGAAATCTCATCCAATTAATTGTCATCACTGATTGAAATGTGGCATTGACTGAGAGATGCCAGAATACTGTATGGGATGTTTCACCTGTATGTGTTGTCTTGCTAGGAATGTTGTCAATCTATGTTACTGTACATCTTTATGATGGGTTCACCATCATTGTACAACAAGCACTTGGTAAAAAAAAAAAAATCAGGTGGGGTAATGTGAAAATAATTAATCACTAGATAATTAATTTCATCTAGAATTGTGCACTTAATAATATTGATATCAGGACTTTTTAATTAACAGTTTTCCAGTGCTAATGTTTTAATTTCTGAGGCCCAAACTCCTTGTCACCATGTAGGGCTTAAGCATACCTCTGGGTTATAAATTCTACATTAACTAGTATTTGAATTTTGATATATAATTGACTGGTTATTATGTTTGCAAAGGGGTATATTAAGTAGTTGTCCCCCCATTATGTTTAGTGTAATACTTACGTCTACTTGTGATGATCAACAGAAAAAGGAGCCATGCGGAAGGAGGTTATCCGAAACAAGATTCGTGCCATTGGCAAAATGGCCCGTGTGTTCTCAGTTTTAAGGTGAGTTATCCAGTGTCTTGGTTTACTGTCAGTCAAGTACAATTTGAATAAAACACACAACCTGGACACAGGAAAGAGAAGCTCACAAAGTTTTGGTCCGACTTGGACCACTTACAAGTCACACTAACATATGAGAGTGATGGAGCCAGTATATATAGGCGAGGGGGACAGGGGCGGAACAAGGTGAAGAAGAAAGAAGGAATTGGAGAAGTAGTGGTAGAGGTAATGCTGGTAGTAGAAAGTAGGGAGAGTAGTTTTAGTGGCACAAGAGATAGAAAGGGGAGTGAAGGGAGGGAATAGTAGTAGTAATGGAGTGGTAGAAGTGGAGTAAGTCTAGGGACAAGTAAAATGAGCACTGCAGGAGAGCTAATGACCCACAAAGGGCAGGACCAAAAACACAAGGGTAAAAAAAGAAACTAAAGGATGGAACACATCTAGACAAAGAAAATAGGAAAATAGAAGAGGTAGGGAGAGGAGAAGAAAAGATCAAGTCAAGTTCTGAGTGTTCTGAAGTTTGAAGCAATGTACTGTACTAGATATTTTTTTTGATAATTAATGGAAATACAGGAGGCCCTCCACATTCACGAGGGTTAGGGGATCAAGAACCTCGCGAATGTTGAAAATTTGCGAATGTTTGGTGCGCAAATAGATTGTAGGGAAATACAGTGGACCCCCGCCTAACGAGCACCCCGGAAATCGTACAATTATGTAAATATAATATTGTAAGTGCTTGTGGAAGTATATTTTTGGGGGTCTGAAATAGACTAACCTACGTGACATTATTTCTTAAGGAAGTAAATTCGTTCAGTAATGGCACTTGAGCAGGCTTCTGGAATGAATTTTGCTCGTTAGGCGGGGGTCCACTGTATATCATTTACATAGCCTAACAATACTGCTTCCTTAACCTATTGAACCATGGACAATCATAAAACACATGAAAACATCATAAAATATTGTATATACATGTTATGGTTTAATAGCAAATAATGAACAAACAAAACACTCACCACTCGTAAGGTTAGGCAGACGAACTCTGATGACTTTTGATGATGATGAGGATGGGGATAATAGTTAGCCATGCAGTTACTGATGACAGTTGAATGGAGGTGATTATATGGAGTGTAACTGCATGGCATGGTGAGTCTAGTGTGTGGATTCTAACTCTTTACTGTCAACATCACTGCCAATAATAGGCGGCTGGGCATTCGCGAAAGTGGAGCTCGCGAATGTGGAACTCGCGAATGTGGAGGGCCTCCTGTATTGAGCTAACTGGGTTTATGGTTGTGAAAATTTTCTTCAAAAAATTAGGGATGAAGGAGGTTCATGAGGCAGTGGTTAGAATGAAAGGTAGTGAAACAGCTGGGATAGATGGGATTAAGACAGAAATGTTATTAGCCGGTTGGGATATAGTTTTTGAGTGGTACATTAGTTCACTATGTGCATGAAAGAGAGGAAGATACCAGGGAATGGCAGCAGACAGTTCTAAGAGATATGAGGTGAACCATATTATTGATGAGGGGAAAAAAGGTAAGTGGTGCATTGAGGCATCTGGAGACAAAGAACATTATCTATGGAGGCAAAAAAAAGTGGAATGTACCAAAATAGAGTAGTATTAACACTGGTGTATGGGTGTGAAACATGGTTTTTGAACATTCCAGCAAGGAGGCAGCTTGGGGCAGTAGAGATGTGTTTGAGGGTAATGTGTGGTGAGTTTTATGCAGAAATTAAGAGCCTGGAAATGATGTGTGGAGTTACTAAAGTATTATTCAGAGGGCTGAGGAGAAGTTGTTGAGGTGGTTTGGACACTTAGGAGATGGTGAACCATTACCTGGAGTATACCTGGAGAGAGTTCCAGGGGTCAACGCCCCTGCAGCCGGTCTGTGACCAGGCCTCATGTTGGATCAGAGCCTGATCAACCAGGCTGTTACTGCTGGCCGCACACAGTCCAACGTAGGAACCACAGCCTGGCTGGTCAGGTACCGACTTGGAGGACATATAAATCTGGGATGGAAGAAATGAGAGGTAGGGGGTCATCCTAGAAAAGGCTGGAGGATAGGGGTAAAGGTGGTTTTGAGTGCTAGGGGCTTGGACATCCAACAGGCTTAGGTGAGCGCGTTAATGAAACGAGTGAAGGCAAGTGGGTTTTATGATTTGACGTACTGTTGGAGTGTGAGCAAGGTAACATTGATGAAGGGTTTCAGGGAAACCAGTTAGCCAGACTTGTTCTGGTGGTGGGAAGTACATTGTCTGCACTTAGGAGGGAAGGGGGGATGTTGTAGTTTGGAGGGTCATCTGAACTGTAATGTCAGTGCCCTTCTGGCAAGACTGATTGAATAAGCGACAGTGATTCAGTGAGTTGCCCTACCATAGTGGGAGATGGTCATAATGTTGAAAAAGAAAAGTTGCTTACAAATGCACTCACCACATGGTTTAACATTTAAATACATGGCTGTATTACATTAATGGTAATACAAGATAGTCAGTGTTTTTCTTTCTACCATCTCCCCCTCCCCCCCCTCTTTTTAACTATTTCCACCACCCTTTCATTCTTTACCCTCCCTCCTTTTGTTTCCTCTTACTTTCCCACTCTCTCCTCCTCTTTTTTTTTACCTTTCACTGTCTTCCTTCTCTTTTTGCTGTCCCTCCTTAGATAAGTGCCAGATAAGATAGTGAAAAGGCTAAAAATTATACATTTTCTTTCCATTTGTACCATCTTTGCTTCTAATTTTATTCCCCTTATTCACCAATATTCTGCCTCTTTAAATTATAATATTTTATTTCAACTTTTGTGATGCTTGCAGAGAGGAGAGTGAGAGTGTACTGCAGCTCAAGGGTCTGACCCCTACTGGTGCTCTGCCACTCGGAGCCTTGTCAGGTGGAAAAGCCTCGTTGAAAAATGGTAAGTTAGTTGACTATAGCAGCACATTGTTGGCAGTTGCCAATTTCCAAATATTATCAATGACTAAAATTTATTTTGTTAAAAACAGAGTATTTTAAAAGTTTCTAATTTAATTGAATGGTTAGAATTGTTAAAAAATGATTAATGATTGTGTCTATATTTAATGCCCCTCCATTCCTTTATGGCTTTTTCATTCCAAGTAAGAAACTGTGTAATGACCAATCTAAATACAAAAAAGAAAATTATTATTCAGATAAACTATTTTAAATTTTAATATCACATTAATATTTTTTTGTGGAAAAATTAGCTGTGGAAGAATGGTAAATATTTAATAATAAAGCTACAACACATGAAATAGCAATTTAATAGTCAGTTGCATATTATAGTATAGATGTAGAATATATATATATATGGGACATTTGCTGTTTAGAAGAACATCTATACTGTCATATCTACACACCTCTGGGAAGTGATAGTGTGAATGATAGTGAAAGTGTTTCTTTTTTGGGTCATCATGCCTTGATGGGAGATGGCCAGTGTGTTAAAAAAAAAAATAGAATCTTCCTATTATTATTGTGGTGACTGTGTCCTTTAGGCCCCTCTCTTTGAGAAGCATTTGATGTGGATTAAAAATATAACTACCATTCATTAGCTAAAGGTCAATGAGTGGCATCTGGGAATTGCCTAATAATAAAGTTAACTTATCATAATATAAGCTCAGAATGAACAAGGGAAATTAGCCTACCATCTCCAAGAGTTACAAAGTGAATGAGAGCCTGGGGGCAACGTGTGGCACATCAGAATGCACATTGTGTTAACAGTAATCCACTCGTACTGTGAAATTTATATTCAGGATAGAGAGAGTTGACAATTAGAGAGTACAGTGGTACCTCGAGTTATGATGGTCCCCAAAATCGCCCTTTTATGTAAGTTTATTTTTTTAAATGCTTTTGTAGGTATATTTTTGGGGGTGTAAAAGGACTAGTCTATTTTACATTATTCCTTATGGGGATAAATTTGTTTGGTAATGGCACTTGAACAGCATTCTCGAACGAAAAAATATCGTAACTCGAGGTACCACTGTACATTTAATAACAGTACTGCTTTACTTTGGTAGATATGTCGTCTAGTGTTTCCATAGGAATGAATAAAATGCAAGTGATTGTAGGCCATGTGATGGTCACTGGAGGATATACAGTATGTGATGTCCTAGACTAGTCTGTGTAATTGCTGCTTTTCACTATATAGCCATACAGGAATGCTTGTGATTGAAGCCATTGTGACAAATCCCTCCTTCACTCTAGAATGTATGTGTAGCCTAAGGATAATGAGGTCACATCTTTATATATATCCTGGACATATTATTTATTTCCCCAAGAGGAATTGGTCATTCATATTCATGTATGTAAAAGCTCATATTCCAGTTTTTTCATGATCATTAATACAAACACTGAATGACAGCTGGATTTGTGTGATTATATATATTTATTATTTTAATATTTAATTTATTTATTAATTTTATTTTATTTTATTTTGACATTTTTTGACCAGCCAGGTTCTGGTATCTGAATTGGCCATTGGGAGTGGTAATGATTTCAAATGAAAGTTCATGAGACTTTTTGCTGTATATTATTGTTCACTCTGCTCTAAGCCTTTCTATAATGGTTTTGTTTACTGCACATTTAGATTGACTTTTAATTTTAGTGACTATCAGTACAGTCAAGTTTTAAAGATAATTATGTTGATCATGTTCCTCTGCTAATTATTTTTAAACCCAAACCAGTATGCCATCCGACCCTGTAGCTTTATTTTAATCAATATCCATCAATATTTTGTTGCATGTCCCTCTCTAGTTATCTCAACAAATCTACTTTGCAATTCATTTGATACTTTGCATATATCCTATTCCAAATCTTTCCTCATGATTTACTGTTTTGTTTCACACTTAGCATTTTGTTATAGGGAGGTTGATTCTATTTTACTACCTACAATTTTTCATCTAGCTGTCTTGAATTGATAATAAGCAGGTACACCAATATCTGTTGATAAGTCACTACTTTCTTAATCTATTCTTTACTTTTAGCATACCTTATTATATAGTGTACTAATATTATATGCATTACTAAATCCAATATATTTTATTTACTATATAATTTCCTTCTAATACTTCAGTTTACCACTGAAGCATTGTCTTTAACTAATCTCTTCTCATATCCTGTTTTGTTTATACATTTTCTTGTGTTAATTTACTTCTTATTGTGCTATGTAGGTTTTAGTTTAGTATTGCATGTTCACTTTCTTTCCTCGTATGAGTAAATAGCTTGCGTGTAAAATTTCTTTCTGTTTCTAGTAAATTATTTGTATATTCATGGGAAGGTTCCAAACCTCTTGAGGGTCATCAGTGCTTGGAGTGGAAGGGGTGGGGTGGGGTTGGGGGTGTAAGTTGGTTTTATCCAAGCAAGGGACCGGTAGCTTGAATTTCTTGGATCAAAAGTCCTTTCCCAATATAAATGATGTTTCTAGTAAATACTAGCTCAAACATAGATATTCTCTTCGTTTCTCATCATGCTGATGAATTATTCACACTTTTTTGGTAGCCTATTTTCATCACCATCACAGACTATCTAGTTCTTTATAGTTAAAATCCCTGTTATTTTAATCAGCTTATTTTAAAAGCTTCTTTAGTGTTGTGTGTAATCCTTCATTGACCCTGATACATTTTCTATCCCAAGTACTTTATTATATGGTAGGTTATATAAACCTTCCAATTCTTTTTTCTCATACAAATTTCCGCTACTAAAATTCCTTGAGTAAAGTAATAACCAGACTTTCAATGTCTACAGCAATGGCTGGCTTCTCTCCAAACCACAAGATTACATCCTTTGCCGAGGCTAAGGGTCTGGACGCAATGAATGAGCGTATGCCACCAAGGAAGGATGCCCCCGCTATCACTCAGCCTGTCTCCTCTCCTGCCTCGGTAGATGATGCTGACAAGTCCAACTCATCCAACACAGCACCCAACACTCACTTGTGAAACCCACAGCCTCAGGTAACTAAAGCACATGAGATCACTAGCTATACAGTGAACCCTCTCATTAACGGAATTACAGGGAAGGTAGGGGGTGCAACATTGTCGAGTCTGAAACTTTTGGTTTTCTTCCAAATTAGTGGACTTGGTCCATTAATGCCAAAGACAACTGGACACTAGGAGTGCGGGTATTGTAACCTGTAGTACTACAGTGCAGTGCTGTACTGCATAGTAATTTTATAGTACTCTTCATAATTTACAACCATATTTAATTACCTTTTCGTAGTGAAGAGATGTGTAAACTGCTGTGATTGATAGTGAATACTCGGAATAACTTTATTCTGAGTCAGATGAGCTGTAGAGATCCACTAGCATCTACACTAAGCTTAAAGGCATAATTTGTTCTTGTTTCTATTGTTATCAAACACTGTTTCTTAACACCATTTTCCTGGCATACGCATGCCACTGAGACGCCAGACTTTTACCTTCTTTATTAGTTTAAGTTTTTGTTTAGCACTGAAAACTACATATTTTTTCTTGGCACGACTACTTACTTTAGAAAGCCATTGTTAATTGCACTTTACTTAACATGTTAATTAAGTCACATAGACTGCTCCATATCCAGGAGAAAAATTAGAGACTGAGTATATGTGTGAGATCACAAACCATAAACTGACGCTGGTAGCCTACTGCTCGGGGAACAATGAAAACAGACAGGTCCTGGATGTGGCTGCTCTGGCTCGTACTGGACAAACAGTCATCGATCTTGGGCTAATACAGTGGACCCCCGAGTTACGAGCACCTTGGAAATTGTACAATTATATAAGTGTAATATTGTAAGTGTATTTTTGGGGGTCTGAAATGGACTAACCTACTTGACACTATTTCTTAAGGGAGAAAATTCGTTCGGTAATGGCACTTGAGCAGCCTTCTGGAATGAATTTTGCTCGTAACTCGGGAGTCCACTGTACTTGAGAAAACACCCAGACATTATTACTATAGACAAAATCTGGAATTATGAACTGTTGTCCATTTTGTTCAATACTTCCAATGTTTGTCCAACCAATTTTTTTTTCCGAAATTGCTGAAATCCATTCACTAGCGGTTTGACTGTATGCGTTAAACTTACATTATTAACAATTTATATATAACTTGACTAACGAGTTTAAAGTAAGCTCTGATATTCAGATAGAGATCTCCACTACAATTGTCTGTCTTGTAATCAAAACACATTTGTTATTTTTTATGCATTATTTTTGTTGATTATTTTTTTGTGGAACAAGCTATTACTTTTTTTTTAATAATCACTTGCTCTGTGAAAACCTGTTTTTATTGCTGCATAATATAATTAGCTTTTAAATTATTACCAGAAACGGGATCACAGTTTTGATGTAAAATTGCAAAGGAACAAAGATGATTTAGGAAGGGTGGGGGATGTGTATGCCAGGTGTTTACATTGAACATACAAATGAACAATACATACAGGTAAGGAACTATTGTGTTACATTTATGGATTTGGAAAAGGCATATGAGAGGATATTGAAGTGTTGTGGCAGATGTATGGAATCTGTGATAGGTTACTAAAAAATAGCAAACAATATTTAAGCGGATAGTGAGCCTCGGGTTAGAATATGTAGGATAAAGGGAAACTATTTTCCAGTAAAAACAGGCCTAGACAGGAATGTGCAATGTCACCATGGTGATTTAATATATTTATATATTGGGTTGTAAAAGAAGTAAATGCTAGGGTGTTTTGAGAGATTTGTAATTAATAGATGAATGTGATTTTAAGTGCAAGTTGTCAAAATTGCTCTTTGCCAATGACTTTTTAGTAGTTTATGAAGAGAGATTGCAAAGTTTGGTGGATGAATTTGGGAGGGGGTGTAGGAGGAAATTAAAAATGAACATAGAAAAGAGCAAGGTGATGAGAGCAGCAGTTCAGATAGTGGAATATTGGATATCATGACAGAAGATAGGTCTGTGAAAGATAAACTGAACCATAGAACAGACAAGTGTTGAAAAAAAAGGTACAGTAGATGTTGTGTTTAGGCACCAGAAGGGGGAGGGAAAGTTTATAGTGGCAAAAGGGGTAATGTACCAGAGTATAATGGTTCAGTATACTGTACTCTGGTTGAATACAGTTGGTTGATCCAACAGGCTTGGCTGAGCATGTTAAATCAGAGTGGAGATGAGAAGTTTTTATGACTAAGTGCTGTTGGAGTGTGAACGAGATAACATTTATGAAGGGATTCTGGGGAAACCAGTTTTAATAACCTATGATTTACCTGTGACCTGTTTAGGGAGTTTTCCTTCTCCCATGTCCCTGCCTCCCAGTTAGCTGGGCTTGCATCTTGGATGGAGGAAGTGCAGTGCTTGCACTCTGAAGGTGTGAGGAAGTTGCAGTTTGGACGGTCATCTGAACTATCGGCACACTTTTGGGAGACGGCCTTTGTGTTAGATTTAACGTATGCTATTTTTCGCATTAGTGGTTAAAACTATTTTTGTTGGAATTAAATTTATATTGTGTAATAGCACATCAGTATAGATTTTTATGTATAAAAATCAGTCATTAGCTATAACAATTATTTGTAGTGTTTGAACTATGGCATTCAAATACCATGAAGGCACAAGGCTTTCTGGAATAAACCCAAAGTGGGTTTTAGAACAATAAAAATATGGGGAAAGGAATATGATGCCTATCATTAACTGTAGCTTTTATATCCCAAGTATGTTATGTTACACTGTTATCCAGTATATGTTGTCCAATATATGCATCAAGCATGGAAAATGCATAATTCCAGCTCAATATATGCAAGAGTGGTTGCTGATCAGATCACTGATGTCCACCACTGTCTTATGCTTGTTTTGTTGTGGTATGTCAGCCATTATGTACTTAAAGCTAACTTAACATTAATTTTGTTTCACTCATTGTGCCTTGCTCAGCACTAGTATGTATAAAATGTGTAATATTGGCATTGAAAAATAAATTCCTTGGAATAAACAGTGTGTGTCAGTTACTCTCATTACCACACAAGTAATTCTGTGCAGTGCTGTATGATCCTTGTGGGTTTAGCACTTAGTTTTTGACTGTAATAGTAATTCTGTGCCTAACAATGACATATGAAAGATCTAATTGCATCCACACACTAGCACTACACAGATCTTTGAACAAAAAGAAAAAAAGAAAAAAAAAAGATAGTGAAATTTTAGTGATAATGAACATGGGGCTCTAGGATTGGTCTTATATGGTAGTTATTTTGGATTCACTTTTGTGTTGTTACAGGGGAAGAGATCAATAATTGTGCATAGTTTTTATTTTTAACTTTATAATTTATTTTTATCTTTTGAAAGTTGGGAGTATTCATAACATAGGTCATAAATCATACATTTAAATTTATTTAAAGGAACCAAAATGAAGAGTTGGGTTACTCACAAAACTTTTTTTTTTTTTTTTTTCAGGTTGGCTTGGTGTGTGAATGTAGGTGATGAATGTAAACATCATGCTGATCTCAAGTGTCCGGTGACTGAGCAGGGTGAGGCTGTCTGGCCAGTTACTGGTTGTGATGCAAATGTTGCCTCAGCCCCTGGTGGGCCACACTGGCCAGCCAACCCCACGGGACATCCTGCCCAGCCGTTGCTGCTGTCGGCCAGGACTGGGCTAGGCCAGGTCGCGGGCCAAGTGATCTTTGGGGGGAAGAAGGCCCATCAGTGCTGCCACCACAGAGGGTGCAATGAAGAGTGGCAGATGCGGCCTGGCCGGCCCCAGGTCACCAGCACCAAGCTGCTGCTGCTGCTGCTAGAGACTTATGACTCGGTCACCTAACCCCTTCCAGTGTCCTTTCCAGTACACTGTCAGACTACCACCCTCTGTGTTGCCTACACTGTTGGATTTCAGTTACACCCTCCTTACCCATTGTGTTGGTGATTACACGAGACAGGACCATGAGTGTTTCCATGGAGCTGCCATGGCTGACATTGGTGAGCCTCTGCTAGGCCCCAGCTTTAATGGATAGCCAGTGGACAGGTGTTAGCACAGTGGTGTGATATGTGACTGTGTGAACCCTCCAGCAAGGCCATAATGACCAGGAGTCACCAGCTGCAGTGTCTGTCCAGGTTGTGTCACATACTAACAATGTCTACATGAAACATTACTCACATTATCTAAGTGAACCTGTTCATACATTGACAAAATCATGTAAATAGTTTTTCTTTATTATTGTGTATAGCATGCTTGAATATTTACAGACTGTCGTACAGCCTCTCTAAAACCCTCTGTAGCAAGACAGCAGCCTGTGTATTGGTCCAATGGACTGTTGGCAAGCTTTTTCTGAATATCTGCCATCAATGTGACATTTAAGGATGCAATACATTTTGGCCTGTGTGCAATATATCCTCATTCTCATCTAGAATCCCAAATTCTCTTAGGTTAGAATGGTAGCTTGTCATCTCTTGATCATTGTTCTGTGGCTCCTAAAATTGTAATTTCTATAAGTTTAATACCATGTAGCATTAAGCCATATTCTACAGAGGGAGTGGTGTACATGCCTCAGAGATGCAACCCGTTTCCAGGACTATTAATCCTCGTGTAATTCAGTCCCTCTGACAGTACCATTACATGTTAAAGATGATCCTATTGCTAATGGACATTTTCTTCTTGATGGTAATTTTCATACATGCAACTGTTTTGTCATGTGAGACTGTAGGATTCATATTTATCAATTCTGCCATATTAAGTGTTATATAAAAGATAACTACTAATAATAAGTAATGTTTAAAACAAATTTTATGCCTTTTTCCAAACCAAAGTGTCCTAGTCATATTTCTCGCGTGGAAACAAGGCATCGGGGCCCAGCACGTAGCATGTTGGGTCTGTCAGAGCCCCATTCCCCTTCCCTCCCTCCCTCCCCAAGAAAATTGTGGGCCTTGCTCACTCTGCGCTAGGATCCATCAACCATTACTTCTCAATTTCCACATGTTTTAAATGTTAACACAAAAACCATGAATAAAATACGGTTTACCATCCTGTAATTGCTCTCGCTCATTTTTCACTTTGAAACTTCGCTGGTTGGTGTAAATTTTAAACATGCAAGTAGCCCTTAACTTTTTTTCTCTTAGCTCTTTAATACCCATGAGAAATGTGATTGTGCGTTGAAAGTGGTTAAAATGCTATGTTAATATTTATGAATATAGACTGAAAAAACTGAATTTTGAAATACTTTGATTGTGAGGTAGATGTTGATTGCTTCAATCTGGTATAAATATATTATTTTCTTGTGGAATAGGATCTAAGTTTTCTCTTGTTACCTTGTTCAATTAATAAATCTATTAGAAAGTGTCAAATGTTGTATATCACATACATAACCTTCCGTATTGTTTAAACGATTTTAAGCTGATGTTCTGTTGTCAGTCCAAAGTATAAGCTCCTTCATGCCAAGTTTTTCAAGGCCAAACTATTACAGGCTGCTGCACGGAAGTGGCTGATGGTATAGGCTCAAAAACCATAGTTGCAATAACAGTATAATGATATAACTATAACGTAAGATTTTTATGCATGATTTTTTTTTTTAAACGCTCGCTGCCTCCCATTAAAGTATTTATGTATATATATATATACTGTATATTGCATTTGTGCACATACACATTTACATGTACACACATACAATCACAAAAAAAAAAACCTGGAGCAAGAGAGAAATCTCTGTAGCAACGAGAACAGACAAGTCTTTAATAATATGAATAAATGTTTAACCCTTAAAGAATGTGTCCCGAAAGTAAAAAATATTCTGGAAGCAAATATGTATAGAAACTGTATTGCATTTGTGCACATACAAATTTACATGTACACATACAATCACAAAAAAAACCTGAGCAAGAGAAATTTGAACTGAAAATGACAAGTACTGTATAATAAAAAAAAAGTGTTTAACCCATTAAAGGAATGGTGTCCCAGAAAGTAAAAAAAATAATTCTGGAAGCAAATTGTTAGGAAAGAATGGTGGTGGGTGCTTCTACCTTGAAAAAGATACACGAGTGAATTTATTTCTTTTACATGTACCTAAAACAGGAGGAAAATAAGAAGCAAGGAAAATTTGAATGAAAAATTAAAAGTAATAAAATACATGCTAAACCAATAAAGAATAGAGGACCAGGAATTGGCAAATAATATTTTACAGAGAAAGCAATGAGGGGGTATAAAATACTGTAGTGACAATACTTACACTTGATGGACAAAGTACAGAGCAGCATATGGTTAGCTAAGGAAATTCCAAATAGGGTTAACAAAAATATTAAATAATGAAAGTAGGTTATCAAAAATGATTGGTACCAGACATAAAATGTGATACAGTACTTTCCAAAATCAAGCTGTGCATAGAGACCAATTATTTAGTTTGAAATGAAAAGAAAGTTTTAAGAATTTATTCTAGGATATAAAAACATGTAGGATAAAAAATAAAAATGTAACAAAAAAAAAAGTACGTCATTGGATTAGGGAAAAATGGAAAAGATTATTCTATGTGGGGAAAAAGACAAGTGGAAGAGAAGGAAAATCTAGAATAGTTTCAATAATAAAAGTGTTGCAAAAATCTTGGCAGTAAAATTTAAAACCCTTACATCAATAAATAAAATTTTATCTATATAATAAATATAAATAATAAAATTATTTGATTTGATAGGATAGACTAGGTAAGCTTCATCAGGAAATGCAACAATTGTTTCACGATGCGAATCTTAGTCGGATGACACCCCACTGGAGCTACGTATTGTAATAATAATAATATTTATTTCTACATGTACAAGGTATACAGGCCTAGTCGACATCAATGACATACTACTATATAGAAAGCCCCTTGTTATGCAGAGCCTTTCGGGTAAATTACGTCAATTTTGTCTCCAGGATGACTCTCACCAGTCTACTAACACCCAGGTACCCATTTTACCGATAGGTGAACATGGAACAGCAGGTATCTTAAGGAAACATATCCTAACGTTTCCATTCTGTCGGAGACTGACCCCCGGACCTCAGTGTGAGAGCAGTGTGTGCTAGCAATCGAGCTACAGGATAACCGAGGTCTTTTATTGGTTTACCATTCCACCTCTTTCAAAACTGATATGAACTAAGATTTAATAAAAAAAAATTATTAAAGATGTTAATAAAATATACATATGGGTAATACAGTACAGTGGTACCTTGGTTTTCGTACAGCTCCCAACTCGAACAATTATGTAAGTGTATTATTGTAAGTGCTTTTGTAAGTGTATTTTTGGGGGTCTGAAACGGACTAATCTAATTTACATTCGTCCTTATGGGAACAAATTCGTTTGGTAACGGCACTCGAGCAGCATTCTGAAATGAATTATCGACGAAAACCGAGGTACCACTGTATTTGTATTATATTCATTAGGAATTATTATAATCATAACTAAGTGCTAAACCCACAAGGGTCATACAGCACTGTATTCATTATAAAACTATTATAACCTTGGGATTTTTGCTTTTTAAAAATCTTATAAAAACTTTCTAATCTACAAACTTGTTAGAATTTAATCAAACTAGAAATTAATATAAAATATATAGAAAGGAGAGAGAAATGTTGAAAAATAAATGGTAATGGTTCAGAGCTAAAACTGCTTAAGTTCAAAAAAATAAATGAAAGATATACATAATACAAAGAATTAGTAATAGCAATAAAAAAGTTAATCATATGAGAAATTTAATAATTCGAGATTTTATAATCTATTACCTGTTCTTTTGAGAAATTCACCAGCGCTCACACATTAAACCATAAATAAAATGATAAGGAATACTAAAGTTTAAGAGTGACAGTATGATCATCCTTAACTGAGACTCCAGACTGTTTTACAGCTTGGAAGCCTCTTTCTGTGAATTAATGAAAAATGAATCAGTATTCAGTATATTTGTTTAACCAAAAAATAGATAATTGAAGTCGAGCTAACTGAAACAGAGGCAGCGTAAAAGAAATTAACATTTAATGTCGCCCTGCTTTGGTGGAAGAAAGCTGAGGTATTAAAACGAGAAAGGTTAAGTAGAGGGTTCAAAAGAAGCAACATGATAAGTTTTAAAAGAATGCAAAGAAGAAAAGAAATATCCATTTTTATGAAACCACCCAAGATAATTCAAAGCTAAACTGTGTCAGTAGGAGCTAGGGAAGATGTAAATTACAGGCCTATGTCAGAAATAAGTGTAGTTGAAACATTCTGTGAGGTTGAGAGAGAGAAATGGTTAAAATATTTAAGGGTATAAGGTGCCTAAATGATATTTAATTTAGTTTTACATTAGCTAAATACTCTATATTCAATCTGCTGACTTACAGAAGTTATGCAAGAATAAAATGTGTGAACAAATTGTATTCACTTAATTTTAAATAACCCTCTGACAGGTCATAAGTGAGTGAATTAGGAAATGAAAAAAAATAGGCATAGAAGGTCAATTGTTACACTGGATGAAAGACTTCTTGCTTGAAAGAAAGTGGTGAATAGCAGTAAATGGAACAGTTTCTGTGAGATGATGTCACTAGGTGGGTCCTACAAGAATTTGTATGCAACCTTATTTAGCATTTTTGTCTATAAATAGCTTATCAAAGGGAATTAAAAACTTTTTTAATGCATTTGCATATCTAAAAACCTGCCCAGCCCAGGGCTAGACTGTGGGAGTAGGAAAACTCCTGAAACCCATCAAGAGTATATCCCATCAAAGATATTAAAATCTTATTAAACACATGCAGATAAAAACAGATGTCATTTAATATTGATAAATTCCATGTAATGAAAATGGGGTAAAATTGCAAATAGGCCTCATAAGATTAAAGGATTCCCAATAAAATATAAAGAACAAAAAGTCATATATGAATAGTAATAAGAAACACTCAAGTTGTACCAGCAAATTTTAACTGTCTGAAAGTAATAACTTGAATCATAAAATTTGAGCAGAGTTGTGGTATAAGTCTACCTTATGTTTTAATCTAAAATGTGGCCAAAGTTATTATTTAAGATAGAGAGTTTCAATGACCCTAATAATGTACAAACCCAGCTATTGAAAGCATGGAAGAGAGTCAATGACAAGCAGGATATATACCATGGATGAGCCAAAGTATCAATATCCGTGGTATCGGCTAATTCTGGTGGTATTATTGGTATTGTTCTAAAATTGAGTATAACTATGGGTGAGTATTGGCTAAATTTGATGGTGTGAGCTAATTTTGATGGCATTTGTATCAGCAAAAGGTTTAGTATTGTCCCATCTCTAGCATATACCATATTATGAGGGACCCATTACCTTAAGAGAGGTCCAAGCAGTGGAACTGGGAACACAAGTGTCTTGTTATGAGGGACACCACTGACAAGATGGGAATAACAATGACCGAGTACTTCCTCAAGTGCTGTGCAATTAAAATCCTGGTAACAAAGACATGACAGCAGTGAACACCTTTATTTGTAAAACGTTTCAACCAGTATTGGTTCTTGGAAAAGCCCAGTGTTGGGTGAAATGTTGTATAAATAAAGGTCATCACTTCAGTTGTATAATTCTTTCTTTGCTACCAACAAACAGCTGCTTGTCATTTTTTTTTAAATTGCATTCTATTTAGTTTTTAATAGTGGGGTTAAGGACTATGGGGAGACAAGAACCCTCTTGCTGTAGGCCTCAAACCACTTGCCAGTATGGTATTTTTCATTGTTAAATAGTACTATTTAACTAGAATTGTTACTTTTTAGTTTAAAGCTACCATAATTATTGTAAAAACCATTCATGTAGATAAAATATCTAATAGAGGGGAAAAAGTAAGGTACTACTTGTATTCTGATATGTATTGGAATGCATGAAAGTATTTCATTCATGAACTTTTGCATGAATTGTAGTTTTGTGCATGGGAATAAGAGTGGTGGCCCTTTTACATGTATAAGGATTGTAATCCTTGAACTTGTGTAAGACTGGTGATCCATGCACTTGTGTGAGGTTGATCTGTGTATTGGTATCAAGTTTGTTAAACTTTTTTTTTTGTGTGAATATTGTAATGTTCACTTGTATAATGGTTATATGTGCATGAGTGTAGTGATGGTTATTCTATCCACCTCTTAGCTATTAAACAAAAGTGAAGTAAAAATTGCAAAATCCTTTGCTAACTATAGTTAGACAAAACTGAGAAACCCTAATCAACTGTACTGAAGCAAAACTGAAAATATCTAAACAAAAATAAACTAACAATATTTCAACAAATACAGTGAAACTGAAAAAAAGTTCAGACAATGCAAAATGGGTTCCAGAAATGAGAAATAAGTTATAAAGAATGAATATAACCACTGGAAAAACTTGCTGGAAAGTGAAAAAGGTGATAAGGAGAGTGAGGCCATAACTTTAAAGTACATGAGTATTACAGGATATCTTTATGTATTTCACTAATAGTAGTAGATAGCTGGAGTGAAATCAGGAGAAAGGTGCATAAAATAATTTTATTGCATGGTAGTCATAAAAAAAAGGAAAAAAGAAAGAGCTTAAATCATATAGGACACAATGGAAATATGCAAAGAAAACATTTAGGATTTTGAAAGTTCATAATTTTTTTTAAAAGATAGGGACACCACAAGCATAGCAAAATCACTGTAATTACAAAGAGGCATTTGCCCACTTGTTCATTTTCATTCTCTGTCTTCCCCTGCAAACATAGATTTGGAAACTACAGAACTTAAATTGGAATGAAAAGCAAACTACACTATTACAGTAAATGAGAGACTGAAAGGAAAATGCCAACAATGGTAAGAGGGAAGATATTCTCAGTGAAACATCACCAGTAAAGACCCACAGGGATAATACAGTGGAACCTTGGCACTTGAATTTAATTGGTTCCAGAAGGCTGTTCGAGTACAGAACAAATTTTTTCCAACCAATTTTCTTTTTGGTTGGCTGTTATCAATAACCCTCTTAGGCCCCATGGTGACTTATTTCTACAAGTACAGTGTAATATAAAAAAAAAGAAAAAAAAAATCGAAGAAACATGAAATAGTTTACAGCAAAGTTCTGGCAGGTCGTGTTTGTTTGGTCGAGTGCTAAACAAAAGGTCAACTATTGACCGATTTGTTTACCGAATAAAGCGTTTGAATACCGAATTGTTTGAGTACGGAGCTGTTTGAGTACCGAGGTTCCACTGTATCTTACCCTGATAGTTGTAAATATGTACTATAATATATATACGTACCAGTATATACTGCATGCAACATTTGTGTATATAGTGTATACTGTAATATATACTGGTATACAGTGGACCCCCGAGTTTTGTAAAAACTTCACTCCTGAAGTCTGCTCAAGTGCCAATACCGAACGAATTTACCCCCTTAAGAAAAAATGTCACATAGGTTAGTCTATTTCAGACCCCCAAAAATACTTTTCCACAAGCACTTACAATATTATACTTACATAAATGTACGATTTCCGGGGTTTACGAAACTCGGGGGTCCACTGTATATTGTATGCATTGTGTATATTTACGTACAGTATATGTATGTATATGTAATGACTGATGAATGGTGTAATTTAATATTAAAGTGCCATATAATGGAAATAGGGAAAATATAATAACAGGTTGTTTGAAGAATATGGGGTGTAGCAAACCACTAAAGGCATCAGACTGTTAAAGTTATCTAAGAGGAATTATAGATATGATTAACACTGTACAATCACAATGTTAATGTAAGAAACTCATGTCCTGTACTGGCAAACTTGAAAAGTAGCTTTTGGAGTGTATGAATGAATGCTAAATGTATATTTTGCTAAAAGTGGAATATGATGCAGTAGTAGTAGTGTGTTGTCAAATATACGTATAAAAAATACATATTGATGACAAAAAGAAAAAATCTAGACATGCTACAAACTGGCTCAAGCTCTAAAACAAAACCAAAAAATTAGTTACAAAGGAAAACAAAAAAATGAGAAAACTTTCTTCTATTTTTTTTGAGAGACGAGAACTGAGGCAAGAACTGTACGTGTATTCAGAAAAACAAACAAAAGAATACTAGAAAGTTTTTCTTTGCCAAGGGTGGTAAAATATCTGAATATTTTACCACTAGATGCTAAATGTTTCAACTACCATAAATTTGAAATGAAAATCCACTTACGACACGATATCACAAGAATAACTCTGGTCCTGTAGCTACAAATGAGTATTCTTGAATGGGTAAGATCATGCACATGCTCTCTCACACACACACACACACACACAGGAGCTGTAACGGGGCCAGGAACTGTGACTCGACCCCTGCAACCACAACTAGGTGAGTACACACACACACACACACACAAAGGAGGCAGGATCCATACATAGCTTTAAGAAGAGGTATAATAAAGCTCATGGAGCAGGGAGAGTGACCTAGTAGTGACCAGTGAAGAGGCAAGCAGGGCCAGGAGCTGTGACTCGACCCCTGCAACCACAATTAGGTGAGCAATTAGGTGAGTACACCCTACAGACACACACACACCATACTCACACACACACACACGCGAAATGTTTCGTTTCACACACACACACACACACATACATACAACAGGCCTAGTGTCTAATCGACATGTGCCTAGGACAAAATGGTAACTAACTAACATACACATCACACACACACACACACACATACACACACACACGCCCCGATGGCATGGTGGCTAGCGCTCTTGCTTTACGCACGGAGGGCCCGGGTTCAATTCCCGGCGGGGCCGAAACATTTCGAAGTGTTTCGTTACACACACACACACACACATACATATAACAGGCCTAGTGTCTAATCGACATGTGCCTAGGACAAAATGGTAACTAACTAACATCCTGCACACATACACACACACATACCCTACACATACACATTCTCCTACATATACACACAAATGGAGGTAGTGAGTATGTTGGTGTCAGGCCCCAGCAGCTGCCAATAAGATTCCTGCACCCCTGAACAATGTGGCCTTGAATCCTTGCTACAGGTCATTCATTGAGAGGCAAAATCCAACCTGCTTCCTTATGCAGTGTACAGGAAAAACGTTTATTCTCTATGTACACTTCAGTAAGAGATAATTTGAAATGTTAATTATATAAACTCTTCTCGAGTGTAATTGGTAAATAATACTGAGCCATAATCATGACCTGTATCAGTGTGTTACAAACTATAAATCTTTGTGCAACTGTTTTATACTTCTCAGCATCTCTGCCTTTGTGGTGTACTGTAATATACTTAGTTATATAGCCATGTTCATTCTTTTTGTTTAACTGTTCTAATTCAAAGGATAATTATTATGACTGAACGTTTGCATTGTTTCGACATTGAGATTCTAAATAAATTTTAAGAATCTTTCAAAATATTTTTTTCACCATAAAATCTTTAACAAATAATATAAAGATATTGTGAAAACAGATAACCGTGTTTAAAATAGCAGGATGTACAGTGGATACAAGTGGGGAAGGGGGGATATATTTTAGCTAAGCTTCATTGCATTCATTCACTGAGAACTTAATAGTACGTACATATGTCATGTGAAAATTTGTATACTATATTAATATACTTTTCTAGTAAGCAACTACAGCATATCCTTCAAGATTTGTATATCTAATAAAAGTGCATTGCTGACCAGCGACTGAGGCAGTATCTTTCACCTAGTTACATGTTTGGATGACAAATTTTCATCAGTGTTAACATATAGTAAAAGATTAATTATGATCATCAAACATTGCAGCCTAAACCTCCTGAGGTGTCTCCTTTACATGGTTGGGGAAGATCAGTCTCTTGTTGATTCCTTAGGCAACACTAGCTGGAGCTTCCCATGCTAGGGTGGCTGAAGATGCAGAGACTTGTTGAGCATTACTCGTGTGTTTGCCATGCATAGAATTTTTTCTTGTACTTCTCGTTCCTGCTTGCCAAGAAGCTGAGGGCAGTTAGTGGGCAAATCTCTCATCTCTTGAGTGAATTTAGGTTAAGATGAGATAATTAGTGCTGATGCCTTTGAATAAGTCAGCTGGTCATGCATCACTATTGCAATCTGCTGGTGAGTTAGGTGTTGGGCTGCTTATGTAAATTTGGGGAATGGGGTGTCACTCAGCCTAACAATCTCTCTGTTGGGTTGGTTCATCGATGCTGATGAAGAATAACTCTTTGTTTGATGAATTGGCACTACCCTTACCTTCCTCTGTTCAAATCTGATTATCCCAATTCCAAAGTGCTGTACAACCCTTTTGGATTTAGCACTTCTCATGAATATTATAATTGGCTAATTGCCAACTTGTGATGGAATGCTGTACAGGATTTGGCTTGGATCTAACAGCCTTAAGAGGGTACATATAGTTGATCCTGTGGTTGCTCCAAGGCCCTCTAGTAATCACCTCTGGTTAGTGTATTTAGTGCCATAATTGTGCATTAGCTAGTTGGAAAATAGAGAGTGTTAGTCACCATTCCTGTAATCTTGTCATCATGAAAGATCCTTAACATATGCCTTCCATTGTCCAGTCCACTTATCACCACTTCATCCAATTGTGCTCCTCCATTCTTCCAAGAAAAAGTCCAATCGTTGGAGCACACTGCCCTTAGAGACACCACACTTCACACGTCAGAGTGAACCTTCACTCACACCACACTTCACACCTCAGAGTGAACCTTCACTCACACCACACTTCACACCTCAGAGTGAACCTTCACTGCATTCAGGAACGTCGTTATGTCCCGCGCTGCAGCCACTCCCAAAATTTAAGAACAAGTGTGTATTGTAGATACCAAGACAAAAGGGATATCACTATGTCTCAAGCTGAAGCCCATACTTAAACTTAAAGCAATTTGCTAACCTCCTGTGAGACATGGATGTAGCTTGTTTTTGTGCTTAAGTCACTGAAGTGTGTTATAACAAATGTTCACTCACACTTGTAATTCACAGGTCACAGGATTACTTTCTATAATCTATGTGACCAAATTCACACTGTACAATACAGGATGCCTTTCAAGCTGACAGCGTCGTTGGACAGTCTTCCCTATATAATGCAGCCAATGCATCAAGGCTTCTTTATCTCTAGAGTTTAGATATTTATTTGAATCTTCCTCATGGTTACCATCTCTGAGCAATGTGACCAAAATAACATTCGACTGCCTTTCCTTCCCATTGATGATCTATCTGGCATTGTCACTTGTAGAGTTACAGTGCTCTTTGACAGCTGCCAGTTTGGCCACCCAGCAAACTGATGCCACAGTGCTACAGCCCAGGATAACCTAACATATTTTTTAGTCTCAAGTGAGCATGAAAACATTCATCTTTTTCTCAGTCTTGTCTGGTTTTAATTAAGAATGCAAGGCTTGCTGTGTGAAAGGGCATGACAACAGAATTGAGGAAATATTCAGAACTGAATGTTTATCACTCGTGCTGTGAGAATGGGGTAGTTACTAGTGATAAGTTAATTGTGATGTTTATGCCTAGACCTTTCTCATTTTTTTTACTTCTTATGGATTGTTTCTTTCCTTAAAGACAAGCGTAGCATTGCATGGCATCTGAATGCAGGGAAGGGAGAGGGATGGAGGAAGAAGTTGGTCACGCAAGTCTCTCCCCCTCTCTCCTTCACCCCCCTTCCAACAGGGTGACTAACATCTGACACCATCCTCCCAACACACACACACACACACACAGGCAGGATCCATACATAGCTTTAAGAAGAGGTATGATAAAGCTCATGGAGCAGTGAGAGAGTGGACCTAGTAGCAACCAGTGAAGAGGCAGGGCCAGGAGCTGTAACTTCACCCCTACAACCACAATTAGGTGAGTATACATAAACGAATGAGTGTCAGCTGGTGGACCAGTGTTCAAATATGTTAAATAAAATAAAAAGTACATGGGAAAGGTTATATGTATAAAGTTGTGTAATGTTGAGATAAACAGAGGCTAAAATAGCAATGCCGGAGCAGAATGGTATGAAAATAAAAAATGTATATGTAATAGTATGATATGCTAATCACCTCGTATCATCAATGTATCATTTAAACGTGTGTACCATTTTGCATAATACATGAATATATACATACACATTATATATATATATATATATATATATATATATATATATATATATATATATATATATATATATAAAATATATATATATATACATATATATACATACATACATACAGTGGTCCCCCGCCTAACGAGCAAAATTTATTCCAGAAAGCTGCTCAAGTGCCATTACCGAACGAATTTACTTCCTTAAGAAATAATGTCACGTAGGTTAGTCTATTTCAGACCCCCAAAAATACACTTCCACAAGCACTTACAATATTTACTTACATAATTGTACTGCTGGAGGCAGTGGAGATGTCGTGTCTGAAGGCAATGCGTGGTGTGAATATAATGCAGAGAATTCGTAGTTTGGAAATTAGGAACTATTATCCAGAGGGCTGAGGAGGGGTTGTTGAGGTGGTTCGGACATGTAGAGAGGATGCAACAAAATAGAATGACTTCGAGTGTACAAATCTGTAGTGGAGGGAAGGCGGGGTAGGGGTCGGCCTAGGAAAGGTTGGAGGGAGGGAGGGGGTAACGGAGGTTTTGTGTGCGAGGGGCTTGGACTTGCAGCAAGTGTGCGTGAGCATGTTAGATAGGAGCGAATGGAGACAAATGTTTTTTTTAGGACTTGACGTGCTGTTGGAGTGTGAGCAAGGTGTTGTGATAAAAACACAGGCCTCATTTCTAGGCTTTATTGAACACAAAATCCATGGTACATGTCTGCAACAGAAGAAAATACATCTAATGACTGCTGCTGCAGGACAGGTGATGTAAGGTGCATATGTCCTCAGAAAAGCTATAGCTACTGGCGACATATTTAAGCTTACCATGTAATCTGCATCACGAATGTATTTGTGTAAGAGCGAGACCACACGCCATGCTGGGCCATCGCCGTACTGTTTGTTGTTATTGTTAGGGGCCCCCTGAGGTGGTGCCGTATTGTGTCCTGCTGCGGCTCTCCACAAGAGCGGTATCACTACAATCTCCCCCTTCTAAAATATCAGATACAGTAATCCTCCAAACGGTTAGGTGGGTGACGTGTACGTCCAGACCTTCGTAGCCCTTGAGCCTCTTCACCGGGTTCGGTATTTTCTAGCGGGGTTTGACTATCTACTGGAGCGGCATCCTCTATTTCAATAGGGGTAGCCTGAAAAGGCTTCCTGGAGAAACCGAAGCATCTTTCGCAACATCTATTGGTGTATCTTGAGATTCCGCACTAACATTGGTTTCAACTGGGGCTAAGTGTCTTGTAGATACAGTAGTCTCTTCACCATTTTGGTAGCGAATGTGGGCATAATGCGGATTAGCTTGTAGGAGCTCTACCTCTTCCACTAAAGGATCCGTCTTGTTCATCCTACGGTGACTCTTCAGGAGAATGGGTCCAGGGTGACATAACCAGGTGGGCATGGAGGCTCCCGTAGAGGAACGACGTGAATAGTTGAAGAGTCTCTCATGAGGGGTAGCATTAGTAGCTGTGCACAGCAATGATCTAATAGAGTGAAGGGCATCAGGTAAGACAGTCTGCCAGTGTTGAACCGGTAGATTGCGAGATTTCAGTGTCATTGTAACTGACTTCCATATAGTACCATTGAACCGCTCCACTTGACCATTGCCTTGAGGGTTGTAGCTTGTTGTTCTGCTGCAAGCAATCCCTTTGTTAGCCAAAAACTCATGAAGTTCATTACTCATGAACGAGGATCCCCTGTCTGAATGGATATAGGCCGGCATACCAAAAATAGCGAATAACTGGGAAAGACAACTGATGACAGTTGAAGCAGTCATATTTGCACAGGGAACACAAAGGAAACCTAGAATATTCATCTACTATGTTAAGGAAATACCTATTCTGGTTTATGCTTGGTAGAGGTCCTTTGAAATCTATATTCAGTCTCTCGAAAGGCTGGGTGGCTTTTATGAGATGAGTTTTCTCTGGCTGGTGAAAGTTTGGCTTGCACTCTGCACATACTCTGCATGATCTGATCACTTGTCGCACCTCTTCCACTGAGTAGGGCATATTCTTAGATTTAACAAAATGATACAGGCGTGTAACTCCTGGGTGACACAAGGCCTTGTGGAGCTCTGAGAGTGATTGCAAATCATGACATGCTGCTCCACAGTGGGACCTAGAGAATGCATCAGGTGAAATGTTTTCTTCACCCGGTCGATACAGAATATCAAAGTTATAACACGATAGTTCCATCCTCCAGCGTAATATCTTGTCATTCTTGATCTTACTTTTGTGCTTCTTGTCAAACATATACATCACGGACCGTTGGTCAGTCCTTACAGTGAAATGTCTGCCTGTTAAATAATGCCTCCAGTGGCGAACTGCTTCTATGATGGCCTGGGCTTCCTTTTCTACAGCAGCATAGCACTTCTCTGATCCTTGAAAAGTTCTTGAAAAGAAAGCACGGGATGTCCTGCCTGAGATAGGACTGCAGCAATGGCAACTTCAGATGCATCCGTTTCCACCTCGAATGGTAGGGACTCATCAATGGCCTGAACTACTGAGTTTTCAATATCCTGTTTGAGAGTATAGAAAGCAGTTTCTGCTTCCTTTGTCACAGGAAATATCGTGGTAGCACTCAGTGGGCGAACTTTACTTGAATAGTTGTAGATCCACTGTGAGTAATAAGCAAAAAGACCAAGAGTTCTTTGGAGTGACTTTTTGTCTTGGGGCATTGGAAGTTCCCGTAGAGGTCGAAGTCTTTCAGGGTCTGGGGATATTGCACCTCCTTCCACCACATAACCAAGGATGTTAAGCCTTTTAGTGGAAAAAGTGCACTTTTCTTCATTGTAACTGATATTTTTCTTCTTGGCAGCTTCCAAAAACTTATCAAGGTTTGCATCATGTTCCTCCTGGGTCTTGCCACAAATGGTAACATTATCTAAATATGCATAAGTTCCCATAAGTTGCTCTTCCTGAATGAGTGAATCCATAATTCGTTGGAAACAGGCTACCCCATTGGTAACCCCAAAAGGGACTCTGGTAAACTGATAGAGGCTGTCACTAGCCTGAAACGCTGTGTATGGTTTATCTTCATTCCTTATAGGGACTTGATGATAGGCACTTCGTAGATCAATTGTGCTAAACACATAGTACTGAGCAATTTTGTTCACTGTATCATCAATTCGAGGTAGAGGTACCCATCAAGAAGTGTAAATTTGTTGATTGTCTCAGAATAGTCGATAGCCAGCCTCCGTTTCCTATAATCATCCTTGACAACAACGACCTGTGCACGCCACGGAGAATTACTTGGTTCTATAATACCCTCCTTCAGCAGCCTCTGAGTTTCTTTCTCAATGAACATCCTATCTTCATAAGAATAGCGGCGTGACTTAGCTGATATAGGATGACAATCCGCAGTAAGATTCGCAAACAGCTTTGGTGGGTCTACCCTTAAAGTGCTAAGACCACAGACAACGAGAGGAGGCAGTTCACCTCCATATGTTAAGGTAACACTACCATGACGCTTCTGAAAGTCCTGACCAAGGATCACATCAGAGCACAGTTGTGGCAGAACAGCTAAATGTACATCTTGATAATCCCTGTCATTAACTCTAAGGTTTACCTTACAAAACCCTAACGTCTGAATAGAGAGAGATGTTGATGCCATGGAAACGGTACCTGATGAGTGATGTACCGTCAAGGAGTGGCGTTTAACTACGTCAAGGTTGATGAAACTCTCTGAGCTGCCACTGTCAATCAGACCATCTACTTCTGTTCCTTTGATGAACACTTTCACAACTGCCTTTGACAGTGAATTTGGAGCAGCCGCAGAAGTCACTGTTGCTAGAGTCGCCTGGTCGGAATGCATAGAAGCACTAGCTCTTGTTGATGTATTAACACGACATACTTTAGCAAAGTGACCTTTCTTATGGCATTGATGGCACATTGCTTCACGAGCCGGACACTTTGGACGTGGATGTCTTGAAAAACAAAAGAAACACTTTGTGCCTGCAGCTGCTGTCACTGAAGCAGGTTCCACGGTAACCTCATTAAAAGAGTCTTGGTCGGGAGTTACAGCACTTACCACTCGAGAAGGCTGGGTAGTACTGTACACTTCAGAATTCTTCTGAGCTGAATCTAATGATCTTGCCTGGTCAAGGGTAGTGGCTAAGTCCAGAGTTTTATTCTCCAATAAACGCTGCCTTATTATTGGTGATTGCAGGCCACTGATAAAAGCATCCCTGATGGACTCTTCACAATACTGAGAAGCTGTCACCGCTCGGAAGTTACAGTCCTTACCTAATATTTTCAATGCTTGAAAGTATTCCTCTAAGGATTCACCAATCTGCTGGCGGCGAGTTGCAAGACGATATCGTGCAAAGATTTCATTTGTGGGCTTAATATACTGAGACTTGAGGGCATTGATAGCATCTTCATAGGTATTACACTCAGAAATAACCTCATAGATTTTAGGTGACACAAAGTTGATGAGCAGGCTTAGTTTATCTAGATCTTCCTGAGGAAAGGCTCTCAAGAAGTTTTCGAAAGTCTTAAACCAGTGCTTCCATTCCTGAGCAGCCGTTGATACACTGGGGTCAGAGTCTAGCCTCTCAGGTTTCAGTAAACGCTCCATTTTGCTGTGTAGTCTAGCTCAGAATCGCCACCAGGTAGCCCAGGATATTTGTGTTCAATAAATTGTTGTGATAAAAACACAGGCCTCATTTCTAGGCTTTATTGAACACAAAATCCATGGTACATGTCTGCAACAGAAGAAAATACATCTAATGACTGCTGCTGCAGGACAGGTGATGTAAGGTGCATATGTCCTCAGAAAAGCTATAGCTACTGGCGACATATTTAAGCTTACCATGTAATCTGCATCACGAATGTATTTGTGTAAGAGCGAGACCACACGCCATGCTGGGCCATCGCCGTACTGTTTGTTGTTATTGTTAGGGGCCCCCTGAGGTGGTGCCGTATTGTGTCCTGCTGCGGCTCTCCACAAGAGCGGTATCACTACACAAGGTAACAGTGCCGGCACTCTGAAGGAGGGGTGTTAATGTTGCAGTTTTATAACTGTAGTGTAAGCACGACTCTGGCAAGACAGTGATGGAGTGAATGATAATAATAATAATAATAATAATAATTTTATTTCATTGCAAGTTTACATCGAGATTTTGTAATTACAATCATGAACTGAAGTGCAAGGAGAGCCACTAGCATGCCATGGCATTAAGGGCAGATTAATCTAATGGCTTATAGACTACTTAATACTAGGGAAATTGATTGAGTCTGTTTTAGTTAAACATTAGCTTATAACAGTTAATAAATTTACTCAAATTACAATCTGAGGATATTACATTGTGACAAGTGTTTTGTAGGATGGTTACATTAATAGTAAATATTGAAATTATATTATAGGAAAATAACAGTGAGCAGGTAATGAATTCCAGATTTTGGGGCTCTTTATGTGCATAGAGTTTTTACACAGGGTGATATGGACACGGGGTATATCAAAATGTGATCTGTGTCTTGTGTTATGGTCATGGGTCCTATTAAAGTGGGTGAGGAGAATTTTGAGCGGAGGGTTTATATTAGAGTGTAGAGTTCTATGTATGTAGTATGCTCAAGAATAAGTGTGAATGTTCTGTACGGTTAGTAGTTTTTGGCTTTTGAATATTGGTGGAGTATGCTGTCTAGAGTGGGAATTTGTTATCAATCTGACTGCAGCCTTTTGCTGGGTTATGAGTGGTCTAAGGAGATTTAATGTTGTTGATCCCCATGCACAAATTCCATAGGTGAGATTAGGGTAGATGAGTGAATGATATAGTGCAAGGAGAGCTGATTGAGGCACATAGTAGCGTATCTTTGATAATATGCCTACTGTCTGATATTTTCGTGGAAATTTGTTGTATGTGTGTTTGGAATTTAAGGCTACTGTCAAGGTGGATTCCTAGGAATTTTCTCTCTGTGAGTCTTGTGATGGGTGAACCATTGAGCGTTATGTTAAGTGGAACATTTGTGGCTCTGTTTCCAAACTGTATGGAGGAGGTCTTGTCAGTATTGAGAGTAAGCTTATTAGTCGTCATCCATGTTGATATTTTCTGTAATTCAGCATTTACAGTGTTGGCCAGTATGACTGTGTTTGGGTGAGAGAAGTCATATGTAATGTCATCTGCAAACAATATGGGTTTGAGTAGTTGTGATGCATTCGGTAGGTCATTGATTTAGATGAATAGGAGTGGTCCTAGGACACTTCCTTGTGGGACCCCGACTGTAATTTGTTGTGTGGAAGAGTTAGCTCCATTTGTGTGCACGTATTGGCTTCTGTTACTAAGGTATTTATTTATTTATCTGTAAAAAAATACAATGTGTGTTTTACATTTAAATGACAATACAGTAATTACCAAGATGTCCGTTAGCATGCCTGGCATGCCTGGGCATGCCAGGCATTTTGAGCATACTTAATACTAGAGCTTAATCTATATTACAGATTATATATGAATATAAATTTCAAGCTATTAAATAGATTTATAATAGTGAGGTAGTTTAGAATAATTTGATTGTGCTACCAATTACAAATGAATACAAGCTTCAAATAGTGAGGTAGTGCAGAACATTTACATTGTAAAATTAGGAATAATTTCTCTTGGCATGTTACATAGTTTCTATTAAAGCTCCTATATTGGAGTATATCGGGCAAACTTAAGACTAGTTTGAGATTATATATGAATAAAAAATTCAAGCTATTAAATCGGTAGTTTAGAATAATTTGATTTAGGTAGTTGAGTGAGTGCCCTCTTATACCGTAGTGTGATAATTTTGTGAGCAGTAAATCATGGTCGACTGTATCGAAAGCTTTGCGTAAATCAATGAAGATTCCCAGTGGAACTTCTTTCTTCTCAAGTGCGGTGTATATTAGCTCTAGCATGTGTATAATAGCGTCATCTGTGCTCTTGTTAGTCCTGAATCCAAACTGACAGGGGTTGATTACGTTGTGGGAGACGAGGTAGGAATAGATCTGCCTATGAATTAATTTTTAAAAGATTTTAGAAAGCAGATGTAAGTTAGATATTGGTCTATAATTATTCAAGTCTTGTTTATCACCTCCTTTGTGGATCGGGGTGACCCTCGCTATTTTGAGAATTGTTGGGAATGTAGAGGGTTCAATGGATTTATTGAAGAGTGTTGCAATAATAGGTGACAGTACCTGAGAAGCTTTTTTGTACATAAAAGATGGTAAGCTGTTTATGTCTCCTGCCTTGTTTTTAAGGGTGTTGATTATGAGCGAGACTTCTATTGGGTTGGTAGGAGCTAGGAATAGTGTATCTGGGTAGGTGTTGGTGAGGTAGTCTGTTGGACAGGTGTTCGAGCTTGGGATTTTACTCGCTAGATTTTTTCCTATGGTGGAGAAGAAAACATTAAGTCTATTTGCTGTCTCAGTTGGTGAGAGTAGGGGTTCATCTGTTTTTGATAATTTGATGGTATTGTTCTTGGATATCTTTTTATTTCCTAGAATTGCAGATAGGGTTATCCAGGTCTTTTTCATATCACCTTTTATGTTATGTAGTCTGTTCTCATACAATTTTTTTGACCTTCTTATCAGGCTGGTAAGGATTGACGAAAGTTTTTCTTTTTCGGGTCACACTGCCTTGGTGGGAATCGGCCGATGGGTTAATAAAATAAATAATAATAATAATAATAATAATAATAATTAATAATAATACCGTTGGAAACTCGTGAGTGACATTCGTGAGCACGAGCGGATTCTCAGGCATTTGCATTGTTGACGTTCGCGGACGAGGTAGACGGAATCCGTCTCCACGCACCTGTCACCACCTGTCATCAACTTGAGTAATGAAGTCATAGTTCCTGAAGCACCAGACATCATATAGTCTACACATTCCGGTGAATCTATTTAATTTTTTTTTAGTTTGAGTACTGTATTATCACAGGGGAAGCGTTAGTTAGTTAGTTTGATATCTTTATTATGCACCCCATACCCATCCTGTGGGCGGTAGTCAAAAGATTACAGAGGTACATAATGGGTCCAGGGACTGGACCTCAAAGTTTGATAGCTGAGCAAGTTACAAAGGTAATGAACTCAGATGGTCACAATCATGACAAGTTACAAAGGTATTTGCAGATTACAGAGCCGTAATTGGGTTTGATCCAAGGACGGGAAGTGATATAATCGTCTCTTTCATCCTCTTGCGCTCCATGGACCGGAAGTGACATCCTTCACACTACCTTGACCGGAAGTGAAGCTTTTCGCGCTCTTTGTACCGGAAGCGATGCTTTCCCTGGACCGGAAATGAAGCCTCGGCGTTCCATGCACCATACACCCTTCCCCCCATCTCCCAACAAATACATATCAGAACTTAATGCGCATAATTTCGTGATGACAACATATTTCCATTTTAATCTGGGGGTTAGGATGGGGGAAAGGACCGCTAAGCTTGAGGTCATCTAGGTCCCGGGGAATGAGAGGGACTCAGGTTCGATCCATGGAAGGGGAGGATAAATGTAGGTTCGTGGTTCATGAATCCATCACCGGCATCAAGGAACCTCCCATGAGGGGAACTGCCTTCATCCATGAGGGGAACAGCCTTCATCCATGAGGGGAACAGCCTTCATCCATGAGGGGAACTGCCTTCATCCATGAGGGGAACTGCCTTCATCCATGAGGGGAACAGCCTTCATCCATGAGGGGAACAGCCTTCATCCATGAGGGGAACAGCCTTCATCCATGAGGGGAACAGCCTTCATCCATGAGGGGAACAGCCTTCATCCATGAGGGGAACTGCCTTCATCCATGAGGGGAACTGCCTTCATCCATGATCCGAAGGAGTATAGCCCCTTATTCCTTGGATGAAGAGCCCTTTAGCGTCAAGGTATCCCCCTCCCTCCTCTCCGAGAAGCAACGTATTAGATGAGCTAACATCGAGAGATGGTGATCGAACTTTTCCTTATAAATACTTTATTTTCAACTTCCTCACAGCCAAGACAGCTATTATTTCACACGACGGACAGCCACCACCGATCGCTCAGTCCTTGACAGACTAAACAAACGAACACTTTCTCACAGTAAACTCGCCCTCTAAAATACACGCGTGGATAAATAAATTTTCTGGTTCACAGATAGTTCCCTCAACGTAGAGAGAGAGAGAGAGAGAGAGAGAGAGAGAGAGAGAGAGAGAGAGAGAGAGAGAGGGTAGGGTCGCACGAGTACAGCTGGAAAGGCTTGTGGAAAAGTAGGTTAAATGTTTAATCAATCAGATCTCGGCTGCGTAGTTACATTATACAAAAGTGGGAGAGGGGAAGCGAGGAGGGAGAACGGGGAAGGGAGAGGGGAGAGGGCAGGAGGAAGGAAGAACAGGAGCAGGGAAAATCGAAGGATAACTTGGAGTAAAACCTCATAAAACACGGGCAGTCTCAAAAAAAAAAGAGAAGAAAAACCGAGGTTTAAGAGGAGTGAAGGAGGGATGGCAGAGTTGAGGGAGTTGGAGGAGAGTGGGAGTGAAAATGGAAAAGGAAGGGCATGGGAAAGGAAGGGGAAAGTGTGTGGAATGAGAAGAGCATATGGGAGAGGAGGGCAGCTAAGAGCCTGTCAGAAGGTAGACTAGTTACATTCCATCAGCTAGATTGCAACTGTAAGCCGTTCAATGTTGCTATGGGTGGAGAGGGGCGGTGTTTGGGTGGGGGTGTTGGGTAGTCAGGTGAAGGGAGGAGAAACCTGCAGGTGTGTGCGCCTGTATGAACTCACCCAGAGGTAGGCAGGTGTACTCACCTAATTGTAGTTGCAGGCTATGTGTGGGTGTGTGTACTTACCTATTTGTGGTTACAGTGGTCGATTCACACCTCCTGGTCCAGCCTATTCGCTGGTCGCTGCTAGGTCCACTCTCTCCCTGCTCCATGAGCTTTATCGTATCTCTTCTTAAAGATTATGTATGGATCCTGCCTCCACTACATCGTTCTCCAGATTGTTCCACTTCCTGACGACTCTATGATTGAGTTTTCAATTTCCAACTATGACCCCTTGTTGCTGTGTCCCATCTCTGGAACATCCTGTCTCTGTCCACCTTGTCGATTCCTCTCAGTATTTTATATGTCGTTATCATGTCTCCCTATCTCTCCTGTCCTCCAGTGTCGTCAGGTCGATTTCCCTTAACCTCTCCTCATAGGACATACCCCTTAGCTCCGGGACTAGTCTTGTTGCAAAACTTTGCACTTTCTCTAATTTTTTGACGTGCATGACCAGGTATGGGTTCCATACTGGTGCTACATACTCCAATATGGGCCTGACGTACACGGTGTACAGAGTCTTGAATGATTCCTTACTCAGGTGTCGAAACACTACTCTTATGTTTGCCAAGCGTCCATATGCTGGACTAGTTATTTGGTTGATGTGCGCTTCAGGAGATGTGTTCGGTATTATATTCACCCCACGATCATTTTCCTTGAGTGAGGTTTGCAGTCTTTGCCCCCTCCCATGGCTTGTAATCTGTCTGAAGTCTTCTTTGACCTTCCCAAATCTTCACGACTTTGCACTTGATTGGATTAAACTCCAGGAGCCAGTTGTTGTACCAGGCTTGCAGCCTGTCCAGACAGAATTCTTCGCATTAGCTTCACACTGTCCGCAAAAAGGGACGCCTCTGAATCTATTCCTTCAGTCATATCATTCACATATACCAATAACAGCACCGGCCCTAGGACTGACCCTTATGGAACCCCGCTCGTCACAGGCATCACTTACACATCACTCACATCATCACTTACCATCACCCGTTTCCTTCCTGTCAGGTATTCTTTGATCCATTGCAGTGCCTTTCCTGTTATTCCTGAATGCCCCTCTAGCTTTTGCACTAATCTCTTGTGTGGAACTGCGTCGAAAGCCTTCTTACAGTCCAAGGAAATGCAGTCTACCCACCCTCTCTCTCTCCTGCCTACATCACAAATACTCCAGTAGGTTTGTGACACAGGATTTTCCCTCCCTGAAACCGTGCTGGTTATCGAGTGCAAGCTCATTCCTTTCTAGATGCTTCCACCAATGTGTGTGTTCATCAATTTGTACTCGCCTATTTGTGGTTGCATTGGTCGATTCACAGCTCCTGGCCCCACCTCTCAACTTGCCGCTTGCCAGATTTACTCCTGCCTCGTGGGCCTGTCATACCTGCTCCTAAAACTGTGTATGGAGCCTGCCACCACCATGTCGATTGAAGGCTGGGCCTGTTGTGTGTGCGTGTGTGTGTGTACATTTGTCTAGGCATCATAGACACTAGGCCTGTTGTATGTATATATGTGTGGTATGTGTGTGTATGTGTGTATGTGTATATGTAAGTGTGTATGTATATGTGTGTGTGTGTGACCCAACAATAAAATTTGCACCAAGAACTCATTACAGTTGTGACCGGGTGTAGACTAGTGAATTGTTCATTGCTTTATAATTTGTCCATGATTGTAACCATGTATAAACGTAAGTAAGTAAATTTACTTACATGTTTCATTACCTTTGTAGCTTGTTAGTTCATTACCTTTGTAACTTGCTCAGCTATCAAAACTTTGGGGTCCAGTCCCTGGACCCATTATGTACCTCTGTTATCTTTTGACTACCGCCCACAGAATGGGTATGGGGTGCATAATAAAGATATCAAACTAACATGTCTTCGCCTAGGTAATTCCACTTCTTGTCAACTCCGAGGCCAAAGAGGTACTTCCTGACATCCTTATAGTTATCTTTAACTTCCAACTGTGCTCTGGTGTACCTATTTCCCGCCTCTTAATCAGTGTCTGTCCTATTTAGTGCTGTTATCATGTCTTCCCTGGTTCTTCTGTTTTCTAACATCGACATATTCAGTTCCTTTAGTCTCTTCATATAGCTCAAACTCATCTCTGTAACCAGCCTCGTTGCATATCTGTGCACTTTCTCCAGTGTCTTAACCTGCTTGATCAGGTGTGGGTTCCGTGCTGGCGTTGGATAGTTCAAGACGGACTTAACGTACTGTAGTGGTGTAAAGGGCTCGGAATACCCCTGCAGAGATTCCTGAAGGCAACTTATAAGAAAAAGGTCAGATAAAGCTCTTGAATCCACGAAAGGGCGAACTTAGTAGCGACCAACGAAGAGGAGAGGCCAGGAACTGAGACCCGATCCTTGCAAGCCCATATAGGTTAGTACACACACACACACACACACACACACACACACACACATACATTAGTAAGGGCTGCAACCACTGGAAATTAAAAAAAAACTGTGCTGAACAGAGTACTGAAGAGAGGATACCAGAAGCAGCGCTCTGCTTCTGGTGCTACAAATAGGTAATTACACACCCGTGAGAGAAAGAAAGCAAGAAAGAGACTAAAACCTTACCTTACTGAAAATATTTTTGTATATATGTTATAGGAGAGTGATTTCTTGTATGAAAATAACTAATTTGATCTCTCTCTAGCCAATTATATCTTCTTTTATTGTAACTGCTTTTACACAGTTAAGATACTTACCTGTTTTTAACTTTTAAATATAAATAATAATTATTACAAGGACCCCAATGAAAATAAATCCTGGGTTCTCTACACATATGCTGCTATGTATAATAATCAATGTAACTGTGTATACCTGAATAAACTTACTAATGTTGAGTCTCTACTTACAACAGGAGCGACGTGGTCAACCATAACTACCTGAGACACACCAAACGAAGGTCACAGTACCCCAGGATGTCAAAGGAATATAGAGACTCAGCCGAGGGGCCACGATAAACCACAACATCAGCCGAGGGGTCACAATATATCACAGCATCAGCCAAGAGGGCACGATAAACTAAATCAACAGAGAGGCCCAAGAAACCACTATTGCAAATAAAAAATATAAGATGTCATAGTAGATGAGGTGGTAAAGAGGACGTGTCACTATGCACGGCTCACAAAAAATTAAACACTGAGGTACGAAGACAAAACCGCCACTGAGAATCACAGTGTGCGCTGCAAGATGATGATGCTAATGACAGATCTGAGTCACAGGAGAAGACGCAAGCTCTGTGGTGAGACTTGTGCTGTTGATGTTTCTCTCTCAGCAAGCAAGGCACAAGAACTATGCCTCCTCAAACCGCACTTCCTTAAATCACACCGCAGACAGCAATTCCTTACACCACACCTCCCTAAATCACATCTTAAACAGCACTTCCTTAAACAACACCTCCTTAGACCGCATCTTAAAACCTAATCTTACACCAAACTACAGTAAATACACTTCAAACCCATTTCCGTATTTTCTCGCACGCCTCAAGGAAGTAACCAACTGCCTGCCAGCATTTCTGAACGTTTTCAGCCTTCTTAAATGTGTTCCTGCAGTTCAAACGTTGATGTGAACTGGAATTTACCCTTCAATGTCAGAAGTTTCTCACATTACTAAACACTCTCGTCAAACGTTGTGTCGCACTGTCAAACGCATTCCAGTTTTCACGCGCACCTCTAAACATTTTGCTACAACTATATTACCATGAAGTCTACCTACATGGTCGGTACTCAATATAGTTGCACCTCAAAAATTAAATTTAAAAAAAAAAAAAAAAATGTATTCGTCACGGGGGTAAAATAGAACAACGATTCATACCTTTGGATGTAGATGCCATTGAAGTTACTGAAGATCACTCTATTGTGCACGGTTGATGTATGCCAGTGTTTCCAACCCAAGTCGTTAGATGTCCTGTTCTTATCAGCTCTTTTCCGTCTCTGCTGCATATAGAAATTCCTTTAGCGTCCCACAACATCCGTTTTCTTTGGTGGTTCCATTTTTAACTATAGAAAACGAAAAAAAGATAGTAATAACTAAATTGAATTTGTTGAATATGCATTTTATTAAATCCCGAAGTTTGGTTACCTGGGATAACCCAGTTATTAGTATAATCATGGGGAGCGCTAAACCCGTAGGATTATACAGCGCATGTGGGGGGGGGGGAGGAATGGAAGGTATTCAGGCTCAATTGAGGGAACTGGAGCACAGATTCAGCTCCCTAGATCAAGAGCCTCTCACCAGCATCAAGGAACCTCCCTTGAGAGGGGATGATAACCCAAGAAAGCCAGAGTGATTTATTAACGGGGTTCTTTGGTTGCTTGGCTGGTTAATGAGGTTTAAAGCCTCTCACTACACTGTGGTCATTAAAGCTGCACGTAGCCTTTTTTTACTACCAGCCAATAATACTTTAATACCTAAAACTCTCAGAGTATATAAGTTCAGAGAAATACACCACTCTGTATATTATTATTATCAAAACTAAGCGCTAAACCCACCAGGGTCATACAGAGCTGCTCTCCGCGTATATATCCTGGGGGAGCTTTCAGATTCTTCCTCAGGATGCAATGCATAGCAGTAATTTTTATTAGGTCTTGCATGAATTATATGCAAAAGCTTTACAATGAACACACGTGATATGGGCGCACAAAATAATGTAGTAGTATGTAGATTTAGCCTAAATTGTATCATGTACTTAGTAATATAAGAATAATTTTCAATGTTACTATTATTTATTTTTTATAAAGACAATGTGGTTGAATTCCAACGGGCTAACTTTTATGCGTACGTATTTACTGATAGGTGAAAAGGAGCACCAGGTGGCGTAAGACTTTCTTATACGACCAATGGAAATAAGTCACTCTGTCTGACTTTTTTTGGGTTATACTAGGTTCCTTACACATGCTGCTATGTATGATAATCTATGTAACTGTATTTGTGTATACCTGAATAAACTTACTTATCTGGTTCAGGACTGATTCCCTTTGAGAGCCGAGTATGCTAACGCTTTACTGGGGAGGTCAGCATCCCAAGATAACCAGAGAAAGCCAACCAGTGTGGATTATTTCCTTTGGGGTTTCTTTCCTTGGATACGACTTACGACATTCTATCAACCTCTAGGTATGCTTTCACAAACTGAAGGATAAGTCTTTAGATGTTTAGGTCCTTTATAGACTATTGTCAAGTCACAACTGGGAGAGGAAAAGAATGGGATAAGCCATGTCGGATCGGATGAAGAGGTTAGGAGAAAATCGAGCTCAGGTGAGAGAAAAGCCAGGATTGGGCCAAGACAGGAGTCGAAGATTTTGTTCTCACTGTTAAGCTGGAGGGTTAATAACCCAGGATAACATAATAAAGCCACTGTCATTAGACTATTATTTCCATTAAAGAGGTTTAGTCATCCTTCCAGGGATGCGACCTCCACAAGCCGGCTAACATCCAAGTACCTACTTACTGCTAGGTGAACAGGGGCAGCAGGTGTAAAGAAATGGACCCTCAGTGTGTGAGTTGAAGCTGCTACCAGCTGAGTCACGACCAAGTGTTGTAAAGATTAGAGAATCTAACACTGCATTGAGAAAGACACCATGAACCGGTAGGGCTCATATAACGTCTGGGGAATAGTATTAGGTAATCAAATTTGATCCGGAGAAAAAGAATAACTAAAATTGTTCGGATTAAAGCACCCCATTGAAGGGAGGCGGCCTTCATGTCTTATCAGAAAAGGAGCGGCCCCGTTCACCAATATAATGGAGAGGTCAAGAGGAGCAGGAAATAAAATGAGCACACAAGAAATATTAGTGGGAAAATGTGTTAAGCATAACTGCCACGAAGTGTAATAGTTAGATTGAGTACAGCTTTAATATCCAGAGGGCAATGGGTTGTTAAGTTACTGAAAATGAGTAACAGAAATATAAAGTACAGGAATGTTCACTGGAAAAAGTGATTTAGCCACTCTTAAATCGTATTATGGAGTGGGTTTAAGAGAGATTTAGTACTTGTACCGAGAAACTGATTTCCCCTGGGACGAAATATACACTGAATGTTCTTGGATTTTTTTTATCTAACGAATTATAAATCCCACTTGTACCAAATACTGAGTCTCCGCCTTGTACCAAGGGTTAAATAAATTCTTGTACCAAAGATGGATATACAGTTACTAATAAATTTATACGCACTACAAGAGCTCAATTTTTTTTTACAGCTGTCAAAACAGTTTATAGCCATGGAAATATTCCAGGACAGTGAAGGGGGGGGGGGGTTGGAGAGCGGTTAAGTTACTTAATAAAGTATATGATTATTATAGTTATGGAGAAGCGCTAAACCAGTAAGAGGGGAAGGGCCATAACAGCGCCTATTTAAGACATTGAAGACACTGCAAGACTTCAGGCGGACGTCAAACAAATCTTTAAATGGGCCGAAGAAAACATGAAGTTCAATGGTAAGAAATTTCAATTACTCCGATATGGAAAACGTAATGAAATTAAAACTACATGGGAGTATAAAACAAATTCCCACTACACAATAGAGCGAAAAACTAATGTAAAAGACCTGGGAGTGATAATGTTAGAGGATCTCACCTTCAAAGACCACAACATTGTATCAATCGCATCTGCTAGAAAAATGACAGGATGGATAATGAGAACCTTCAAAACCAAGGACGCCAAGCCCATGATGACACTCTTCAGGTCGCTTCTTCTATCTAGGCTGGAATATTGCTGCACACTAACTGCACCTTTCAAGGCAGGTGAAATTGCTGACCTAGTTGATCAGGCCCTGATCCACCATGAACAGGCTTGGTCACAGACCAGGCCGCGGGGGCGTTGACCTCCGAAAACCTCTCCAGGTATACTCCAGGGAATGGGAGGTAATCAGGTGCAAGTCATTAAATTGATGGGTAGAGCAGGTTTCCTGAATCAAGAGCCCTTCACCAATATCAAGATACTGCTTGCTAAGAGTCTCAGAATTCCAAAGATAGGCAAGCAATTACTTTTAAATAATAATAATAATAATAATGAAAATAATAATAACTGACTTACAATAAAATTTCCCATAGGAAGATGAGAGAGAGAGAGAGAGAGAGAGAGAGAGAGAGAGAGAGAGGAGAGAGAGAGAGAGAGAGAGAGAGAGAGAGAGAGAGAGAATGAGAATGAGAATTTGTCTATTGGTTAACCTCCTTAAGTCATTCCAAAATTAATATATACATTACTGTGATTGGAAGACTGATGCATATTAACTACTTTTGCTGGGGAATGACAGGTGCCATGTGACCTCCTTCCTCTTTCCCCTATGGGTTTAGGGCATCCCAGTGAGGGAACTTACCGCTTCACGAAATCATAATAACACGTTTGCAAGCAAACCAGGGTACGGGTGGGGTTTGAATCCCATGGCACGTGACTCGTAAAACTCCAGGCCAGTGCGTTAACCACTGGGCCAGCTGGCTACAATATGAGTCATCCAGCTAGGTATATTATACACCATAGGGAGGTTAGCGTGAGCCACCACTGTGACCAAAAATGCAAGATTTTACAGATGAATCTCCCGCCAGCGTGGCCGTGACAACTCTAGCTCATGTTCCCTCAAACCTAGTTGGATGAATCTTACTGTAGCCAGCTGGCCCAGTGGTTTACGCACTGGCCTGGATTTTTACGACTCACTCGCCATGAGTTCTAACCCCACCCGTACTGTGGTTTAACTTACCGATGCTGTAGCGAGAATAATATTGGAAGTCTGGCCAGGAGGTGGCCATACCAATGGCCTCTAAAACAACCTTCAAAGAAGGGATGAACTTCTTGATCCTGGTGAAAGTATCTTGTTCTATTAAACTTTAAGTTAATGTCTTCCTTCTTAGATAATACCTGATTGCCTCCCTTCTTTAGGATAAGTGTAGGTCATTTTTTGCCTGATTACTCACCATTCTCGTCTTTCTTCTTCGTCTTCCTCTTCTACAAGATGCGTACAGCTTACTGTGACGTTTCTCCCATTTCCAGCCGCGGTATGACAACTTTTTGTCATTAGAATAATAATTATAATAATAATGACCCAGACGTGACACTTGAGGTGTGGGTCAGCGCTCTCTGTTGGTTGAAAGGAAAGACGGGACCAGCCGCCACACTAAAGTTTGCAGTATAGGCTACACACACGTAGAGGAAGGTATTATTGGTATATTCACTGGAAATAGTTATTTTTTTTGGGGGGGTTATCCTAGGTAATCTACACATATGCTGCTATGTATCATAATTTATGTAACTGTATTTGTGTGTACCCGTACCTGAATGAACTTGTTTAATTACTAAGGATGTACACATCTCAGTTTGTAAACACCGAGAGTTCATTTTGATTTCTATTTTAGGCAACAAGTACATTAGTAAAATTTTACACACAAAACAGCGTATCTGGAGGGTCGTTCAGAACTTAGCAAATGAGTTTCTCTTGATGAAGTATTCTTGAACGTTTTCTTCCGTGACCTCTAAAGGTTTAGCGCTTCCTCCTTGTTCGAATAAATAAAAAAGAATAACATATTTGCAAGAATATAGCGCTGAATATACTCTTAGTGTATATACTGAGATATCCTCCAATAATTGTATATAGAACGAGAGGTACACATCTCAGGGTATATACACTGAGAGATATCCTCCTATCATTGTATACAGAATGAAAGATACACATCTCAGGGTATATACAGTAAGAAATACACATCTCAGGGTATATACAGTAATAAATACACATATCAGGGTATATACAGTAAGTATACACATCTCAGGGTATATACAGTAAGAAATACACATCTCTCAGAGTATTTATACACTGAGAGACGAGCTAGAAGCTTAAAATTTATCACTCTAAATCCTACTCAACACTTGGGATATATGAATGGGAAAATGGAGATTACACAGAACTGTGCTGGTAAATTCACTCCTCTGACGACGTATCATTTACGTCAGTCAGTTACACAAGGAGCTATGTAACAACAAAATAAATTCTTGGGAATGAATTAGCGGTTCTGTCAGAATTACGTAATCTCTTCCCCTCCTTTCGAAAGCTTATTGAGATATGCAACAAATTTTAATATTTCCAGGGGGTAGAAACGTCTTAATGGAAAATAAATCTTTAAAACATGATATTTTTACTCTAAATTGTATTTTATGAAGTGATAAATTCGTGTGGCTTATCCAGAGTCACAAAAATATATCAAACCTTCTACTGTCGTTGTTGTTGGGGTTTATAGGGCCACTGACAGCGTACGCCGTATCAAACCCTGAATCTTCTACTGTCTTCAGCAGCAGATAGAGCTAGTCACAATCATGACAAGTTGCGAAGTTAATGAGCTCAAGTGAGGCTATCACAATCATGACAAGTTACTAGAAATGAGCTCAGGTAGAGCTGGTCATAGTCATGACAGTTACAAAGGTAATGAATCATAAACACGTCCATACATTGGTAAACAAATGACGACTAATGAGCAATATCTAGTGATATCATTGCCTTTAACAACAGATTTGCAAGGGTGCCTGGTCGCTCTTCGGCAGTACAGCCAGACAGCCATTGCAAACAGCAGCAGGTTGCACAAGGATCTGCTTCTTGCAGGAGCACCATCGCTAGCAGCCCGAGGGAGAGCAGCCCTGGGGACGTGTCAACGTCCTGGTGGACGCTAGTTTGATTGCAGATCCCAGGTGGACGCCAATTTGATTGCAGATCCCAGGCCCTCCGTCCGCCGAGAGGCGCTGCTGGCCGCTCCCACATGGAGCCCCCCGGGCTCCAAGACATCCACCGTGCGCACGGATGCCGAAGCCTGAAGAACTGAGTGCACACCGCCTGTGGCACACCTGACAGCTGCCTCGTAGTCGAATTCCACGGCGCTGTCCCTGCAGTAGAAGCTCCCGCGATCCCCCGCACACCCCCCGCCATCGCCGACGCTGGGAGTTGGGTGGGTGAGGAACAGGGGTGAGGGGTTATGAGAGGGTCACTGTTCACCAAACACTGGGCAGCCAACACACCCCGCCCCCTCCCCCCCGGCAGGCGTAGGGGAGGAGGCACTGTCTGCTCCCGCCTGACTTGGGACACTGGAGTCCAGTCTCTGGACCAATTATGTACCTCTGTAATCTTTCGACTACCGCCCACAGGATGGGTATGGGGTGCATAATAAAGATATCAAACTAACTTCAGCAGCAGAAAGATCGTACGGTCCTCCAATGTCCACATATAGAATCCGAAGCCAGTGTTCGGGTAAGTAAGTAAGTAAGTGCGTTTATTCAGGTATACACAAATACAGTTACTTAAATTATCATACATAGCAGCATATGTGTAGAGAACCTAGGATAACCCATAAAAGTCAGTCAGAGTGACTTGGAGTAGCGAACCCGACAGCGGATAATGTGTAAGATGGTATGTATTTTGTTTTAGGCTCCTGTTTGAAGTTCCTGGTGTTCCTGGGAGTGTTGACGCCTGTGTTGCTGGTGGTGTCGGGTGTGTTGAGCCTACACATGCGCGGTGCAACACGTCATTATCCTGTCCACTCTCGCTCCAGGACAACTGTTGTCTGTCATGGTTCTGTCCACACCATGTGTCCAGACATGCTCGACCGCTCTATGGTGAAGCTCTTCCTCAACGCTACCAGGAAGGTAAGTGGAGCACCACATCATCATAGGGCTGGTAATATCAGGACATCTGTTGGTAGGACAACAGTTAACAATCCCGCTCACTTTTTAGAATAACGGATTAATTGGGTTTCAAGCATATCGACTACACGAGAGTTATCATCTAAGGCTCTTCATCCATCATCAGAATAAGCTTTTAAAGAATCGAAGGTCTAGCTGAGCCTTCTTGATGCTAAAGTTGATCTTCTCCAATATCCGATGTCAATGTGTAGAGTTGGTCGATCTGGCATTTCTTTAAGCTTGTTCTGACGATGGTTGCA